>JACDJE010000091.1:566518-801343 GCA_016647715.1 Pavo muticus
ATATATATATGTTTCTATGACTCTTGTTTGATTTATTTTTTTTCTAGTAAAAGCGGGAATGCTGACCCTTCTGCTCAGGAATTTCAGATGCTCATGGACTCTCTTAGCGTGCATTATAAAAGCTGGGTTCAGTGTTTGATGCTCTCTGGACTGGTGGTGGGGTGCACTGTGATTTTGTAGCTTATTTCAACTAGCACTGTTCCATAAAACCAGGTACATTTACATCATTGAGACATAATTTTGGAGGGTGAGATGTAAGCCCCTCTGGATTGATACAGAAGACCCACCTATATTTTGGGGTCCTCATGCAACAACATTTCCTGCCAGCTATCAGACTAACTCAAAATGAAGTTCATGTTTCTTGCTGAAGATATTTGTTAGTCTCCCTTTCTTTTGTTTGTGCTGAGTCCACGCTCAACTTTAAATTCAATAAGCTGCAGTGAAAACTTTTGGTTTGGATTGGTTTTTTTGTGTGTGAAAACAATGGGAAGGTGTTCATTATCAGGTTGATAGATGAGTTAGCAAATGTTTGAAAATCCTCAGCTGCTTGTTATCCATGGTAGCGTATTTCATTCAATTACCAGTTACAATCCTGTTCCTATAGGGTAGGGACCCCATAGCTATGAGAAACAAAAGTGACAAATTACGTTGGTGTTGCACTCTTTAGAACTTTGAGCTTTTGGTCTCCTCAATGTGTGCCATGGGAGGAAAGCTGCTCATCTGTTCATGGTCTGATTTCCGGCTTCACAGGACCTGAGCTTCCAGCATGCACTGCTCAAAAGCACAAGGAAGATTGTCCTGTGTTAGCTTGCATGGCACCAGCTCTGCCTCTGAAAAGCCATGAAGCTCACAAAACTGCAGATTGGACGTGGTTTGCAGCAAAGATGAACTCTGCTGTTTTTACTTGCAAGGCTGAAATAGTTTGTTCATATATTTTCACATGCCTTCACTTCTGTCTGTACCCTACTGTAGCACCATGAAATTGTATGTGAAGGCAGAAGTGAATTTTTTGGGAGAAAAATATTTTATTTTCCTTGTTAAGTGTTTGAGTGTCAGCATGAAACAAAGAATTAAAATTCCCACCTGTAAGTTGAAAATACTGGTCTCAGAAGAGGCACCTCTCTCTGATGCACCTTCTCTGACTTGTACCTGCCTTGAGCTGGGGCCCTGCAAATGGGACCCTGAAGAGGCACAGACATATCCTTCCTCTCTTTGCGGCAGTTGGTATATAGGATCATAGAATCGTTTGAGTTGGAAGGGACCCATAAAGACCATCTAGTCCAACTCCCCTGCAATGAACAGGGACACCTGCAACTAGATCACATTGCTCAGAGCCCCCTCCAGCCTGATACTGAATGTCTCCAAGGCCAGGCTCTCACCACTTCTCTGGGCAGCCTATTCCTGTGTCTCACCACCCTTATCGTAAAAAACATCTTCCTTATATCCAATCTAAATCTCCCTTCTTTTTGTTTATAACAATTTCCCTTTGTCATATTGCAATAGATCCTGTTAAAGTCTGTCTCCTCCTTTCTTGTAGCCCTGTTTTATAGTGACTGAAAAGTCACTCTCAGATCTCCCTAGAACCTTCTCTTCTCCAGGCTGAACAGCCCCAGCTCTCAGCTTGTCTTCATAGGAGAGGTGTTCCATTCCTTGGATCATTCTTGTGGCCCTCCTCTGGATGCTCTCCAACATGTCCATGTCTCTCCTGTACTGAGGACTCCACATCTGGATGCAGTGCTCCAGGTAAGGCCTCACCAATGCAGAGCAGAGGGGCAAGATCACTTTCCTCACCCTGCTGGGACACTTCTTTGAGTGAAGCCCAGGATATGGTTGGCTTTCTGGGCTGTGCAGGCACATAGAACCACAGAATCATTAAGGCTGGAAAAGACCACTAAGATCATTTAGTCTAACCATCAAACCATGCCCACTAAGCCATGTCCATCACAGTGCCACATATCCATGTTTC
Organism: Pavo muticus; assembly: GCA_016647715.1. NCBI lineage: Eukaryota > Metazoa > Chordata > Aves > Galliformes > Phasianidae > Pavo > Pavo muticus. The sequence continues at coordinate 568,485 of JACDJE010000091.1, forward strand.
TTGAACACCTCCAGGGACAGTGACTCCACCATCTCCCTGGGCTGCCTGTTCCAGTACCTCAGCACTCTTTCTGAGAAGAAATTTTTCCTAATATCCAACCTGAACACACACATCAGACTTCCTAGTCAAGCCTTATTTCCAACCAGCCTTATTTTTCACACAGTGCTGCTGTTTGTTTGCAAATGAGTGTAAACTACAGTTTCTACAGCAGTAGGGAAATGGTGCCTCGACTCTCCCAGTATGGCACAAGACTGGTGCTCACTGCAGGTCTTACTCCTTTGACCTCTGGATGCTGAAAAAAAGCAGAAAGGGGAGCAGAATCATAGAAAAGCTGGGGTTGGAAACCACTTTAAAAATTCCCTACTTCCAACTCCCTGCTGTGGGCAAGGTCAATTAGAGCAGGATCAGGATGCCCAGAGCACCACCCAAACTGGCCCTGAACGCCTCCAGGGATGGGGCACCCACAGCTTCTGTGGGCAGCTGTGCCAGGGCCTCACTACCTTCAAAGTGAAGAATTTCTTCTAGATCCCTAATCTATACTCACCTCTTTTCTGTCTAAAACCATTACCCCTTGTGCTGTCACTACATTCCCTGACAGAGAGACTATTCCCATCTTTCCTGCAGGCTGCCTTTAGGTGCTGTAAGGACACTATTAGGTCTCCCTGTAGCCTTCTCTTCTCCAGACAGAACAGCCCCATCTCTCTCAGCCTTTATTCATAAGAGAAGTACTCCATCCTCTGAGCACCTTCATGGCTTCCTCTGTATTCCCTCCAACTGCTCCAATCCTTATGCTGGGGGGGGGCTGAGCTGAACACAGCGCTGCAGGTGGAGGCTCCTGAGGGCACAGCAGAGGAGGCTCTGCTCCAGCCCAGAGACCTCTTCACAGCTGTCTGGCCCCTGCAACGACCTTGAGCTCTTCAGGCCCCCACAACATCACAAGGCCCACATACAGCCCTAGGTCGGTCCTGCGGTGCCCCTACCTGATCACAGAGATGAGCTGCCCTGAGGGGTCCTTGCTCCATGTTGGCTCATATCCAACTTCCCATCCACCAGTACTTCCAGGTCCTTTTCATCAGGGCTGTGCTCCATCCTTACATCCCCCAGCTTGTACTGACAGGTTGCCACAAAGCAGGTGCAATACCTTGCATTTAGATTTGTTTAACCTCATGAGGTTCTCTTGGGCCCACTGCTCAAGCCTGTCTAGGTCCCTCTGAAAAGCATCCTGTCCCTAGGCGTATTAACTTCACCACACAGCTTGGTGCCATCTGCAAACTTGCTGAGGGTGCATTTGATTCCACTGTCCATGTCACTGATGAAGATGCTAAAGAGCACCAGTCCCAGTACGAACTCCTGAGGGACACCACTCATCACTGATTGACCACCACTCTCTGGATACAGAAGTGTAGCCAGGGCTCAGTGATGATAGAAGGTAAGGTTTCAGTCCCTCTCCAGTACTGGCTAGAGAAATTTGGTTGGTTCGGCCTCTGGGGACCTGAAAGTGTGCTCCATGAGAATGAGGTACTCCCCTCCAGCTATCTTACCTGCTGAAAGACCTGACTGATGTCATCGCTGTTAAGATCTCAAACCACAGCTGGCAGACATGGAGTAGGTTACCTCGGTTACCTTTGGTGCTGCCTTTCTGCTGCCATCCCATGCAGTCACACTGCAGAACAAGCTGTAATACAAAATGTAGCTTAACATCTTCAGTTCACATGTGGAAGGCTTCCTGATCCCCTGTGGGGAAAAATAAATATATAAATACCATTCCAAATATATAAATCAATAGCATTTCCTGAAAGGTAAAAGGTTCTGAAAGATGCATTTTTTTTCCCTTCTATTGTGAGCATTTTAGTTCCATTATGATTAACTATGTGGAACATTTCAGATTCTGTTGAAATGTTAGCCTTGAGGAAAGGTGACCTACTCTTCTGGTTGAGATGTCTCTTCCTTTTGGGGCTGCTGAGCTCTTATAGTGGTTCAGGTCATTCTGGTTAACATCACTCTCAAGTATGGCAATTGTAGCTTGCTGCGTGCTCAAGGACACTTAGTTCTGCAAGACTATGGCTGCCTCAGCATGGCCCCATGGGAAGCAGCTAACTATTCCTGGGGCAGGAACACGGTGTGCCTCTGGGACAAGATACCAAAAATGGCAACTGCAAATGGGAAATAGGAAAAGAAGGGAAAGCAAGCAACTTCAGGAAAATGGCCCTGAACTCGCGCTGGTAACTCAGACACTGACCCTGGCTGCATTCAGAACAGTCTTAAGTGATCTGACTATCATACTTGAGAGAGAAAAAAGATGGTTTATTGATAAAGCTAGGAAAATGAAGATGTGATTTTATGATAGAGGAAGATCCGGTGATATAGTGCCACTAAAATGAAAAGGAGTCGCTTTTACTCAGAATGAACATGCTCGTTACAATACTAGGAGCCCACGGCACTAGGCACCATTCAACATCACAAGCTAGTGCCTGCCCCTCTCCAAATATCATGAAAGTAGGCACTGATGTGAGTTTAAGAACTGAGTTTCAGAACTGCAGTGTTTGATGGCACTGGTGTTAGGTGGTCTGCCTACCTCCTGGTGTGATGTAAGAGGTGGCAAGGTGAGCAAAGGCAAAATCCTGATTCAGAACATAGTCCCCTTCCACTGGCATTACTGTTGGATGTGAACTTAGAAATGGATGCAGCCTGTAAGGCCAGCTAACAGCTGCTTAGATCCGCCTTTAGAAAATGCCAGTAGTGCTTAAGGGCAGGCTCCAGCAAGTCTCTCAGGTGCCTGAGTGCCTATTGATTGCTGTGGGACTGCAGACGCCTAATTGTATTTCCATGCTTTGCCCAAAGCTCTCCTAATCCTCTCCTGGAGTTCCATTTCAGGAAACCAAATAACTGGAACTGTCTTGTATGTTTGGAAAGCACACAGGTTCCCTCAGAAGCAAGGACTTGCAGGCACATCACTTAATTCTGGAATGTATTGACTACAAGATACAGAACCCCAAGCCAAACCATTTGTTCGACGGATCAGTGTAATCCTTACCGATTTCATTTCTGGCCTAAATTAAAGCTGGAAGCGTGACTCAAACATTGCGCACTTCTGTATGTAAGGACTTGTCATAAAACTTACGGACTGAGGGCATCAGCCTAGACATCAGTGAGAAAGCCATTTGGAGCTACATGGGCCAGCCTAAGTCAGCTTAATGGAAGTGCTGCCATTTTACGCTTTGGGTGTGCTCAATTTCAGCTAGTGTAGCAACCTAAGCATTTTGTGTAAACTCCCTCTCTGGCTGCAGGGGACAGGTGAGTACTTTAACATTGCAAAAACAAGTAGGCTTGGTTACTCACTGGAAAGTGTGGATCTTCAATGCATGTAGATTCTTTACTGGGCTCCTAGCTGAAGAACAAAGCTGACTGCATTGCGTGATGGAAGGGTTATTCTCAGGGCCATGACATTGCTTTTAGCTAACTATGGCTGTGACCTAGCTAAAAACGAATCTGTTGGTCACTCAGTAAAGAAATTTGGACTACCAGTTATTGGTTTGGATGAAAAACTGAGGTTTCACTGCACTAACAGCTGTTCTGGAGACTTGAAATTGCATTCATGGGCTAGATCTGAAAGTCACAGTTTGGTTAGATTTTTGAGGAAATATCTTTTGCAAGTAAACCAGATTAATAACCCAGATTGGCAGGGTCTAAAGTGTTTTCAGAGATATCTCTGCATTTTTCAGATTTCTAAGATTCCTATTATTTCTTAACCAGTCTCATGTGTTCCTCCCCAACTTGTTCTTTTCTTACCAGAAAGAATATCTGTTTTTTTCTTTTGCTCTTCAAAGGCAGTGTGGGAAAAGATCCACTAAAATATACCATTCATCTGGTTGCCTTCTTGCTTCACCACATCCTTCAAACCACAATTCTCCACATCCCAACTAGCAGCGCAAGCAGAGTGCAGAGAAGATCTCCTGCACACGGGGCTGAAATTCAGGCTTCAGGCAAAGGGGTGGTTCCAAGAGCCTACAGAGGCCTCTCCTAAGGAACCACTGAATAAGATGGAGAGGCACAGGGTTGCGTTTTTCTATTGCTGGAAGGCAAGAGTCAAGGAAGGTGATGGAAGGGAGAAGAAGGGAAGAGGTCAGTCAGCTCTGCTGTTTGTATAAGTTCTGGAAGTGTAAAATAAATATTTCCTGAACTGATTAAATACACCTCTTCAGCACTGATGAAATACCTCAGTGTAAACAAACCAAGTTTCACTGTCCATCCCCATCAAAGAAACCACATAATAACAGCAACAACAACAAAAAAATCCTGCACATTGTAAGATTTCAATGGATGAAACAGCTTAATATCTATTTCTGCTCCTGTATAGTTGTGAGCTGCTCTTCTCAGGGGTGAGTAATGGAGGAAGAGTTGCTGGTAGTTTAGCAATAATGTTTAATGAACTGAAAAATGATCTGTTTGTAGGAGGATTAATAACTCTCTGCACATTAATCTCATGTTGGTTTGGCAGTGAAAAGAATATCTTATAGTGGGGTCCTGCAGCTTTCAGTCTACAGCTCTATTCACGTCACCCTCCCGTAGCCCGGCTTTCAGAGCAGCGGTGCCAGTTGTGATCTTGGAAAGTCTGCAGGCTAATTTCCAAACCACGGTAATTTTCAGTGGTGAGCAATAAAGCCTCACTAGGTTTTAGCTCTCCTGAGAAGGTCTAGCCACATAATTCATTGCATACTTGCAATTCTAGCGTTGCTGTTGAAAGTGGTGTATTTTATCAATGGGAAGATGAGTGCTTGTGAGTTGCCCTTCCCTTAAAATCCTGGAAGAAACCAAAGGTGTACATTTTACCACAGGGTAAACTCAGCAATGGCCAATGAAGATGAAGCTGTTCCTCCAGGATTATTTTCAAGTAAAAGCTGTAGGTGCCATGTCACCAATGCAATGCAGCAAAGGGAATGGTGTCAGGAATTGGGATGTGTTAAAGCTTGCATCCCCATGATTTAGTCACTAGTGGTGGAGATAGTAGAAAGAAAAGACCTAAAGGGAATATTCGTGATGCTAACAAACACTGCTGTTGCAGTCTGTCGTCTCTGTTGCGTATGGAGAATGGTTTAAATAATTTTCAGCTCCCTCCATGAAGCAGCTTTCAGAGAAGTATAATCGTTACAGTAAAGCATGAGCTCTACAGCAAGCACAGCATGGCAGCTGGTACCTCCAGGAATGGACTCTCCAGCATTAAACAAAACTTTATCTCATGATTTCGCATTGACTGAAGCAATGAAGGCTTTCATCTAAATGCCCAAGGAATGTAACAAGCCACCTTTCCTGCAGAGTTCACTAATAAAAGAGATAAATGATTAAATCTGGTGGGGAACTGAATGACCTAGTTCTAGGCCTTGCACAATGAACACCTTTGATCACTGATCTGCACAATGAGCTGACTTTTCTACAACATGCTGAATGAAAAGCTGGTCTGGGAAGCAATATGATAGTCAAAAAAATTAGAAGCATGGGCTTCTGCTCCCTGTCTAAACCCACAAGTCTGTGAGCATGTCTCAAAAAACTGAGCCCACAGTGATTGTCACCCAGCAATCACAGCTTTTGTCCATTTAATTGAAGTCCAGAGCAACAGATGTAGAATTAGGGAAAGGAAAAAAAAAAACCTATGGCAGTTTTAGATCCCCTAATATTCATTTCCACAGTTACTGCTGAATGTGATTTTGGTCTACTGCAGTATTTCTTTAGCCAGCCTAATTCTGGCCTTATATTCCTACTAGAATTTAGTGCAGTTTCCATTCTACTTGTCTTAATTTCTCTTGTTTTTGTTCTATCTGTTGTTACCAAGTAAAATTAGACTGCAATTTGATTATAACCCGATCAGCATTTCTGGTCAACTAGAATAAGTGCTCCCCATGCCCCGGTTGATGCATTTGTCTGGGCAGTCTTATCCAGCAGTCACAGGGGATCCTGGTGTTGGTGGGACCCGTGGGCTGCAGGATAACCTTCAAAGAGCTGAGTGGGACTCACTGGTGAGCTCATGAGCCAGGGCAGGGGCCTTGCCATGAACCAGGTGTCCTGCTGCCACCAAGAATTTTAAGGAGAATTGTGATCTAATGGCATTAGTCCATTATACTGTAGCAGCAAGAAATTACACAGTCTGGGTAGACATTAGAAGGCAGGAAAAACTGTGCTTGTCAGGGCTACATTCAGGTAGAAATGAGATTTGGCTAGGCTACACTGGGGAAACCTGTTTGAGAAGGGGGGCAATTTCTCTTAGGACTGCCACTGCTAGCAAGGCACCATGATGCACCCTGCATGGCTAGAGATTGTAAGTACACCTATGATTGCCTGAGAGACCATCAGGGACTAATTGCTCAACCAACATCATTTCAATTATGTTTCTTAATAAAACTACACGGAAGGACTCTGTGGATGTTTGAAGTAGTCACCAAATACTGCTGGTAATTTGCTGCAGATACAAGGAGTAGCTCATGAACATCCTCAGGCTTACAGGGCATGTGTACTGGCGCTCCTCTGCTATTGAAGGGGCTTTGAAATCTCCCTGTAGTGTTGCTTAAAGGAGATACTTATTGAATTACTCCAACAGTTGTGTAGTATGCTGATAGCAGTCCAGAAGCATTGCTGTAGGGCCCTCAGGTTGAATCTTTATCTTTCAAGACTTTGAAAAACTAATGCACTCAAAAATGAGGATGGAAAATGTGTCCTGTGGTCTGCCTTGCACATGGAGAAGGGCTTCTGAGCAGATTAAAAAAACAAAAAAAAATCTTTCAGTATCATTTGTTCTCTTAGCCACAGCAGAGATAGCAAAACCAAATGTCGTCAACTCTCAGTTTAATTGCAGTGCTGGTAAGCCTTGTGGTGCCTCCTGGGGTTTTTGTTTGTTTGTTCCTTAGTCAAAATGACTTCTGAAGGCAGATATATTTAGAAGATTTTGATTCTTTTGTTTACCCATTTTTAGTCCCTCTCCTTGAATGAATGAATTCTTGAATGAATTTTAATACCTTGGGTCTTCAGCTCAGCATCGAGTTTCACAACGTATTGCATGTAAGTCAAACCATGATGCTCTTCCCTGTAGTTATAGTGCTCAGTGGCTACATCTGATTTAGTTTATGCCATGCACACGTCCTGCAGCTCAGCTGAAATGTGGTACCTTGTCAAGTTGCACTCCTATGACCATGCATCTGAGTCTCCAGAGAAGAGGCAACTGTCAGATACTAAATCCCTCTGAGATCAGTCCTCTGAGGGATGGATGGCTGGGTGAGTAGAGAGAAAGAGAGAGGACTAAAAGAGCATCTTCTTCTGTGGTGAGTTCAAGTGATTGTGAGCCTCAGATTCCCTGCCCAGGAGCTCAGCAGCACCTGTCTGAGTGGTTCAGCCAGACAGGGGCTTCCAGCTGGCTGGTTGCTGTAAGTGGGGAGGTTTTGCTCAGCCCAGGCAATGTAAGTGAGTCTCCCAAGTGTCTGATCAAGATCTCAAGCCAAGCTAATTTAAGGTTTGTTTTAGTGGTTGAGAGGTTTGGAGGCACATCAGATAACTGAACCCTCTTCACTGCCAAACACATCACCTAGCAGAAGGGTTGCAAAGCTCTCTTTTATCCAGAGGGTTACCACACAAGTTTTGTGTGTTCACTCAGCTCTGGCAGTTCATTTTCCATATATGTCAGCATGAATTTTAACCCATCTGTCCATGCTTGGGACAGTATTCACAGATTAAGAACAAAAGCAGAAAGGGGCATTTGAGCTGATTCTGCTATTTTCTAGCAAAAGTAAGCCATGCAGGATTGCTACCTTTGAATTCGTTCAAGGCAGTGGAAGGTCCTCAGTTTTCTGTCCCTTGTGAATTAGGTGGGAATAAGCAAGCTCTCAACCTCTACTAGTCATGCCTTGAAGTTTTTCCAAATACTCTGAACCTGGTGTTTCCCAGGCAGGCTGCTCAGCCAATGCAGCTGCAGAAGGGCCCCTCTGATCTGAGCCATGGGGCTATGGGGGTCTTTGTGCCAAGTCTCTGCCTGAACCCAGTTTCAGAATAGACCATGGTGAGATTTATGTGAGCCTACAAATAGTGAGGTACACAACCATTATTGGTAACTACTCTACATTATATATGGATTTTAAACATTCATTGCTGGCTCTTACATTGGAGAGCTGCAAAATGAGCATCTATATAGCCAAGTAGATTTTAACTCATGTGACATCTCCTAGGGGAAGTCCCCAAATTTAACATATTGTTTTCTGTCACTAAGGTTCTGATTAATTTATGTTTGTACTGTTATGTTTTCCTCAAGTACCCACTTAAAACATCTTCAAGTGGGAATTATCTTCCTGTGTTATTACTCTGGTTTCAAGCACATAAGTACAAGTCTTCCTTTCCCAGCTAGACCCAACTCTGTATGGCAGAAAACTGTTTCAATATCCCTATGTACTGCAGCAAGCCAATTGGAATAAACACAAGTGCATATGTGGGAAACAACTAGGTATTAAGTATCAATGTTACCCAAACATGTTAGAGCAGCATGAAGCAAAAATAATGATTATTTGTAGTCATAGATGTCCTGGCACTGTTTTGCACAGCTACTACTTCTGTACCTATATTCAGGCACCCCTTTTGTGCTAATGAAACTCTGCTAAGAACTAAACGCTACGGGCAATATAAGCAGGAAATAAGAAAGGCTGTCTTGAAAGGCTTTCAGTCTTGCTGGGCGTAGGTAAGAAGGGGAGCTGTGAAGAAGCACAGAAGATGGCAGAAGATTAGGAAATGAGTCGCTAAAAATGGAACTATTTGAGATACGAAACTCACACTGAGATCTCTTTAGTTTGCTCCACTGTTTTCCTCTTAAGTCCATATTATGGCAGTCATTCAAAACACATGTGCTCAATAAAATGGCTGTACAGTTCTCACATCCAAGAGACAGAGATGAGGCAAAGACATTTTTTCTTATTTAAATGTGTCCAATAGCCACCAAGATCACTAAGTGACTCTTCCAAAGGATTATAATAGGACATATATTTAAGAGGCCACATTGATTTATTACCAGCTTCCGGTGAGATGATGTATGAAGGGAACATGAAGATCAATAAGGCAAGCAAAATGAAAGAGCTTGAGATAAGCAGCAGGAGATGGAAAAAATCAATGCCATCCAGTTACTATAATGGTAAAGCGGAGTCCAGAAGAGATAATATTAAATTCATAAGTCACATATTTTAAATACCTGCAAGTAATATCACCTTCGACAATACACCTACAGCAGGGAGTGGTTATCTGTGTATTCACATAATTAGCTGCAGTGAAATTCTTCAGATTCCTGGTCAATTTCTGCTGTAAACTATCACAGTAAGTTCATGGCCATCACAAGATATGTTTCCCAGAATAATCTTTATATGGAATATGTATTGATATAAGATCAAATATTAACCTGCTTTTCATAACCTGGAAGAAATAATCCACATCAGGAATAACGACATTGACTATCACCCTATTATCAGCTGTTGGTGTGTCAATAATATTTGCCTGAATATTTTTTCTCCACTTCTTTTGCATTTAGTCCTCACTTTGATTCTACTATGAAATGTACAGCTTGGTGCTGTGAGAGAATGAAGGCTCTTACTTCTTTTCCTACACACTCAGGATTGTATCATATGGTACATTCTCTGTCTCTGACACTAAATGCATAATGTGGACTGCATTTTTTTCAGAATGTCCTCACTGCCGTGGATTCTCCTACCTGTTCAACCACTTCTAGGTCCGTGCCACTGAAATGCTTTCAAGGGCATCCTTTCACTGTTGTGATATTAGAATGTATTAGATTTAGTTGGCATTTTGAAACTTCTCCTTAAATACTCTTTGGACAAATCAAAAGAGAAGCAAAAGTGTTTCAATGCCATTTTATCCTTTCAGGAGGCAACAAAGGACTGCTCCATAGCCCAGTGAAATAGCCTAACTAAGCCTAAAGCCACAGTAACCCTTATACCAGGTGCTCAGTTGGGTTGCTGTAAAGAAGTTGAGATCTTTGCTTACTTGGAGAGGTCTGCTAGTGAAGAGGAAATCCTGAGGACATCATCATTTTTAGCACAGATCTACCACCTTGTTTTTTGTTTTTTTGGGGTTTTTTTGTTACCTTTTTACAATTTATCAAATAAGAGTTCAGCCCAAACTACTTCTATATTTCCCTTACTCTGTAACATCATTAGCCATTTGTAACCTTTTTGCAGCCACTCCAAACTAGGACTTGCCAGCTGAAACTAGTGAAATGTCCTGAAAATCAAGGGGTTGTCTTCCTAGAGCCTTGCAACAGAGGAACAATGGAATTTCTCCTGTGCATTATTTTCTCCTAAAGTCCGTAACTGCGCAGTTTCCCTCCCATTGGAATCTAGCTGGTATTTTCCCCCAAAATGTATTAGCTTGTACTTTTCTACTTTGAGCAATATTTAGCATATCATTTCTGTAACAAGTCCCTCTCTGTTGCCTTTGTTCCAAACATCAGAGGAACAAAAGCTTTTCTGTGTCGAGGTTCTCTGGAGATGCACTCCGATCTTTTTTGGAGCTTGCCCTTTAAAGCTTAGCAGAAATCTAGATGTAGTAGGGTAGCAATTCTACAACAATGGTTGAGGTGCTCTTTTGTTGAGTTTATGATGTGAAGTAATGGAAGATACACTTGTCCTTTGCATATCCTGTATTGCTTATTCTCCATTTACTTACAAATTATGTGCTTACAAGTCATTAAATTCCAAAGGAAAAGAGAGACAAGCTTGCAACATTACTATAGAATACTTGGTTTCTGTGAGGGCAGGTTTGTGAAGCTTCCCTGCATTCTCAGCTTATCTATTAGGGCAGTCAATAAGTAAGACTTAGTTTGGTGATGTAACTGATTCACTCCACCAAAAGATATTTGACCTTAAATGCACAGCTACCAGGGATCATATTTCCAAATGCAAAACCTAAGAAGCTTCTTAGTAGCTTCTTTATATACATATATACAAATTTCTGTATTCTTTTGAAAAATTAAGAAGTTTCTTAGTTTTAAAATAAATACAGAAATGTTTATTCCTGCTGGATTTTTGTTTTTCTATGACAGGTCATAATTTTTGAGTGAGTGTATTTTATGAAAATGTTGTACTGCAAAATAACCCTTGTGAATAAATGATATGTACTTTAAGCCTATCTTTTTGCATGAAAAAAAAATCAAGGAGATGCAGTTTTCCATTGCAAGGCATCACTGAGGGTATTTTTGAGGAATTTATCACCATTACAGGTTTGATCCCTTTTCCATTTGTGGTTAGAATGCTGTTTCTGTTCCCAGTATTATTAAGCGTATTTCTAACTATCACCAGAAAATTGTATTCCTGTAGTCACAGACAGATTAAAATTGGTTTCTTGGTACATAGATGTAAAAATAATAACTTATCTGAGCAAGATAAAAGCATCAGCAATTCCAAACAGCTCTTTCAAATTGCTTTTCCTTCCTCAGCTGCCTGAATAATGCAGTTCCTCATTTTCTTTGCTGTAAACACTGCTGCCTCCCAAAGTCACTGCATTCATTTCAGCTGAGTTACTTCGAAGGGGTGCAGCCTAGCAATGGGACAGCAAGATGCAAGGAATAAATTTGGAGCATTTCCACCAGCAAATGCACAGCATTTAGCAGTGGAGCTGAAATGTAACATTTACAGGAAAATTAAAGTGAGAAAAGGAGCTCTTCTTCGGAGGTGTAGCTTTGTATAATCTCTGAACTCATCTCGTTCCATGGTGACATTTGTAAATCTAACTATGCAAGATTTAGTACAAGAAGACCATGACAGCCAGTCTCGTCTTTCTGTTTCTTGAGGACTGCATGGTCTCAGTGTGTTTTATGCAATTGTCTGTAAGAAAGGGAAGTAAAATTTTGCCTTTCTGTTTTACGCACCAGCAGCCAGTTATTTGCAATTCTCTAGCTGCAGTCTCTCATCTCATGATGGAAATGTACAGGAAAAGAGCCAAGCCACAAATCAGCCCCAATTTTTATTACAGCAAAAGTAAGACATCACTGCCTTCTTTCTACCTCACCTCTGCATCACGTAGCAGACACTGAGAGGAGTGAGTGAGGTGGCAGTGAGTCAATGTTCCCAGCTCTGCAAAAATCATCTCTTCAAGAATAACTTTTGAGTGTGAATCTCCTCTCAGGAGCTGTCAGAAAATAATTCAGTGGCCCTAAAATAAGACATTGCGCAACCAATCCTCATGTACACACGGGCTTTGCAGTCTCCTAAATCTTGCTGGGTTTTACGATACTGCAAGGAGAGCTGAGGCATGGCAGACCACAATTCCAAAGATTTTATGCCAACCAGCAGGACTAAACTGGTGTAGAAAGGGAAGTGCCATCGTCCAAAGTTTCCCATGAAGCTCATAAAAACCTTTGTTACTGTCTTTGCTGGTTGCTGGAAATGTCCTTGTAAAAATGTGACCCCAGTGGGAATTTCTCATGTATTTTGACATAAGAGTTTTTTCCCGTCTGCATTAAGGAGTAGCCTGAATCCCTCAGAGTCCCATAGAGGCCAAATAACTGAAAAGTCATTTCCTATCATTCCCTTTCCAGAGATGGAGTGCTTTCACTTATCAGAAACACATACATTTGTTCATGAATTTAATTTCCAATGGTGCAGAGAAGAGCTTTCTTTGAAGCTTGTTCTCAACAAAGCAGAATAGGACAGGATGAGAGCTGGGGCTGTCCAGCCTGGAGAAGGGAAGGCTCTGAGGTGACCCAATAGTGGTCTTTCAGTATCTGAAGAGGGACTGTAAGAAAGAAGGAGATATCATATATATAATATACTCAGGTGCTCTGGGGGAGGTGGAAAAGGGTAAAACCACCTTCAGCTGGCTGAAACATAGTGGTACCCCTTGAGCATCAGGTCCGCTTAAGCAAGTTTGAGCAGTGCTGTGGTGTCTCTTCTGGCCTTTTGTGCTGCCTGGTGGGAGTCTGAAAACTGTATTCTTCAAATCTCCTGTAAAGCCATTAACCCCTCCTAAGAAGCCCTAGGAAATAAATGCTGTTCACAGTATATTATTTCAAAGATGCTTTTGTTCTTGATTTTTCTTTTTCTTTTTGAAATAATCTCTTATTTTCCAAAGAGGAAATATAGTCCTTAAATTAGATCTCACAGGGATGCTGTCTCCAAAAGTGTGAAAATGAATACACAAGTAATTGAATTTGAAAACAAAAATTAAAAAAACCCCACAGCAGCGAAGCAGGAAAGAAGTCACTGACATTAAAACCAGAAGTATGCAAATTACTTCATAAATTCTCAGCCAAATCTAGGAATTTTTCTGATCTTTAATTCACTTCGCTCTGCCATCAGAATCCATCTTATCCTTTTTGCCCCAGGATGAAAATCCACCATTAAATAATGGAGGCATGAACTCGTCTATCTATCTCTTCCTCTAAATAAAACTCTTTATAGCAAATAACGAAGAGGAGCAAGAATTGAAGATGAAAAGAGACTACAGTGATGTCAAATGACCAAAAAAAAAAAAAAAAAACCAGCACGCAGGACTTGGCAGATTAATTTCATTCTCTAAATTACCCTGATCTTATTTGTAGAGTCATTCTATGCATCTTTTAAGATTGAAGTGCCCTATACATAGAGAAAGGGGAAAATGAAGTTTTCACTTGATGTAAAGTACACAGGGATTTGTTTCACTGTTTTCTTTGTGAGCAGCTGGCCTCTTGCAGTATGAGCCTGCAGAATCAGTGAAGCTAGTGCTGCATTCTTGACATCGAAGCTCTCTAATGCCACAGAATCAATAGAAAAATAGGGCCACCAAGGAGCAGCAAGACACAGGGAGGGGCCTTTAGGGAACACAGCAAATTATGTTTTATGAAATCAAGGGAGAATTTCTGCTTCTCAGTGTAGCAAGTGAGCTATGCCAGTTTGATTTTTGGGGTATTAATGCTGTGTATCTTTGTTTATTTACCCCACACAGTGCCAGTGATGAACACTGTGACCTGGACCATGCTGCTGAAGGAGGTAAAGCTCATTGCCCTGCCCTCAGCAGACCTTTGTGGCTCCTGGATGAGGTGTTCCCTTCTCCCTGCAGCAGAGCCTCTTAGTGCCAGAGTCACTGACATGAAAAAATTTCCTTGTCTACAGTGTAAATATAGCTAGCTGGCTAGAAATGTTAATGGGCGAAGTTAAGTGGTTATAAATTGGAAAACACCACACTTAAAACTTTTCCCATCATCTTCATTCAGTTCATTCATGCGTAAGTGTAATGACATAACCAGATTATTAGCGTTATGTGTCAGGAGCTCAGCGTCATTTCACAGCCATGTCAGTATAGGAGCAGTGGTGGAGGAGGGGAATTGCTATCTCTCTGGCAATAGAGCACTATTCAGAGCAGTGCTATAACCATTCATTTCATCATGGGAAGATCTCTATATATCTTAGCAGCTCAGCTGTAATTAAAAGTTGTAATTGATAGATGATTAAAGGCTGTATCATAAAAAATGACTTGACCCTACTAGCACAGATTATTAGATTACTGAGGATAAATAGGCACTTTCCAATAAGATTCTTGTCCTCTTCCAGATTAATCCTGACAGCTTCCTTAATGAAAGTGTCAAGATGTCTCTGTCAAACGTCTTTGAATTAAGAAGACATGTTATCATGTTGTGCAAATTGTTACCAAATTACACTCATGAAAGGGTTATTTTCCTTCAGTGATCATTTCCTTCACAGCAATCATAAAAAAAAGCTTACAGATGGATGTACTTGTGCAGCAGCTTTTCTGTCATGTTGTCAAATTCCATTAATCTTCCTGTGGCTCATCTGTGCTTCTAAAATACCTGCCCTATTACTTATGTGTCTGTACTATTATATATTACGCTTCTCTAATACCTATTAACAGTGCAAGCTGTAGACCTTGAAAATGTATTAGAATTATAGGCACTTTGTAGAGGGCTGGAGGCTCTATTGCAATCCAAAGGGCTTAATTAAAGAACTGCTTGAAAATGACTGAATATAAAGAGTACTTCCTTACCAAGCTGATTCTTCTAGACCAGAACAATATCTATTTTTTATCATTTCTAGGTGCAGCATGAATTTCAAGCATTGCGAATTTGCAACATTTTCACAGCCTGTCTTACGATAAATATAGACCCATAACAATATATATATATCTATACTGTCTAAGTTAGATATGTAGATTATATATAAATCTCAAAAATATGTATAGCTGTAGGTATAGATTATTAACTGGAGCCTTGCTTTGGTTTCCTAGAATTGCAGAATATTTCAGTTTTCATATTAAGAAGATTCCTGACCATAAGGTAGTATAAGATCCCAAATACTCTTCCTCTATCCATAAGGAATAATAAAGAGGATATGATAGAATACAAGTAAAAGAATACATTTTTCGTCTTTTCCTTTTTATTACTCAGAAGTTGTAGATCAATCTTGTTTTTTAAAATCTTCACATATACAATAGTCAGTATGCAGAACTGGCTCTCAGCAGGAGATTTTTGTTGTTTACAATCTGTAGTATCTTCAGCGTTTGGTAAGGAACTCAAGAAAAATGAACTGAAATGAAATATTGCACTGAAAAAGATAAGGGGAACAGTGAGGAAAAAGCACAACTTTTTAATATTTTTTTTTAATCTATAGCAAAGTGGAAGTATAAGGTGGGCTCCCAGACACAGACTGGGAAACTTCATTTAGGAAACTGCTTTTCTAATTGATCTGACCTTCAGAAGGAACGTAATAGCTTACTGCAGACATGAAGTTGACATCAGTAGGAGACAGGAGGGTTGAGCTCCGTTCTGTTGTCTTTCTTTCCTGTATGCAAGGTAGCTTTAGTGACTTGGCTTAAGAAATTCAGGTTTTAAATTGTCTTCTTGTGTCAAATTTTGAACACAACAGAGCAGATACATCACCTGACAAGTATAACTTTTTTTATTACTGCTTCTCAAAGTAGCAAGCTAGGAAATTACTAGAGATAGGGATGTAAGCAGGGTCCTAGAGGAGCCTGGATGACCATATTAGTTAACTAGCTATGTAATGATGAAGCTTCTCCTCCCAGGATACCTGTGCCTGCTTCCACTGCCTATGTAGTTTCTTCTTACTCTCCAGTTTGACCAGTATGTCCTGGTTCAGTCACGCCGATTTCTTTCCTTCCTTTCCTGACTTCCTACCCCTGAAGATGGAGAGCTCATGTGCCCTTCCTTAAAGATCCGCCATCTCTGCTCCCCTCCCTTGTCCCTGAGGACAGTTTCCCTGAGGGATTTGTTGACTAACTCCCTGAAGAGATGGGATTCAGCTTTTTTTAAAACGTAGCATCTTTATTTTATTCTTTGTCTGAGCCATATCCCTCAGGAGTGTGAGTTCCACCATTGCATGATCACTATAGCCTAGGCAGTCTCCAATCCTGATGTCACCAATCAGCTCACTTACGTTAGTGAGCAACAGGTCCCTAGTACAGCTATCTATTACTTGACTCAAGAAGTTATTCTCCTGGATTGCCTACAGGTCATCAAGCTACTTTTCTAGCAGATGTCAGGGTGGTTGAAGTCCCTTAGCAGGATGAGACCTGCAATCATGATGCTTCTTGTAGCTGGGGGAAGAAGGCTTCAACAACAAGCTGTGCTTGATCAGGCAGCCTGTAGTAGCCACCAACCACAAGGCTCCCTATGTTGCCTAAATCTCACCCATAAGTTTTGACTTGCTTGTGGCCATTCTTCAGGGATAGTCTTCACACTCTACTTTCTTGATTTAGAGGGCAACACCTCCTCTTCTCCTTCCCCATCTGCCCATTCTGAACTGCTTGTAGCCACTAATAACCACACTCCAGTCATGGGAATCATCCCACCAGGTTTCCATGATGGCAACTACATCATGGATTTGCAGTAGCACAGTGGCTTCCAGCTCTTGTTTGTTTCCCAAACTGTGTGCGTTGGTGTGGAGACACTTCGGCTGCACAGCTGACCCCGTCGGCTTTTTGGAGGATAACTCCTTAATTCCTTTGAAGTATTTCCCTTGAGTTTTCCTGTTCCCTTCTCCTGTTGCCTCAGTGGTCCCTGGCTCACTGTCATAAGATTTCAAGTGTGCTGCAGTGTTGTCAGCATTTGTTTTTGCAGCTCAAGGTTTTACACAAGACTTGGTTAGTAGGGAACTCGCAATCAGTTCCCCCCATAGTGCTCACCTTGCCCCAACACATTCAGATGCTTTTTTATGCCCTAGGCTGGCTATCTGACATTTGTTGGCATAGAGAAAAATGAGGTTCAAGTGCTATTCTATGCTGACAGTGCCAGAAATGCTTGCCTGTTTGTTTTTAAAAAATATTATATCAATGCTAATGACTGCAGAATTTGAAATAAATAAGAATACAAAAATCACCATCTCAGTGTGATCAGTGATGCCTCAGATAATAAGTTGTTTATGAAGCCCTGGCATTCATTCCCAGGATTAATGCTATTTTACTGCATTTTCAATAGGCAGGTTTTATAAGCCATTTCTCATTATTCTCTCCTTCATTTTTTCCTGTCTTTCAAACCATTGAGGAAAGCCACTTTTTCTGTAGTACCTGCAGCCATTCTGCCAGCATCCCAGTAGCACATAGCATGCATATGTATATAAACTGAGTGGAAAATTCCACTAAATGAGGGATCTCACAGTACTCTTCTAGGCTTATATCAGCTTTTACAAGACAGAAGAGTGAAGACATTCACTTTTAAGACAGCAAGTGTGTTGCTTGTGGAGTACATTTGTCAATCATTGATTCCTGCCTTCTCCATATTCTGTGGGACAGCTGTGAGTGAAGGTGGCAGGACTCCTAACTGATGTATATCCATGTTTATGAATTAACAGCCCTAGCTTATTCCTTGATACCTACTGACAGAGGATTGATTTATCTTCCTCTTTTGGCTACAGCTGTACTCAGTAAAAGATTAGCCCCTGCCCTCCTTCGTTTGCTTATCCCACACTCCTTGCCAGCATCAATTCATATGCTCACTCCCGGACACATAAGGGTCACTGTGAGCCACCAATCAATGACAGAGAAAAATGAGCTGTTAGGATAGGAAAGGTGCAGCTGAGGCTCAGCACATCCCCAACGAGGAGATGCACTGTGGCAGTGCAAGTGATGCAGTACAGCCAATGGCCAGGATGGGTCAGTAGCACATCCAGCTGGTCCAGCCACAGGCAGGCAGAGCACTTTGGAGCACTTGTGGATGCAGGCATGTGCTTGTTGTCCCCATGTAACTGGTATTGCTTTGTTTCTCCTCTTTTGTTCTAGAAATTCCACAGGTGAGGAGGAAAATGAATCCTGTGTGAGAGGGACTTTAAGGTCACTGAGATGGGCATGCAGACTACTAGAAATACCAACATTATATTAGTCTGCAGAAGTGTGACACTTTCTGTGCACATGCACAGCAACATGAGTTTAAATTTTCTGATTAACAGCAGTCACTCTGCAGGATCTCTGTCCTACATAAACTGCTGCTTTAATACTGAATATGGGCTGCAGAATAAGAGGAAGGGATTGACTTCCTTGAAAGAAGGAAGGTAAACATTCATAAAATACGCTACATGGTAAGTAAAATACTGCCAATCTAAAGCTTCTCCTCCTCAGAGTATAGCTCCAAACAGAATACGTACCTGCTAAGCCATTTAATGGTAAAGGGAGCTACCAAAAAAACCCAAACATAATCTGTTTAAAATCATAAAGTGAAAGCTGGCTGCTGCTCTGTGATTACACACAAGTACACAAGCTGATGCCTGATTGAGGCAGTTGATAGGCAGCTGCAGCTGAACAGAAACACCAAAGGAAATAGTTGTATCTAACCAGCATCATTTCATGCCCCAGACATAGAATGCTAGAATCATTAAGGTTGGAAAAGATCATCTAATCCAACCATCAGCCCATCCCCACCAGGCTTACTAACCATGTCCCTCAATGCCACATCCACACATTTCTCTAACACCTCCATGGACAGTGATATAACCACCTCCCTGGGCAGCCTGTGCCACTGCCTCACCACTCTTTCTGAAAAGAAATGTTTCCTAATATCCAACTTGTTCGTCCCCTGGTGAAATTTGATGCCATTCCCTCTCTCCCTGTCACTGTTACCTGAGAGCAGAGGCCAACCCTCACCTCACCACAGCCTCCTTTCAGGCAGTTGTAGAGAGCAATGAGGTCTCCCCTGAGCCTCCTCATCTTCAGACTGAATAATTCCAGTTCCCTCAGCTGCTCCCCGTAAGACTTGTGCTACAGATCCTTCACAGCTTTGTTGCCCTTCTCTGGACACATTCCAAGGCCTCAATGAAAGTCAGTGCAGATGGCAGCATAGTAATGAATGGGCATGAGGGGAATCTGCTATTGGAAGCAGGACAACTTACAGGAGCCAATTAGTAGCGTGTAATACCTTCGCCAAGCATGCTGCCAAGAAACACAAGGAGACCCAGGCCAACCCAGAGAAAACATCCCTGCAAAACAGCTTCTTCTGCACCTCACACTGCTGTGATGAAACCTGAAGCTGCCCAGCATTCCCAAGCCTCTTTGTGTTTATTGGCACAATTTACTTGCTTACTTGCTACATGTTTATTGCAAGGAAAATGCCACAAGAGGAATCCCAGTGCTGACCATGTGGGCTAGAACCAAACCAACTAAATCTCTGCCAGACATGGCCTGCTTTCAGGCCCATCCCAACAGGGCTTAAAACTACAAGGTCAGCCCCATCCCATCCCAATGAAA
Organism: Pavo muticus; assembly: GCA_016647715.1. NCBI lineage: Eukaryota > Metazoa > Chordata > Aves > Galliformes > Phasianidae > Pavo > Pavo muticus. The sequence goes on from JACDJE010000091.1 coordinate 588,201, forward strand.
GGCAGCCTGCTTCAGAGAGATTGCCATGAACAGCCCCTCAAAGGCACCCTGCCCCTCACACTGTCACTATCTGCAAGATTGACTGTCTGTGCTTGACACAGACCAAGAATCAAACCCAGAGCACTCAGCCTTGGCAACTGAAGTTACACAAACCTGGCTTGTGCTTGACTTCAGCACAACTTGTAAACACTGTACCAAACGGTGGCCTCTTCAAAGAGGGCTCTGGCAATGTACGATGTTTAGCAAGCTTTTAGTTGCATGCCTTGGAAATGCTTTGCAAGAAGAATTACATTTTAGTCTGAGAGAATTACCCTGAAGATGGTAGACGGGAAAGGTTTTATAAAAGAGCGCATTTTAAAACAATTTCAAGGTTCCATCAGTCAGACAATTTGAGGCCAATGTTACAGCTCCCAGATACACAGATGTTTCCACAGCAAATCTGTAAGTTTCAAGTCTGAAGTGATTTGATAACAGGATGTCAGTCCCATCAATTTCTTGACAGAACAGTGCAGAAATGAACGTTGTCACTTGGAGCTTATTTCTGCCATTTTCTTCCTACCCATGGAAATGAGGAAATTCATGGAATCTATAGATCAGAAAAATAAAATGTTTTCCATCTCCCAGGCGTGTTGAATATCTTGCTCCCTCTTGAAATAAAGCACACTCTCCTCACAGCCACCTGTGAAATGGCACTGACAAACCTCTATTTTTCTTGAGACGGGAGGATACCAGCAACAGAGATGGATCTAGAAGAATAGGAAATCCAGGATTAAACTGCCATAGCAGAGAAATGCAAACCAAAGCCCCAAGCCTACTGAATCTGTAGCAGGTTGAAATAAGGAAAAGGATGATGCTGCCACTGTTATTTCTGAAGGTCATTGTTATATCTGGGTACTATTTTCACTTCAAGGCTGTAATTCATGGCCAGCAGGTGAGTGCTTTTCTGCTTGTATGAAGACTGCACAATCTTCTGATACAGAGCTGTGCACCAAATTCGTGTCAGTTCTATGTATTAAGAGCCTGTAGTCCAACATAGTTTTGATGAAAATCAGATTTTTAATACAACAGAGGAAAAAAAGCCACTTGTCTTGCAGTTTAGCCTTCTCACTGAGCTCTTATATAAGCATGAGTTAAAGCAATGCTCTCTGACAAATCTCTGGTATGGTCTCACTTTATATTCCTGCCTCAAAATAATTACTGCATGACCCATATCATCATCCCCATGGCTGCAATATTTCTAACTATGTTTGACACTCAGCTGCAGAGCATTCCTCTTGTCCCATCTTTTTTCAATAATGCGAAATTGGAATTTGGATTAATCAAACCCTGCTGCTCACCACCTGCAGCACTTGCAATTTCCAGCTTTCCTGGCTACAATGACAACAGGAAAGGCTCATCGGGGCATGGTAACAAGGCAATTGCTTCAAACCAAGGGAACAAATGCTGGCCCACGGAAATATGGAAACACTGTCAAAGGAACAGGGAGGCTGGTCCATCAAAAATGAACTCAAGGCTAAGTACTGTCTCCTTGCAATTACTTATTCAATTATATAACCAGGAACGGGACAGGTCGAGGCTGAACGCTCAGAAATGTAGCTGTCACTCTGCTGGTTCAGCTTAGAAGAGAACGTATGGAGAGCATATTTCCCAGTGCTACCTGCTACACAGAGGACCTGCCATTATATCCGAGGGAGTAAGCTAGCAGTGAAACCAGCCCAGTGCCTCTAAACTTTATTGCTTTTGTTTAATGCCTAGGAGACAAGTTGCTTGCATGTGTAACAGCCTTCTACCTTTTCTCTAATCCAGTGGAAAGGAAGGCAGATGCATGAGAACTACTAGGAGAACTTTGCCATATCATAAACTCTTGATTGATGGGGCAAGCCCTGCATTTCAGTTAACAGATGAGGTAATCATTACAGCAATAGAGGAAGAAGTAATCCCATTCTACACAAGCTTCTACATGAATAAAAATGTTCCTGATACAAATCAGTTGATACCATAAGCTCGTAAAAGGTTTTAGTCAACAGATGACTCAAACAAAATGACAACACCAGACCACTTAAAAAAAAACAACAATCATTTGGTGAGTTTCAGGTTCTAGCCACCTCTTGAAATACCCAACTTTTCAAGATGGAAGCTGTTTTGATTTGGAAAATCAGTGATTTTTACATTTTAGCAATGATTAAATGAAACATTCGAGGGCTTTGAAACTCATATGTTTTCACAATTTTAATGGAAAGGTTCATTTGATGCATCCTTACAGAAGGTTCTGGTTACTACAGATCGGCCATTTCAAACAAAATATCATAGAACTTTTCTCAGCTCTACTTTCAATCTCAAAACAGAATTCATCACAAGTGCCTATTTTACAGAGGAAACAACATTAGACTCTTCCAGTATTTCATAACTCTTCTTAGACTCATTTCTTTAGATTCACCTGACAATTGGATTTCAGGCAAGCCAGAGGAATTCTGAGCTTCAATGAATCACATCAGCGGTACCTACCTCTGTGCCTTGCAACAAAACCCAACTTCCTCTGATTTCTGCATGACAGGTTTTTCATGTTTGTCACTATCTTAACAAGCTTCATAGCTGATGGTGCAGGTGGAGGTTGAGCTGTGTTTGCACCCTGGCTAATCTGAAGGAAAACTTCCCAGGATGGCCCTCTTGATTATATCAGAAACAGATGCTTATTCTCTGCTAGCTACTGAACAAGGATGGACTCCCCCAACTTTTTTTTTTTCTTTTTCTTTGGATCAGCTAGTCAGTATTATTCAAATACTTCTTCATCTTTCAAAATGTTCAACATTTTTTCTCTTAGGAGAAAAATTCCTCTTCCCCCCTACTCTTTTTTCTTCCTTTCTCTGGCTATTACTCTTTTTCTAGCATGTAATGTAAGTTTTCCATCATTATATCCACACAGAGAGCTGTGGATCTGTTGCTCTGCAACTCCACAGATCTCAGAAGCTCTAATCTCATTTATACTAGCTAAAATTCTAGCTCTGGTGGATGATAAAACTCGTCCTTAAATTTAACAACAAACACATCCTTAAGGACATAAAAATGAAATTATATTTGGCATTGAATAAATATCTTTCCTCTGACAGTCTACTAACAGGAAACAGCAGGAGATCATGAGAGTTTATCTCAGCCATACAAAAACTAAGGAAAAGTCAGAACTGACATTTCCCTCCAGCATATGCATGCACGCACGCACACACTTACGCTTACGCACAGCCACGGGTACCCACTTTTCAGAACAGAAGGACTTGACATGAGATGTGCGTATGAAAGCTCTACAGACTTGCAGTTTCAAGGCAAATGTATTGCTACAAGAATATGCCTTGCAGCATTTTCAAAGATTTCATTAGTTTCAGTAAAGTACAAAAAGAATATTGTGCATTTGATATTTGTGATACATGGTGTCACCTGCTATACTAAATGCATTTCAAGCTGTGATTACAAACACAGCAATCTCCCTCAGGGTTTAACGTTCTTGCCTATATGGCATTAAAAAATTAATCAAAGTCATATGCGTGTAATCTTTTTTAAATTATTCTTGCCCAGCAGAATTGCTCTCTGCAATTAGTGGTCAAAGGAGATAGATAAAGTAGGAAGTGATCAGTTAAAGAGCAGCATTTGAAGTACATATGCTCTCTGGAGTAATCAATTCCCATAATTCTTTTGATTTAGTATCCATTATATTACTTGTAAACCAGACAGACTGACAAAAGAGAACCTCTGATACAAACCCATGTACATCTGATGATGAACTAACATAACGATAACGTGAAATACTTTTGCATGTATAAGTGTTGCTCCACACAAACCAACTGAACTAAAGCATTTTACAGCAAATAAAATTTTGTTGCATACTTAGGAGATTATGGTAACAATAATGCTAAGGTCAGATTTTAAAATTTAATAAGTAAACAATTCTCATTGCAACTGCATGACTAACTTTCACTTACAACTGTTGCCATTGTGGGCTTTCATACCTAATTGCCATTTCCTTCACAGTGTGCTTTGTCTCTGCAGAAAACATCTCATTTGGGTATAAGAGAACAATTCCATCCTGGATGCCAGGATATGAGCAAGGCATCATCAATTAAGGTTTAGAAGGGTTCTTTTATGAAAGTTCATGAAGGCTCCAAGGCTAACAGAACAGTTTTGCTGAGATTTGTGGAGGGAGGTCCTGTGCTCTCTTGAGATTTCACACGGGATGGATTTCATTTGTTTTTATTATCTATTTCAGAGACTATTTTTCAGGAATCGTTTAAAGCACATTTTCAAGCAAAGCCTTGAATAGTTTGGACAGTTTTATTTAGTTAGTGGGAGCTATTTTAGGGGTGACCCATCTCTCCTTTAAATTAGCAATTGATAAGTCTTTGACAGATGGTTTGTGGTCTGCTTAGTAAGAGGAAACCCTTGACAAGGTTTTGGTCTCCATCAGGACTGGAAAGAAAGAAAATTTCCAAATTCAGCAACAATAACCAAAAACATCACCAGCACTGGGAAACTTGGAAGTTCATGGGCAGTCACTATCCTTCTCATCTATATAGGGCAACAGGTAGCACCAAAGATATGCATGGTAAAAATTCAAAGTACACAGTCATAATTTCTCGCTATTTCTATACATTTACAAGCCACCACGGAGGGAGAAATTGTAAGTATAGATGACACACAAGAATACCAGCAGCTATTTTGGATAGAATGAAACAGCTCAGCCAAATTTAGGTTAAAAAAAAGAGGGGAATGGTTATCCCATGCCTTAACATTACTAAGCCTATTAATACACTTAGTAATTATTACCTCACATTAATAGGTTATGCCTAGCATCTTACTCAATGGGCACTAGAAGAGTGTAAAAGGCTGCACATACTTTGACAGACCTGAGCAGTTGCCCATCATTTTAGCCCCATTTCTAATGTCTTCACAGCAGTAATTATGGCTCCTATAGATCACATGGATTTAAGGAGGCCTCTGGAAACTAACGCTTACATCTGCAATCATAGCAATTGCATGGATTCTCCAAAGCAATGCTACAGAAGACCAAGGTGGAGGAGAGCAGGGAAGCCCTGTTCTAACAGGCTTGGCTCACATATGAGAATGATCTGCTGCCACATTTGCATTGGGAATTGGCCAGAGACACTAAGCGCAAGCAAATGGTACCACGGCTGCTGCCAGCACAAACATGGCTCTGGCCATGCTGCCAACAGCCTCCGCTCCCTGGGCCTCCTCCAGATGGGCATTAGCTACCACCTGCCTCAAGCAAGACCCAGATGTTGCCACAAGCTTTGCCATGGCTGGAAGGAAGCTCTCCAGAAAAGTGTTCTCCCCAGAAGCACCACTTTGGATAGCTCTGCTCTTTCTTTTGACAGGCAAGGGGCTGCACGATCCCAAAACCATGTTTTCTGCTTTCTCTCTAGCAGTTGTCATTACAGGTAATGCCTATCTCCTTCTGGTACTCCCCTTTAGTTATTTCTTGGCCAGTTTTAGATACTGTATTCAGACCTGGTTTCTTACCTTGCTTTTTATGGCATGCAGTCACATCTGTCTCATGAAATTTCAGGTTGCTAAAGGTTCCAGAATGTGCCATTGGGAATGGAGCTGCAAAGAGTGTAGGAAGCAAGAAATATAATTGAAGGAAGGGTGAGATAGAGGGGAAAAGAAGTAACATGAAAGAAATGTAAGGAGAATGATATCTTTCAAAAAGGAGTTTAAAGAGATTGCGTGCCTTTAGTGATGTAATAGGGGAAATGAGACAGGCACTCCTCAGAATGGCCCCTTCAGGACAAAAAATTGAGGCAAAGACAGGGACTCATTTTGGATATAAAGTACTTCTTAATCAACACACTGCATCAATGTAAGAAGCAGGGAAGGAATGAAGCAGAGGAAAAGAAAAATAAACAAATGGAGAGAAAGTGTGAAGAAAATTAAACTTTTTTGTCCTTTTATTACTGCTGTGGTTTTCCTCTCTGTAAGTGATGCTTGGCCACAGTGCATGGACGAGCAATGGCATAGCCTTGCTTTGCTGGCATTAAAGCATGCATACAGTTTTAAAGTATTTATAGCAGACATTCTTGAAGAAGGCTGGAAAGAGATCAAATGGGTGAGCAAAAATAATTGATGATTGATTCAGTCATCGTTTCCTGGAGATAATGTTAGATAAACTGAACCTGCTTCCCCTTGCAAATGAGTCACTGGCCAGTTGCCTATTCTGCAGTGACTCTAGATAGAAGAAAACTCAACGCAGAGTGAAAGAGGCACAAGCTTTTAATAGTATCCTGTCTCTTGTTGTAACATGTACTGAACTTTTTTTAGCTCTTTTTCTAAGCCTATGAAATTGTTTCTTACTGACAAAGATGGGCATTCACTATTGTTTGGAAGTCTAAATATGCATGGTAATTAAAAATGAGCCTCTATTCCCTTTGGGAAATTAAACATTATTTCTGAGTGGCAAACACTTGCTTATCCCAGTTAAACCCTCAGTCTGGTTATTTATGGAAAAGGCCATTGTAGTTTGTGAAATATTGCCATGATTGGAACAGCTCTTCTGGGATTTAGCAGGAGAGTACGAGCCAGTGCTGAGCAGTCTGGGGAAGGGGATTGGTTGGTTTTCTTGTTTGCTTGTTCTTATATAAAGCAATCCTTTCCCCACACCTCTGAGCTGCAACAGAGCCTGGTTGTAATTTAGCCATATAGCTCAGCAAACCACACATGGTCTCACTGAGTGGTAAGATTCTGCTTCCTGAGTAGTGGAAGATCATTAAAATGTGCAGTTTTCCAACACCAGCAGTGTGTTTTTCTACAGGAGGTGTTATTTTGCCACATGCTGGACAGCAGAAAAAGGAACAGTAGATATTGAAGCAACAGCACTTTCCCTCTGCTAATTTATGCTTGATGTTAAAGAGCTTGCAGCATTTGTGGGCAGGGAGGAACACCAGAAAGACAGGATGCACAGAGTCAGGAAAATGTTCAGTCACAATAAGGTGTCAGTCATGTCAAGATGCTGAAGCTCAGTGAAAGGAAGTCAGTGCACAGAGGGCTGTAAGTAGGTATTTTCATGGGAGATTGGTTGGTAGGTGGTTTTTGTTGTTGTTGTTGTTTTGGTTTGGTTCGGTTTGGCATGGTTTGGTTTGGTTTGGCATGGTTTGGTTGGTTTGGTTTGGTTTGGTTTGCTGCAGCACAAAAACAACATAGAAAAGACAATGCAGCTAAGCAGCAGAGGATCCAAGGAAGAGATGTGATAACAGAGAGCATGCAGAAGATGTGAGAGGTCACTCATCCAAAAGCAGCCGCTGAAAGTAGCTTGATAGGGCAAAGAGAGAGCAGATGAGAGAAGGCTAAGCAACACCAAGGATAAGCAAAAACATGGATAACACAGAAACGACAGTGACAGATAATCCCTCATCTGAGTGCAGGAAGATGCTGTATTGGAACAATCAAAAAAATGCTGAAGAGCTCAGAGAAGTGTAGCAGTGTCTCAGGACCAGCGGGGAACTGTGTTTTTTGGTGCTTGTTTGGTGTTTGTTGGGTTGTTTTTTTCGAAAGGAAGACAAAAACTTGAGGAGACTAGGAATGTGCAGGTTCCTTTCAGACTGGTGCAATGCAGATTTCAGGGAGTTGATTACAGCTGCACTTACTACAGGAGAGACTGCCTGGGAAAAGTAAAATCTCAAAAGGAGGCTGGCTCACTCAGAAGCAAAACAAATGGGAGATAAGTTTGAGGAGCCACTCCATGCTAGGGTCTCATACATTAGAGTGGAGCATATTGGAGTGGTATACATGGCTGGAGCAATGAAATATCTACTAGCAGGAAGATCTTCTGGGGTCTGTTTCAGTTTCCTCACCTGTTTCTGCATCAGACATCCAGAAGTAATGCAGAGCCACCACCCCTAGATCTCTTCCCATCCACCTGAGGGACACTGCTATGATGATGTTACTCCTTCTCCCTTGGCCCTGTCGGCCCAGTATCAGCTCAGAACCTACAGCTGTAAAGGAGAATGCATAGCTAAAGCCTATGGCAGGATGAGAACATATATATCCTCCTTGCTTCATGAGCAAGGGCTCTAACTTGGAGTGGGGAGAAGGGTAGCATACAAAGCAGGTGTCACACCATATGACACCCTTTCTCATTTTTTTTTGTGCTGCCTCTCCAGCATATTTGTGCAGTATATCTTATAAAGCCTCACATCACACCTGCATCTTCCCTAGGCAATAGGCAGAGAACTTCACTACTAGGCTCAGCTTTGTAAATCCCAGACCCTAACACTGACAGTTGATTTCTGGTTGCTGCAGTGCCAATCGTTTCATGGTCAGGTTCCATATGGTTCTTCTAGGTAAAAGACAGGGGTAGGAAACAATTTCCAAGATGAGAAAAAAAAAATAGGTCTTGTGTTGTAAGTAGTACTAAATAATGCCATCTTTCTATAGGGTGGTCTTAGAAGAGCGGAGTGGCAAAGTGGGGACCTTAACCATTGCAGTTTAAATCTGACTTCTCAGCCAAGAATTTTCTATTGGTGATATTAATCTACATGTTTCAACGTCTCTAAAAAAGGTGGTATAATTTTTTTTTCTAGCTAATTGTTTTTTCCTGCTTGGGATAGTTATTATGCTATATTATAGTTACATTATCCAGTAAATATGACTACCATGACAAGTAATACATATTACAAATTGCTTTTCTGGACTTTATATATAAACTCTATACTGTTAGTGCTCCTGAGAGAACAAATCCAATGAGTACTAGGGATACTTACTGAAAAAGTTACTCCACTGGGTCTATCATATCATCCAATCATGAATTACATTTATTAAATACATATCCTTTCCCCTTGTTGTTTGACCTTAATGTCATTATGCAATAATTCAGACACTACTCTGTTATCAGCACAATATATCATTTCAAATATTTTAATAAAATTATTTGAACAACTTCTGATGCACTCTAAACTGAGATCTGATCTGAACTGGCGCGTCCACACAGGCCTCTGAGAACATCCCTCTTCCCCTTGTGAGATGCAAGTGAACCCAAGTGCAATGCAAGATGATGCAGCCTATTGTCTAACACAGCAGCCCACTAACCTCATTGCACTAATGATGCTGGTCATCAAATCGCTAATTCTAAAGAGGACAGAGGATCATTATTTAATTCCCTGGTGTATCTTGCTCACAGCTGAATAGAAAAAGATACATTGACAAATGTATCTCATAACTTTTGAAAACACTGCTGCAGAATGATGCATCATTCTTTCATTTGGGAGAAAATTCAGGCACTGTTTTTAGGGGATTGAGCTTTCCTCTGGTTTGCTCTGGCACCAAGATGAAGATGGCATAGAGATGGGGAAAGGGATTATACTGCGACTACCGGATAATGTGTTTGCAAGCATTATTCTAGGAAACTGGAGGACACTTTCCTACACAAATGTATGAATTGTGCAGGAAAATGCAAGAAAAATAAAAGAACCAAGGATCTGAAGTTATACAGAATGCTAATGTTGTAGGTGAGCATATGCACTTCCTGGGTTCTTTGTGAGGTCCCAATTCTCAAGTCCTACTTTTTAATTTAAACTACAACAATTTAAAGTGGAGATGACACATTTAAATAAAATACATCAGTAGTGATATGATTAGGGACAAAAAGCAGGCCAGCAGTAAGCATACACACCTTTCTTCAGATCTGGAGCAGAGTTTGCTGAGTTTAATGATCAGTAGGAGTGGAGAATTTGTTCCGAATCTGAGAATATTAGATCAGTCAAGTGAATCATTAAGATGAAGGTGGTAAGTTTGTTATACTTCAGGATGGGGAGAAAAAGGCAGGGGAAAAATAAATTAATGATTACTTGTGAAATATGGAATTCTGCAGGAACATTCATGGCATGGGGAAGTGCAGTGTGACAATCAATGAACATCAGTGCTGAAGTCTAGGTGACTGGCTTTATTAAATGTCTTACCTGCCAAGGGATCATAAAAAGAAATTTCAAGTATAGCCTAAGTTGCATAGAGTGTATACAATTTTTTATTTTAGGCAATGCCATGGTGTGAACTCAGGTCAAGCTAGGACTTATGATAAACATTCCCAAAGAGCAGATACACTCTCCACAGATAGAACGGAGTAGAAGGATTGTCTCGAGTTTGAACAAGTCTATTTCCAGTGTAACCCCAATGGATATGAAATTCAGCATTTCACTTCAAAACAGCAGTTGATTTTATAAAGCCATGAAAAGTTACCATCATCAGTGTAAAATGATCCATACTGCAACATGGTGTGCATTGCTCACCATTTAAAAAGGGTTTGAGCAGGAAATAGAGCATTCACAGAAGCACTGAAAATCAAATGCAAATTTCAGTCTAAAGGTCAAGACCAGATAACATTAAATATAACCTTTCATATGCCATAAATGCATTGAATATATTTCCATCTATTTTCATATAGATAAAGGGACTTGCATTCACTCACGTTTTTTAAATTAGATTTCTAAACAGTAAATCTGTATGAAATGCAGCGGCTCTCTTTTCCATAGCTCTGTATAACAGTCCTGACTTGTCAAAGAGATGGAATATTTTAGCACTTCATATTATCTTCAGGAACATCAGAAAATTTATCTTTGGAGTTCTCTGACATCTTTTTGCAATAAAGCTTTATTTTGCACTTCGTAGTACTAAAATATTCCCTTTATTAGGAACATAGCGCAAAGTCTCGGCTTCTGAGCCATTTCTCACTAAACCTTCACCGACATCGTAAGTTTCACAATCAGGATATCTGAGGGTGGGAACACAGAGATAGGCACATTTGCAAGTGACATAAAAAAGATCCCTTAGCCCAACAACACAATGAGAAATATGTCATTGGATTAGATGATTTATTTCCAGAAGCTCCACTTACCACATTACGTGATATACGGTTTCTTAAAAGTAAGGGAAGATTTCAAAGATGCCACTAGGAAAACTGTGAACAATCAGATCTGAAATACTGCACATTTATTAATCAGAAACAATCAGGAATTATGAGGCACAGAAAGCAGAAGAGCTAATGTACAAGAAAAAGTTGAAGATGATGAAAACAAATTGTTTGTTTTGATCCCTGTTTAAAAAGTAGATAGAAAAGAAAAAGAAATCTACAAGTGTTATTCCTATTAGAACTCGGAATGAGCTGTCTCTTTGCACCAGGGATTTATTGTATGTAGCTCAGCCTGTCAAGCAGAAATTGAAATAATTACTATTGATTGATCCTGCAGTGGAAAGGGAAAAATTCTTTCTTTCATGGTACAGCTGGGCTCAGTTTTCATATATTCTGAAATTTCATTTAACTACATTTGCATTTTCTGAGTATGTGCAACCTAAATAATAAGTAAATGTAATGAAACTTGCCCCAGAGACAAGTAACACCTGAAGGCTTTTCCCCACCTTTCTCAAGATAGCATTTAACACCACAATGTAACAAAGAACTTACACTTTTGATGTAAGATTATTTTCCTCAAGGACATGGGAAAAAAGTCAACATCAGAGTTCCATTAACCAAAAAAAAAAAGGTATAAAATATTGAAAAAAAAAAAAAAAAAAAAAAAAAAAAAAACCAACTCATTTTTTAATGAGAATGTGCTCTTTATAAAAATAATTTTAAAAGTGCGTGAACTCTAAAGCAAATTTTCTTCTTTGGGATTTCTCAGATTGAGAGGTAAACTTAGTCACCCAAAGGTAGTTGGGCTTCAGGCCTGGACAAATGATATTTTTAATGGTATTTATTAGGCCTTGTCCTCTTAGCAGCAGCCACTCCAGCAGTGCTCTGTGTACCAGTGTCTGGTGATGCCAGGCACATATGGGAGCTGTGGGAGTATTATGCAGAGTAATGTGACAAAACACAGGTTTATTTTCCTTTTTTTTTTCTTGAAATAAGCATAAGCACACATGTACAGAACATACCTTTTGACTGCATACTGTCCTGTCACTTGTAAAACAGAGCCCCAAATCCCTCCAGAGTGTTTGCTTTAGCTCATTTACTACAGCATAGCTGAGACCCCCTCTTCCACCTCATTGCTACTTAAGCCACCTTGTGTATGAGCTCCACTGGGATTTCCTATCATGGGCACCAATTAGACCTGCTCCTGTGTAACGGTGGAGAAACTCGGTTGTGTTAGGCACGAACACTCCATTGCTGGGTCATTCAGAGGAAGAAACTGGATAATTCCCTATCTAAATATGATGATTGATAGTACAGATGGGGTAGATAACCTTGGAGTGGTCCCAATGCACATTGAGGCCTGACAAGACATAGCTCAGCACCTCCTGTTAAGATGTAGGGAGTGGGGTGGAAATGAAGAATCACCCTCTTTTGGAACAGTCTATAATCCTGCCCAGGAAGAGACACATAGATTTAATTCCTTCTCCTCCCCGAGGAGATTCAATCCTCAACCACATTTCAGAAGAATCAACTGGCAAGACAGCACAAGAAGAGACATCAGACTCACTGAAGTGAAGTGAAAGGACCCCACGCCTTCTTCTGAAGCAAGTCACACTTTAGTAGGTAAAACAGGAAGGTAGTGTTAGGTCAGAAGAATCTTGTTTTGTCTTCTGGTGGAACTAATCTTCAGATTTTGGCATTTGATTTATTTCCCTTTTAGATCTGCTTATTTGTTGGATGGCACAGACTCGGAAGAAACAGTTCATCAGGTGACAAGGGTCATATGTGCAAGACAGACTCCATATGATGAGAAGTATGAACTTGAAACCCAAGAAATGCAGCTGGGTCTCCTCCTGTGTGAGTAATATATGCAGTGGAGGACCCAACTAGAGCAGACAGTTCAGGGACATGTATCCAAAGTGGTTGAACTGATCCTCCTTAAAGCGAGAACAAATGTTCAGGGAAGAGGAATAGGGTACTTATTCATGTTTTTGCTCCTCACGCTGCTTGCTTATAATCACATCTTAAAGCCAGATGCTGCCTAGAGATATCAGGCACTCCTCCCGTGGTTTTTTGATTCCAGCAGAATTTTGGGATGGTGGTTATTTTGCTCATAAAGGTGGGATTTAGCCATTCTCCTCTTACCACTGGGTAGGTTAGATGGCACATCTAGCAGCTCAGGCAGACTATCCTGCTTTGTACCTAATCTTCCCTACATGAACTAGAAGTACTAAACAATGACTTGACTCTGTGGATTCCTGTAAACAGCAGTAACCTCATATTCAAACACTTAGCATTGCAATACTTACACTATTTCATTGTTCTAGCTGTTACTGGGGAGAACCTGTCTAAAGCAATAAGGATGAAAAAACAGAGTGCTGCGTGGACTGTTGCAAGGTCAGGGTCAGAGCAACATCCACATACCAACTTGTAACTCTCCCAAAGTGAGTACTGGCATGCAGGCACATTAAAATATGACCAGAAAATATCACCAACATTTGTCTCTTAAGTCTGAGTCTAGATCTGCTCACTTGTGACGACTAGTAAGAACTGCCTGAAACACAGGGGTGTAAAGGTCACAACATCTCTGGAGATCCAGTATAGTATCTTAGATTAAGTAGAATCTATTGGAGTTAACTGAAATTTTCCAGGAGAAACAAGTTGTATTTCACTTGAAAAGATGTGGGATTTTGCCAGGGGGGCCTTCTAGTACTCTTTTGTTTCCTTTCCTTCCTGATAAGGCCAGAATATAGAACTAAACTAAGATGTTGGCAGCAATCTTCAACTGTCAGTGGCTTCAATGGTCAGTGGCTGAAGTCCCATGATATTTCCAAAGCTGATACATGGAGGAATAAGACTCAGTGGTGTGGTAGAGTTTCCCAATCCTCAGTTCACTGGTGCCGTAAAAAAAAGCTCTGGAGAGTTTACTTCTTTACAGTTTGGACAGAAGAGCTAAAGCTGGGACAGCTCACACAGGCACCAAGACAGGTAGAAGAACTATAGGAACCTCTTTCATTTGCTGAATCCATGTGAACAAAATAAAATATTTACCAGGAAAGTATAAAACAGAATCACCTCACCTGATAAAATATTTAGTATACTTTCACTGGGACTTTTAAAACATTAATTGGAGAGGTCTTACCAGGTGAGAAAGAAAGATTGTCTGGCACTGCCTCCCAGGAAATGTGCTGCTGCTTTTTTTGCCTTCAGGCCTTCAGCAACTTTTGGACTTGTCTGTCCGTACCATCTCAGCTAGTTTTCTTGATTCCACTAAAGATTAAATAAACAATTCCAGCTCAGAAAAGACCCCTGCCTTCAGCTGTGCTATTCCTGTGATAAATCAATGTATCTGGTTCATAGCGTAAAAGTTTCCTTTAGGTTACTTGATTGAAATAGATCATAAGTACCTATAGGTTTTCCTATAGGTATTCTGTTACAAAGGGAGCTTGTTTAATGTTTCTTAATGGTTGCCTCCATTCTCACTTGTATAGGACACAGACAAAGCAGTGCATACTATATCTACCCTCGAGAAAGAGAAGAGGTACAGTCCTGTTTTGTTAACCTTGAATGTTTGTTCCAGCTCTCCTACACCATCCTTATTACTTATGTAGGTGAGATGAGTACTGCTTACACCATCAGCACAGGAGACAGCATCAGCTGTTCTCCCTGGAGAGTAGAGGATAATCAATAGCCCCAAACAAGTCAGGAACTCTGTTCTTTCTGCTCCATATATCTGTTAGGTATGGGACAATGTGTTCCAAATTTATACATAACATTTCAGACAGCAGACAGCCTGCTTTTTTTCATCATCACTCATAATGTCATTAGCCATTTTTCCTTTAGTACTGTGCTGTTTATTAGAGCCCTTATTTTGCCAGAAATACAAGTGTAAGCATCTCTGTATATTTCTCATCACTAGAGCAGAGCTATCCTTGAACTGAATCACTACAACTAAAAGGGAACAGAAAAGAGAGGGAGCAACAAAGAGCAATATATACAACCAAAACTGAAGATGGCATTAGTCTGGGCAAATAACACATGAACAAAAGCTGGGTTTTAGCAAGAGCACTGAATATAACAGACCTCTTAAACACACAGTGCATGACTGCTGGATGACCAGTAGTCACCCAGCTCTTGCCTTCACACGTAGCTTCTTTTTCAGTGTTCAGAGAACAAGCAATACCTGTATGATGATCCTGAACTAATAATCCCAAATAAAAAAAAATCCAGCCAGCTCACTGTTGCCTGTGTCATGTCTAGCTGCTACTAACAGTGATGTATAATAGCTTTGTATGGTTCTGTTGCCTTCTGTTTTTTTGAAGTAAGGCTTGACATCCCAATGAATCAGATTTACTCTGATATACTAAAAATAAGCAAAGAAGGACTTAGCAACGTGGGGCTGCATTGGTGGTAACATATTTCAAAAAAGACTACTCTTTCCAAAAAATAATGTTGAAAATATTTTTCCTATAAGACATCATCTTGCTCTTTGAAATGCATCCAGCCTTTAATCAATGAGAAGTGATGAGCGATACCTCTACCCTAGCAGAAGAAAGAGCAAGGCTTGCTAAGCTTCATGGCGTGCTACCTTCCAGAGACCTGAGCTGCAATGGAAATAGCTCTGAATTCTCCTAAATTTCAGTGACAAAACACATTGGTTATGCATGCTGTCAGGGCTCTATGCAGTAAAGTACTGGACCTAAAATTCAAGAGTTCGGGTACAAAAATAGTACAGAAAAAGAATAACGAACAGCTTTCTGATGAGCACAATTTCTTTGTAAGCCCAGAATTTTCAACCAAAAAGACAGTTGAGGTGAATATGGGAACAGTTGTGAGAAATGTTCAGACCTCACAGAAAATTCAGTGGTGTTGGTAGCAGGGCTGTGAAGTTGGCCTTGGGATAAAGGAGCTTCTGGAAGAAATGAGTGAACATGGCAGAGATCTGGCTCAAAAGACTGCCTGCTACAGAGGAAGCTTACTCCACTCAGAAATGGTTCTAGGAAATATGAAGCAAAATAACCAACTTGTATTGATTGAAACAATACATCTGCCAAGTAATTATTCAATAAAGTATCCCTAGGTGGATGTTCAATAAATCATTGCACACGCAGGCAATTACCCAAATAGCATTACAAAGTGTGGACAGTTACTCAGTACATTCAAAGGGCAAATGATTGCTCAGTGCTGTGCAGCAAGATATTGTACAGGTGCTGTGCTGAGCCCCATGCAGCCACTCCTCCCACAAGGAGGGGGAGAATCAGAAAGGCATAGGTGTGGGAACTCGTGGGTTAAGATAACAACAGTTTAGAAAGTAAAGCAAAAGCTGTGCTTGCAAGCAAAAAAAAAGAGAGGAATTCACTCTCTGCTTACCACCTGCAGGCAGATGTTCAGCCATTTCCATGAAAACAGGGCTCATCACACATACCAATTTAGTGGAAAAACAAGTGCCATCACTCTGAACATCCCTCCAGTCCCATCCTTCTTTCACTTCAGTTTTAATTGTTCAAGAAAATGCCACATAGTATAGGACATACCTTTGGCCAATTTGGGTAGCTGTCCTGGTTCCATCCCCTCCCAGCACCCCCAGTCCCTCACTGGCAGGGCAATGTGAGGAGCAGAATAGTCCTTGGCTCTGTGCAGCACTGCTCAGCAACAATTAATTCAAATGCGTGTTATCAACACTGTTTTAATCCTGAATCCATAGCATTGCAATGTAGCAGCTACTATGAAGGAACTTAACGCTATCCCAGTCAAAACCAGGACAACAGGGCATATAATAACTATAAATGACCAAAGGGTGCAATTAAGACAGTTTGATTTGTTCTCCTCCCTTTGTTCTGTCTCACACTATTCTCACTAGCAGTGTATTTGTGTGGATGTACTGCTTTCAGCCCAGTGCAATTGCCTTATGGCTCTCTGCATGCTATGACTGACAGCAGTCAGGGACTGAAAATGAGTCGTCCTGGTGGCTCATTTATCCTTTTCCATTTGGTCATGTAGGCCCACTGTCTGCTGCTTCACTTACCTTTAAATAGGATTGGCAAGGAGAGCAAACTCACAGATGCCAATGAAGTAGGTGGAAAAACTGGTGTACCACAGACACAATAAAGGCAATAGATTCTGGCTTAGTAAAGAATTATATTTAAAACTGTAAACTACCACATTTCCTGGACCAATTTGGAATTATTTTAAGGATGGCATCATAAGCTGCACAAAAATAGGGCCAGATCATACACAAGATCAGTTTCTAATCGTAATTTCTCATCTTTTCATCAAACAAAATCCCTTGCTACTGTTACCAAACAGAAGTCAGCAGCCAATGTGCTATTTACAGATTCTTGTCCATCTTAGTGCAGAACTGTTATTGTACCATGACTCATTTGCTTTGTTTACACTGTGATTTCAACAGCATCCTAGTAAAATTAGATCCTTCACAAGGTGAAAATCATTAAATACCAGGTGAAAATAATTAAATTCACAAGCGCCACATAGCATTCATTTGAATGGCTATGGATAGCTCATTTATTATAAAATACTTATATTTGTCAAGCCTGTCATGACAGCATGCACCCTTGAGGAAAAATGGCTTTTTACTTTGCTCCATCATCTCTGACAGAATTGTCATTTGATAGGCAGTTATTATTAACTTGGCCTTTTACACTGACTTGGGACCTGCCTAACTTGAGAAACCAATCAGTCCAGTGACGCTCTGATTTCTTTCAAAAAGGACAGGAGATTCACATCATACATAAGAAAAACCTTTTCTACTGTAAGAGTCATCAAAACCTGGCGCATGTTGCTCATAGAAGTTGTAGAGTGCCCATCCTTGGGGATATTCAAAACCTGACTGGCTATGGCACTGAGCAACCTACTCTAGTTGACCCTGTTTGGAGCAGAGGTGTTAGACCAGATGATCTCCAGTGGCCTCTGCCAACATCAGCAATTCTGTGAGTCTGTGACCAGAGATCTAGCCAATGTTTGGCATGATTTAAAGAGGGCCTTTTCCTCTCATCCCATCACATGCGCTCAACACGGTGCACATAGAACCTGATAGGAAGATTCAGCAGTACATATACTGAAAAAGTGGGAGTGTTAGAGGCCCCAGCAATTCAGTAGCATGTCCACAGGACAGTATAGCAGGCCACCCATGATTATACAGTGAACAATCTCCCACACCTCTTCTGTGTGGTATATCTTGGAGATTACAGGTTCTATTTTGGGACTGCCCTTAATCTAAAACTTGGAAGATTTTGGCCCTCTTTTCTCAGCTAAACTAACAAACAAACAAAAACCACAGGGGAATTCATAGCAATTTCTGCTTTGACATCCAGCTTTGGGATCTCATATGAACCAGCTGATCCTTATTGCCTCTGCAGTTTCTCTGAGGTGCTTTCCACTATATATCTTCTCTTTCTTACCACGTTTCTCCTTCCATAGCTTGTCTTATTCTACATCTCTGATGGTCTTTTCCATATGAGAGCAAAGTTCCACTCCTCTCCAGGTCTACTGCCTGAACTAAAATATTTCACTGGAACAATTCTTGTTTTACAGATCGCAGCTTGGAAAGGTTAGAACATACACATATACATATCAGTATGTGAAAGTATGTCCTGTCATAATGGAGGTCTCTTCTAGAGTAATAGTGTCATCTTACTGAAATAAGCTTTGCAGAAAAGACAGCATCAAATTGCTAAATTGATCATTTTTGATCTCTGAGGTTAGGTCAAGTCAAGCTTTTCAAGAGCACTACCACTCTGCTCTCTTTGAAGCCAGTAGAGATTTATCAATTGATCTCTTTGGCATAACTGACTTTAACAGAGATTAATAACAGCAATCAACTAGTGATGAAATCATCTTGCTGAGGGATTGCCCAAACCTTTGGCAAACATTTTGGAAAAAACAGAAAGTCCCTCTGAACCCTGTCTTGTGTTTTTTGAATGTCACAAGAAACAGTTTGTGTGTTTGCTTTTCTGCCAAACAATCTGAATAAAGAAAACAAAGTTGGTAAGAGATTGAGTCTATAACCTCAATAACTCTATAAATTTAATTGCTAGCCTGTCATCTTGAAGCACAGACACTAACATTCTTGTTTAAATCTGAATTTCTCAGGACAGAGCTCTTCCTTCCTGGTCTGCGTCCAAGTCTGGGACCCACATTACAAGAAGGACGTGGAGCTGTTGGACTGGGACCAGAGGAGGGCCACGAAGATAATTAGAAGGCTGGAGGACCCCCCCTATGAAGAAAGGTTGAGGCTTGTTTAGCTTGGAGAAGAGAATGCTCCGGGGAGACTTTATTGTGGCCTTCCAGTACTTGAAGGCTACTTACATACAGGAGAGAGACTGGCTTTTTACATGGTCTCATAGTGACAGGACAAGGGGGAATGGCTTTAAGTTAAAAGAGGGGAGATTTAAGTTAGATATTCTTCACTCAGAGGGCAGTGAGGCCCTGGCACAGCTGCCCAGAGAAGCTGTAGTGCCCCATCCCTGGAGGTGTTCGTGGCCAGGTTGGATAGAGCCCTGGGCAGCCTGATCTGGTGGGTAGCAGCCCCGTCCATGACAAGGGGGGGTGGAACTGGATGACCTTTAACATCCCCTCCAACCTAAGCCATTATGTGATTCTATGATAGCTGTTTCTTGACAGGAAACACACTGAAACAACCACTAAAACCAATAGCTTGACATACACACATACACACACACACACAAAAGAAAAAGGTTTCAGGCGTAGATCCAATGCTGATGCTGCAAACAGAGCAAAGAACTCCTTTCTTTTTAATTTATACCCATTCATCTGGCAAGCACTGCTAGTGCCCAAGTCCAAATCCTTCTGAATGTGAAGACACTCCAGAGAGGCTGCTCTCAGTACATGTGTACGTGCTCCAGGTACAGATGCAGTTCAATTTCATTTCTTTGGAAGCAGTCTTCTTAAATAACAACAAAAAAACCCATCAGATATTTAGCGGAGGTATCACTCTCCTGATAATGTCACTGTCAAACAGAGATTGCTTTGGCTCTGGGGAAAACTGCAAACATGATCCTTATTAGACATATCCAGCAGAAATATCTATTGTGTTACTATCATTATTTCTTCCTGCTTCTTTTAAATATTATTTTAAACTGAACAAACCAAGCAGATGGGAATATACAATAAAAAATGAATGGGTTGGGAATATGCTTTGACATAGAAGCAATTTCCAAACTGAGATGAGGTTTCTGCAGGGCCTATGTACATTTAGCACAATCTATTTATTTTGCTAATGATTTTCATTGTTTATTCTCATCAGGAAGCATCATGAAAGCATGGTTAGATTCAACTCATTTACTGAGAAGCACTCAACTGAGGTACCTGAGACAGTAAATGTGTATTCCATAGGTGTTCCATGGTCAGTGAGTGAGATGCTCACCCCAGGAAGGGATCAAGTCCGACAAAACCTGAGTTGCTATGTGTAGGTGTTGGTGTCCTGAGTTCTTCTGTGCAGCAACTCATGCTGTTGGCCAAGCAAACGCAACATGGTGCATAGAATTGCAGGGATGAACCAACCTGTGCCACTTGCAGTTCCTGTGCTGTTCCCCCACTGGCATCCTCTTGTCATTCATTGCTCCAGGCTGCAGGGATGTTTTGTCAGCTGGAAGATGCCTTAGCACCAGTCAGTACCCAGTGCATATTTGGTAGCTTAGGGCTCAATTCAGTTCTCATTGCCTCTGGTGAGTCTTGGCCCAAGAAAGATCTTTTTGGAAGTTATGCAGTTCAAAAACAAGAGCAGTGAAATGGCTGTAGAGCCGCTATAAGAACTCTAGCAATATATTTAACTGTCAGTACTGTATTTTTACTTTTTTCTCCACTATCTCTACTCCCTGTCCATGCTAAATTGCATTATACCACAGATAGGAAGTGATGGCTGCAAATATCTCCTAGTGTTGATTTCAGAAACCTCTTCTAATTTTGATTTGACCTGGAGATTTCACAGATGACTTTTTACTGAAGTGGAATTAAATGGAAAATGCTTATCAGCATTTACACTTTAGTCTTCTACATCATCTTACCTCTTGCGACTCCCTTGCCAATACAAGGGTAACTCCCAATACCAGAAAATCTGTATGGAAGAAACAGAAGGGATCTTACTCAGCAGGACATGGTGACAGGGTGGCTTATTATTTTCCTTGGGAGAACCATTCTTGGCATTCCTTTTTTTTTTTTTCCCCATGAAAATAATTGTTTATCAAGATATTATTTTTCCTTTTGCACTTTAAATAGCAAGCCAATCAGAGAGATAAATGATATCCTAGCTTAAACTTTGAACAAAGAAGTACTTTGTCCTCAGCTAACCTTGTCTCTTCTTCAGAGTATTTTACCCCACAGCTGTCATATCTCCATGTGAATTCCCACTGAGACAACTGCTATAACTTACACGTGAGGTTTGGTGAGCATACAGGTGGTGGCGCCAGCTGAAAAAATGTGTTATTTACTCTGTCCTCCATTAACTTCAGTACAGTGCGGACAACACTATCAATAATTCAGTCAGGACAACAGCTTCTCTCCCTTCTTATGGTATGAAAGTTCACAGTACCAGAGCTTTCTCCCTTGGGGACACCCTGTAGCTTTTTACCTGTAAGTAAATGCAGATCCCATTCTTTAATTCTTGTAACCTCTACCTAAATCACAGGAGAAGATTTAGTTGTTGGCTTTTAATTACCTGAGTACACTTTAATATGTTCCTAGTCCATCTATATTGTTTAGTGCACCTCTAGAAGTTTTAGGCGATGTTGCCCGATTAAGGAGATGAGTACCATGACTGGTAGCATCTGCTTAAGAAACAGTACAAGTCTTTCACCTGCAATGCCCTCCTAGTATCTAGTGATTGGTAGTTCCCAAACTTTCTGAGATATTTGAATCCTATATTCTGCAATAATCACCAAAGTTTTGTTCTCTTTGAAAATCTCTTTGTAAATATATTTTCCATGACATCTTGGAACACTGAGTTACACAGTGTAACTTCTTGACACTCACTGTAAAACTACTTCTTCTGATTTGTTTTAAATTTGCTACTTTTATAATGCCACTGGATAAACTCCAGCTCTTTTGGAGAAATTGGGAAAAATGCTAGTCCTGTTAAACCTCACTTTGCTGTTCAAATAGCAAATGCAATATTATGAATTAGTAGGACCAAGGAACCAAGAAGAAAGCAGAAAACATAACTATATATTGCAGCATAAATCTTTGTTGTGACCATACTTTCATACAATATTGTGAAGAGATCTTCTTTAAGTTAAGGGTGATGGAGCACTGGAACAGGCTGCCCAGAGAGGCTGTGAAGTCTTTTTCTATGGAGGTTTTCAACACTCATCTGGACACCTACCTGTGTGACCTATTGTAGGGAACGTGCTTTAGCAGGGGGGTTGGACTCGATGATCTCTTGAGGTCCCTCCCAACCCCTGCCATTCTGTGATTCTGTGATAACAAGAACCACGATGCTTTGTATGTCTGTTTTGGCATCTTCTTTGAAAATGTAGGGGTCTACTTTCTTTTGGAAAGATGTCTTGATGAGATGTTTATAAACACTAAACAGTGCATATCCTTGCCCTAATCTTCATTGATATTTGACTATTTGCTTTGTTTTCTTGCACAGATGCATGCTGACATCAGGATGCCATAAACAGAGGATGATAGTCTGTGAAATTAATGGGCCGGGAACACAAGGCCACGTAGTAAATTTCTTCCTCATTCTGGATTACAGGTTGATCAATCGTGCTGCATTATAGCTGTCCCCATTGATACGGGAAGATCAGTATTCAATGAAATACTTTTTTACAATATTGTTACAGGTATGTTTGTTTTAAAAAAGGCTGGCACGGCTTTGTTTTCTCTATACTTTCTGATTGATTGTACTCACTGCAGGATTAAGATGTGGC
Source organism: Pavo muticus (assembly GCA_016647715.1). Classification (NCBI taxonomy): domain Eukaryota; kingdom Metazoa; phylum Chordata; class Aves; order Galliformes; family Phasianidae; genus Pavo; species Pavo muticus. The sequence continues at coordinate 611,013 of JACDJE010000091.1, forward strand.
ATTTGAAGCAATTTAGTGATTGAATTGAAAGGTTTCTATAAAAAAAATCTTTTTTTTTTTCAAGAGGGAAATGGAGAACCATGTACCTTACAATACTATTATATGCAGTTATATGTGTTATAGGCAGTAATATCTCACAATCTTCCAGTAGCCTTTTACAATAGTAGAAAGAACAAAGGGCTTTTATTGATCCATCTAGCTTTTTGCTGGTAACAAAATTCAGAATATTTGAGTCAAATGATGATGGTGTCTGTTCCCTGAACTTAAAAGAGTCTCTCTTAGCTGCTACAGAGTGATACCTCATTCTCTGTGAGGCAGAAGGCACAGCTGTGATGCAGCTGCCCATATTGAATCAGGTTTCAGTCTCTCAGACAATGGGCAATGATATCTGGACTACGCCTATCAGGAGTTGTATTAAATACTTCCATTTTCTTTGAAGACATAGCTAAAAGCCAGTGCTCCTAATGCCCCCTCCCCGCAGTGTAACTGTAGTTGTTTCCCCTGAAGATAAAAGTCAGGAAAGAGATTTTCAGCTGTGTGGGGATGTACTAGTAGGGGTGTAGGGACAACTTATGGAAAGCTCACTGGAGCACACTAGGCAGAAGGATCACTTTTAATGGTCCAAGAGTACCTAGGCACTTCTGGCAGAAGGCTGCCCAGCGTCATGTATATATTACTTAATCTTTGAACAATCTTCCTGGGAAACTGCAGATGCTTCTGGTTTTCTTTTCTTCTTTTTTCCAAAGTTTAAATACAGGCCACATGTTTTCAAAAGTGACACATGATTTTCAGATGTGATGGCCCATTTTAAATAGCTTACCAGGTCTCACCTTCCAGAAGCAAGATGTTACTTGCATCAGTCCCCCACAACTGTAGTAGCAAAAGCCCGAAGTGGTTCAATCCACAATGTATTTTCACTTCAAGATTATCATTCACTGCAGCCCAGGAGAAAAAGTTCTGTTTTTCACAAAGTTTTATGTCTTCTTGAGGAAGGGTTCTCTGGCGTTTTATGATCTGCTTCTCCATTGCCATTTGTAGGAGGAATGATTTAGCAGTACTGACTTGCAAATATTGATCGCATCCCATGGAAAAGTAATTAGTACTGATTGCATCACATAAAGAGGACAGTTTATTGCACAAAATAGATTAACTGCTGTCATGAAAGCTGTATTGCTGCATACATTAAATAGCACTAATGCACGGGGAAAGATGGTTTTCTACATCTGCACATTCTGTATTTAAGCAAGCTAAAAGATGTATACGCTATCATAACACTTATTTTTCTTTTAATCATTTTATCTGCTGATTAAGGTCGCTGCTCTTGGACTGAAGCAGACCAGAGGAGACTGGCTCTCCTTGCTGGCTGCAGTGCACAGTGCACACTTTCTCAGGGACAGCTGTTCCCACTTTTGTACCAGCTGTAGGGAAAGTTCTGACAGTTCCCACAGGTGGCAATGAGAACAGAACCATGACCCCAGCTTTGAACAGTGTATATCTGAGGGCAGAGCTGGACAGTCCTCAAGCCAGCTGATGCCATTAGCAGATTTGTCAGATGCTCAGCCCAACTCAGCTTCCCCAGATGAGTGTTTACACCCTCACGTCTCAGCTGGTGGGATGGAACATGCAGTTTTCTGTCTCTATGCAAAATTTCCAGAGCTCAAACCACTGAAAGCAGTGGTGGTCTATGTCAGAATGATTAACTCCTGCAAGGAAATGAATGGGGCTAATGCAGACAATCTCTTGAACGTGTAAGGTGACAATTTATATAAGATGCTCAGAGGCTAATTAGACATTTGCTAATGCATTTAGCCATAGGCCAGTATGTAGTGCATTGAAACAAACAGCAATGACCATGTCTGCTTTGCACTGACCAGTTGGTGCACAGAATCGGGGAGAGATGAATATTTCTGATTCACAGGTAGTTAAATTGCCATAAGCATGACACGAGAAGAAAAACCCAACAAAATTTCCACATATATAAGGCAATTTGAGAAGAAAACAGTGAAAGTAAGGTGCAAGACATTTGGAAGAACACAGTAACACACTGTACCTTCCTTTGAAACTCCATATAAAAATCCTCAATAGTTAAGTCTCTACCTTAACTTTCTCCTGCCTGTGATAGGATTATGTCGCTGCTGTATTTGGGCCCAATGACAAATCCACTTGGAAGTTCTAGTCTGATTTTTCACTTTAGCTTAATTTTAGTAGTTAGGATCGAGACTCAGACTGGTAGTAACTCTCAAATATACTCATTTTCAAGTAGTTCCATAGTCTAAACAACTAAGAGCAGAGGGCAAAGGAGATACATATGTTCTCTGGCATCACTTGAGTTTTTCCATCTCTGGGAATACAGCCACAATGAACATGATCCGTTGAAACAGTGTAAGAGCTAGGGGATCAGTAAGGAGGCAGATTAAAAGAAAAATGCACCAGAGACTTGTTAGGGTTTGCATGAAAGATTCCTAAGTAGACAGCTGAAAACAGTGTGTTATCTGTAAGAACAGATTGCAAAACAAATTAATAACAAAGGGCAGCATCTGGGCAAAAGTGGCTATATGCACTTCTGATTAATTCCAAGGGGGAAATATGACAAGACTATAGAACTGAACCAGAATATATTATAATTCTAAGTTCCTCCTCATAAACTAATAAGCCTGCCAAGCTCTTGTTTTTCAGGACATTGCTCAACAGTAGACAAAATAAACTGTCACATGGATAAGATTAACCACACTTTGTTAACCATGAGTCAGTTCAGTTTGTGGAAAGTACCATTCAGAAGTGGACACTCATCTTGAAAAAGAGCTTGATGTGAGATCTGGGAAAAAGTCCACCCAGGAAGTCTGAATTCCACAAAAGGTAAGTTGATGGAAATGATAATAAAGGATCAGTTCAGTAGACACAAGGCTGACACACTGGGGAAATGCAAAATCCTTCATGGGATGTAGGTTTACATAATAAATAATGCATTCTGTGAGTGAATCAGCATGCATTTAAATAAGAATGGTTTGGTTGGTATGGTTTACAAGCATTTCTATTAGGCTTTGAAAAGGTGTCCTACTGAGTGCTTTTAAATACATTCAGTTATCAACGGATATGTAAGATAGCCCTCCAAAGATTAAAATTTTATAAAATGTTATCATAATCTTTGAGAAAGGATAGACATACATGATCAGTTTTCAAAATGGAGGAGGTCATCCATGGCATCCATGCTTTGACCTGTGTGGTTCAACTTACTTACTTATTAATGAATGGTCCTGGAGTAAATAGTGAAACGGGATAATTTAGTACTGAGACAAAGTTATCCAGTAGAGTAAAACTGACTACAAAAAAGTATCTCATTAAACTGAGTAGCTGGTGACTCCTCAGCAAATTAAAATCATTAAAAAAGAAACCCTGGTGATATGTATGCATGCTGTGCTCATGCCTACATATGGAAACTATTGCACAACACGCAAAGCTAGCAATGTAGTATCTGTAAGTAAACATTAGATATTAACTGAAAAGAGAATATAGCACTGATTCCAGAGCAGATGGACTTTTGTCCATCATTTGACATTCAGAGTACGTCATTAAAAAATAAGAGGGCTTTTCTTTTTTTGAGGGAATATTTAATGGAGGAAGTTAGTTAATATGCTCTCAGCTAGACAGAATCCTTCCATTTTCTTTTAAAGTTTCCTAGGGATTCACCTCAAGTTACAAAAATCAGAGTCTCTCTTAGGAAAAAAGGAAAACAATAAATAAACCCCAACAACAACAACAAAACCACCAGCTCCAAAATTCCTCCTGTACCAACTTCTTTATTTCTATTTACCATGGAGAGGGCTGAGCCCCTCCGTTCCTTTATAAGGAAAGCTCCCTAGAAAGCTAGTTTTTCAAACAGCACAAGATCACATATGACAGGACAGCTTCATCTTATAATTCTAATAGAGATTTAGATTATATGAGATTACATGGATTAACACTGAAAAGAATAGTACTGGAATTTGGACGCAGAGCCTCAGCAAGAAAAAAGTCACACTGAACTCAGAGCAGCTGTACTGACTTAGAGCAACAAGTGATTCAGTCCACTCATGGTCACCAGAGCAAACACTAATGCATATGTCAGAATTTGGAAGTGAAATAAAATAAACATACATATGCTGCACAGCTATTCCAACACTCACTCCCAAGAAGTGCTGCCATGGATTAAGTACACACACAAAAAATAAATAAACAGAAGAGAGCTAAAGATACTAGAGTTATATTAAAGTAAGCTGTCACTAGTGCTTTCTCCTTCTCTCATAATTTGAAAAAGACTTTTAAGTGAGTTAAGCACTTGCAGAAAATAGCAGACTTAATAGTTATAATCAAAAAACAACCTAAATTCACAAACATGCAAATTGGTGAGTTGGAATGTGAACATTATCCATGTATTACCCTCCTGCTTTGCTTCAGCCCGACAGCCTTGAAGCATGACAGAGAATGTGCCTCCCTGAAGCTGCCTGCAGATGAATGTGATGTTTTTCTCTCAAAGACTACAATGTCTAGGTTTACTTCTGTAGTAGGATATGGGCTGTAGTTTCCTTAGATCAATATGATGACAATCCTCATGCATTAAAGATTGTTTTTCTAGGCTGTTCTATAAAACAGCTTTCTACCAATACGATCACATTTAACTCAACTGCTAAACCTACCTTTGTATTAAAAAAAACGTGATGACACACATTGTATTCATAACTCTTTTCAGCTGGAACACTAACCCATTATGAATACTGAGCTGGGGCATGCTCCACAATGCCCTGTAGTAATAAGAGGTATCTCTTAATCCTGCTGTCTTCAGAAAAAAGCCAGTCCTGAGTGTCAAACTTCTGCAAAAGTCTTCCACTCAATTCCTCACACAAAGAGAGACATACACCTGCCTTGACAATCATACACATGACCCAGGCTTCCCACTGGACTCCTAGACACTCTTTTTGAGTTGATTTACAGAGATTCTCTGCAGAACTGTTTTCCAGCAGGTCAGCTCCTAACCTGTACTGATGTATGTGCTTATTCCTCCCCAGGTGCAGGACCTGCTCTTGTTGAACCTCATTAGGGTCACCTCTCCAGCCTGTCCAGGTCTCGCTGAATGGCAGCACAGCCTTCTGGTGTGTCAGCTACCCCTCCCAGCTTTCTATAATCAGCAAACTTGCTGAGCGTGGACTCTATCCCTTCATCCAGGTCATTGTTGAAGATGTTGAACAAGATTGGACCCAGTACCAACTCCTGGGGAAACTATTTTTTCCTTGTTTACCTATTGAAATTGGAACAAAACATGCAAAGTTGTCTGCTTTCAGAACTGCTTCTCCACGATAGACTGATAGACCCCAAATATTTCTGTCTAAGAACAATAGCCTGCTGTTCTTTCTCTTTATATTGACATTTAAATCCCTCAAGGATGACTGAAGAAACAAGAGCTTCTTCCATCATAAAGATTTCACTCTGTAAAGAACATGAGAAAAATAATTCACTATGGAACTAAATAGGAAAAGAGCGTGCATTACATATAAAATCAATAAAAAAGTGCACTAGAACTAAATCCATGAAGTAGCCAGGAATACTGATTAAGTCACAGAATTGTTTTTTGCTTCTCCTTCAAATAGATGTGATAATTATACAGGGCTTCACCTTATAGCATGCATCCCAACTTTCTACTAAGTTCTCCTAAGCACTAGAAAATCACTTACCCTTTTGTCAGGTAAGCTGTGTAATGTGAACACAGAACTAGCGTGCTTTGTCTCTCTTGCCTTGTTTGGAAACACCAAAAGTTTTCCACTTCAGTTTGAGCTGACTGAATAATTTTCTTCTTGACCTTTTTCTCGATCTCTGCTTTTCACAACCCACCTCTCTTGAGCATACTAAGAAAAAACTTTAGGTACTCAGAAAAGGCTTTTCAATAAACAATCTTCTACACCAGTAACTTCTAGAGATCAAGAGATGCCTTCAGAAAGTTGCCAAGCAGAAATCAACACTTAGTTTATAAATCTGGTCTCTCTAATGAGCATAAAAAAGGAGAAGAGGCAATAACAGGATCAGGGCTGGGATCAGGAATCAATATCCAACTCTCAGACTGTATCCCTGTCAGCTATGTTCAGTCAGGTCTAGATGCGGCAAAGTATTTGCTCCTCTCCATTTTTTATTTTTATTTTTTTTGAGCTTAAAAATTACAAAGTACTGAAGAGTGAAACAATCTAAGTGTCAGCAGCTCATAAGTCATCTGGTTTTCTGGACAAGAGCAACATGATGAGCACACCTACAATCCTATTCGCAAGGCTTAGTGAGGAGGTTGTGCTTGTCCTCACCCCTACAGAGATACACAGCCATCATAATCAAGTCAGTCCCAAACAGATGTAATATAAAATATTTCTGTTTTAATGGCATGAACCAGTAAAATCTGTTCAGAAAAGCAGCCCAGAAGGAGGGTATGGATCCCACAGGCTTGAAAGTGGCTAAATCTATTATTCTGATTTACCTCAAAATACTTCAAAGTGCCAAGGTCTGAAACGTATAAGGCTGCCTGTGAAAAACAGGGAAAATGACACCCGGTAGCTTCTCTGACAAATATCTTAAGAAGAGGTTTGCAAAGCAAACTTCTTAGAAACTGCTCTTTCACAGTGCATATTTAGAAGCGTTAGGAGCAGAGCATGCACGCTCTCTTTTGAAGCTCTTGAGATCGGCCAGCCTCACCTTAGCTCTCAGCTGCTGATTTACAATAACCTGTAACACCATATAGTAAAGGGATTATTAGCTACCATAACCACACTGATTCTGGAAAGCAAGGCTCTTCTGTCCCTCTCTTTTCTACAAGGCTAACAACCACCCACCCACAGACAGAATGGTTTGAGAAAGAAAGAACAGTTTTAAACAGATTTCTGCTGCCCTGCATTACTCTCTGCAACAGATGGATGCAAAATCATTTACTGAACATAATTTATTCCACATACATAAGCAATCCTTTTGAGCATCTTCAGCTGTAAGGCTCAGCTATCCCTGGATAATGATGTATATGGACATATTTGTAGGAGGGAGGCTTGAAAAGACATTATAAAACACATTTTTCAGATACAGGATTTGGGAATCTGGTCCTTAAAAAGGGGGACTAAAATCCAAACTATGACTTTTAAGGACTAGCAGTGCTGATGCATGTAACACAGAATACTGGTCATGTTTTGATGTAACAAGTCTGAGTAGAAAGAAAAAAAGTGACAGAGACAGCTCCCATTTTGCTGAACGCTTGTGCAGGCATTTGAAGGAGAACAGATTTTTGTTGTAAGGCAGGAGGAATCGGTTCCAGAATATCCCCCTTACTGGCATTTGTGGTGTAAATCAAATCTGAACCAGATAGACTTTAAGCTATAAGTATTCTGGTATGTTTATTTATTAAAACAAAAAACAAACCAAGAACAAACAACAACCATAAAAAAATGGTTGTTAATGTTGTGATCTTTAAATTAAGTTGACTACATAGCCAACAGGATACTCCTGAAAGATAAAATGGATCAGAATCACCTTATCTACTAATTCTTTCATGTTTGCAGGGATGAAAGCCCCTTACCAGCAGGTCAAGAGGAGAACTCTGCAGTAAACTAAGATACGTTATCATTGCACAGAAAATTCCCCCTTGAACAGGGGATGTCCTTGGACCTGTGGGAACTGGTACTGCCATACAGAGGGAGAATACTAGTAAAACTATTTTGTCTCCTTCCAGCTGGAAGAATTCACAACAAAAAGGAGGTGCAAAATGGCTTCCCCTTCATATAAAAGAGATGTCTAGACAAAAAGACTCTTAACTAAGTCCACTCTTCTAATGAGGAAAAATTATCTGATGATTGGAGTAACTAACGTGTTTTATACTGTTCTGGATGAAGATACCCAAGCTAGCTCAACATGAGCCAAGGTGGGGGTAAAAATAAATGTTTTCTGACTTGTCTTGCAGATATGTAAGCCTTACTGCCTTTCACATTTCTAGCAGTCCTAACAAGTTTGGATTTCTGCCCCAGTCTCATAATCTGGATCGCTCTTCAGAGAAAGCTGAATTAATTTATACATAGTAGAATCATAGAACAGATTAGGCTGGAAAGGATCTTTAAAGATAGCTAGTTACAACCCCAGTGCTGCTGGCAGGGACTCTTCCACTATGGCAAGTTGCTCAAAACCCCATCTAAAGCAATTTCCTCATGTGGCCTTGGAAATAGTCTCTCTCTGCTCCATTTTTCCAAATTCAGCACAGCAATGCTAGTACTGAGTTAACTCACAGAGGTATAGGAGAAAAAAATGTGTTCATGACTGTGAGGTGTCCGATACTGTTCTATGGAGTTAAGCATCAAGCCAGTCTGGATTTTAGTCAACTAAAGAGTATATTTCATCTTGGAAGTAATAGATAAACTTCATACGAGAGACTCTGAAGTGAAATCACCATTTGCTTCTCCCTGGCTCTTTTAACCAGATTCCTTTTCTGTTCTTCCTTAAGCAATGTCAGCAGTGACTAGTCATTGCTGTGACTTCACCTAACGTTTTAGCTAGCTTCTGCTTGGAGAATTGTTACCAGTGTAATAGCAGCAGTACAGAGCTCACACAAAACTCATTAGAGAGGATGAGTAAATACTTGTGTGGTTGGTCTGTGCAGAACTTCATGCTGTCGCAACTTCACAGCTACCCATACTGAGCCCGGTACAACTAAGCCATGCTGGGTTTAGTTTGTACAGCTCCAATGAAAAAAGTTGAAGATTAGTACAAGCCAAAATCCATATTGATTTACATGATATGAAGTGCCACTAACAAGAAGAAATTGCCTTGTATTGTTTAATTTGAGTCCTCGGAATGTAAGTGGAATGGACATATTTGAGAATGAAAGGAAGAGTGTTTTGTTCCCCTGCCACTCTTTTAATTGGCAATTGCGATATAAGTCACAAGAATAATGACAGATGTGATTCTTTCCCCACATTCAATTTTCTTAGCCAATAACTAGGGAAATAATAAACCAAATTCTATTTCAAGTCATATTTGGTGCGATCTCATTACACTGAATTATATTAAAGAACAAGTTCCTATAAAGCTGCCACACTGCAAGCTAACAATTAAGAACCAGGATTCTAAGGTTCTATGGTTTAAATTATTTTTTTTTTCCTTCAAGTGCTGTAGTTTGAAAGCAATTGCTGTAGCTCAGAAGTTTCTAGAAGAAATTAACTATTCAATTCTGTTCTTAGAATATTTTCCTTTTTCATGTTTTCCTAAATAAAGCATAGAATCATACTTTGGTTTTCGTCTGCTTTCTTTCTCCCAGTGTTCTCACTTTGCCCTTTCATTCCTTTTCCCTATTCTGCCTCTCCTTTGTCATTCTTGCCTTCACTGCTTCTCCCTTCGTATTCTGCTACCAACCTGCTGTGCAGTTGTTGCTTGTGCCCTTTTGGATTCAGCTTCACAAAGATGAGAAGAGAGAAATTCCCAGGTAAGGGATTAACCTCACTCAACTTCAGCTGGGTGTTGAAGAGGTGCATCTACAGCTGAGGATACTTTCAGAAATCTATTTGTCATCCTAGAAAAAGAAATGAGCACCTCAAATGAATAATTTCTTCCTGCACTAAAAAGGGATGTACTGAACTACCTTATGCATAATGCTGCTACTACCAGATCCCTAATGGACTTACCTATGGGGGTAAATACAGCTGAGATGCATTCTCAGGCTGCCTACATGTGCCATGGAGAAGTGCTTGTTGTTTTGCACAGCTCTAAGAAAAAAAGAGAAACAGAATCAGATCCCTTCCCAACAGCTAACTGATTGCTGAGCACAGTACAATAATGGCACTAAAGTGGAAATAGACAGATGGATCATTTTTAAGGTTCCATACTAAAAACAACCGCAAAAGGTGTAAATCTAATTTCACTTTTATCTCCAGTCAAGGGGAAACTACCTTAGGTAAATAAATTACTGCTCCATTACTCTATTGATACAATATTGTGCATGCTAGTGTCAGATTTCTATACAGTAGCTTGAAATTTATTAACTTATACTGTAGGTGTTATATATTCCTATGACAAAATAGTCTTCAAATTTTTTTTTAAGTTTTTTAATATGTTTTTCTTTTGGAGATAAAGTTTGCTCTACCAAATAGTGATCGTAACAAACTGATCTGTTATGGATGTTGCTATAGTGACATGCAATTACATATGATTTTGTTTTTAAAAAGGAAAAAAAAGAGCAAAAGAAAACACCAGTGTTAGCTTAATCTTAATGTCTGGTGTTCATCATGGTGAAATTATAACTATTACAGTGTAGGAGAGCAATGACTGTGTTCTTTGAATGAGCCTTTGTTTGTGCTTTTTGTCATGTTATGCAGTGAACTATTTTTAAGGTCTAATCAGTGACTGTTTTTCCAACTCCATGTTTCAGTAAGGAATTATTTCACCTCGGACCATTCTTAGCAGTTTTCCTCAGTGATGGAATATCATGAATGTGAGCCATTATGTAGCCACTGTACATTGAGCAAAATAAACTTACAGATTTGAAAGAAAAAAAAAACAAAAAAACTCTTGTGAGGCCCCATCTGGAGTACTGCATCCAGGTCTGGAGCCCCCAGCACAGGAAAGACATAGAGCTCTTGGAACAAGTCCAGAGGAGGGCCACTAAGATGATCAGAGGGCTGGAGCACCTCTCCTACGAAGAAAGGTTGAGGGAACTGGGCTTATTTAGCTTAGAGAAGAGAAGGCTCCGAGGATACCTCATTGTGGCCTTCCAATACTTGAAGGGAGCATATAAACAGGAGGGGGAACCTGTTCACGAGGGTGGATAGTGATAGGACAAGGGGGAACGGTTTTAAACTGAGACAAGGGAGGTTTAGGTTAGATATGAGGAGGAAGTTTGTCACACAGAGGTTGGTGACGTACTGGAACAGGTTGGCCAAGGAGGTTGTGGCTGCCCCATCCCTGGAGGCATTCAAGGCCAGGCTGGATGTGGCTCTAGGCAACTTGGCTAGTGGTTGGCAACCCTGCACATAGCAGGGGGGTTGAAACTAGATGATCACTGTAGTCCTTTTCAACCCAGGCCATTCTGTGATTCTATGATTCCATGATTCTACGATTCTATGAAATATTTCTAGCAACAGTTGGATCTGGAATATTCAGTTCACTCACCAAGAGAAGAAATAACTACAATAGATAATAACATGTTAACTTTCCACACACAAATGAAATTGGAAAAAATTCTGAAAAAAGTAGACTCAAAACTCAAAGACATGGAATCCCTTGGAAGAGACCATAAAATTAGTAACTGCAGCAGTGTGTTCCCTTACAGACAAATGGACCCCAAAAGAAGACCAGATTAGATCAGATACTTATGACTAAGTAGTTCAAATTGTGAAACAAAGGCATAAACCCAGTTCCAGAATGACACTTAAGGAGGGCATAGTTAGTAGGCATAATTGAGCATCCAAACAGCTACATGAGCTGAGAGGTCAGAAAGTGCTGACAGTCTCTTATGTACCCTCGATACTAGTGGGTAGCTGTTATCTACCAAACATTTAATAGATGTTTAAGTGAAGACTGTTTGAAGAGTATTTTAAAATATTTACAAAGGCTAAATCTTCAGGAAGTTACTTTTCTCTGCCTTCCTTCCAAAACTGAACAGATGGTGAATGCTTCTTAGCTAAATATGCTGCCAAACATTCTGGCAAAGTAGTCCAATACATCATAACTGATCTTTCCCTTCTCCCCATGCACTATTGCACCAGATCCTGAAGAGTGAAAGGAGAAAGGCAGCCTCAGCAGCTAACAGCCAACTTGAGAGTGGAGCTTCCTGCACTACACATATGTGGACATATATTTTATGTATCACTAATAAATTATGTCTTGGGGAAGCTGAACAGATGTGCACTATAAGTTTATGTTGATAAGGGAGAACATAAAATGATGATTAACAGTATGCTGTGCATCTAATTTTTTTTTGTTTTAGCATCCCGATGTCTTGGCTAAGAGGACACACGAATTAGAATAATCCAAAGGCCAAAGCTACAAACAAAATTGCATGTTGTTTGCTACTGTGGGAAGTTCAACAGATGTCAAGATGACTTTTGCAACCTTTGCCACAATAAAGACTGACAAGTATCTGTTCAGACACTGGACTTAGAGGCCGTATTGATGTTTTTCCTTTTTACCTTTGTATTGGATGCAAGTAGTCAGATGTAGGAAACAACATGGCACCAGGGATGCCTTTTGTGAGAAGAGGCCGAGGGCTGCTCCACGCTGGATATAACAATTTCTAGCTGTCTCCAGTGGCCTCACTGCAGGACACAGCACATCAGCAAAGCTGGTGGCACCTTTGTGAAAATGTATTTAAGAAAAAAGTGAGAAACAGCAGAGGGAACACCAAGGTCTGAGGAGGAGGAAGTGCTCTTTGGTGGAGCAGATCTTGCTGAGCAGACCGTGGAGGACCTGCATTGAAGCACATAGGTATTCCTTCAGGAACATGTCTCATGGAGAGCCGAGGTAGGAGCAGGGAAAAAGTGTAACAAAGAAACAGCAGAGAGAAACTGTTGGGTACTGAATACAGTCAATACCACTCTCTGTGGTTCATGGCTTGGCTGATCGTGCCATGAACTGGGTGAGTGTGCCTGCAGCAGTAAAAACGCAGGAGGAGAGGAAGCTGGAGTGGAGCTAAGCCTGGGAGAAGGGGAGAGGAAAGGTGCTTCTGTTGCATGTTTTAATGTTTATCTGTTTCCAATTACTAAATACGAAATACTTATTTTAATCATCAACAAATTAAATTCTGCAAGCTGAGTCCATTTTGCCCACAGCAGTAATTGGTAAGTGATGTGTCTTCATTGAGACCAATAAGCTTTCTCCTCCCTTATTTTTCCTTTTTTCTCCCCTTGTCCCCCTGAGAGAGGCAGGGAGCGAGTGAGTGGCAGGGTAGGATTTTGGCTGCTAGCCAGGGGCAACCTAGCACCACCTTCAAACAACCTGGTGGGTATTTTTTGCTGTTTCTTTTATCACTGTATTGTGTCCTACCCCATCCCCTCCCTGCCCTCCCTTCCCACCCTAGCTGTCCTTATTTGCTTTTTTCATCTTTACTATCTTAGAATCTCTCAGATCGGTTACACCAGTAGATGGTCTCTTCAGAACAAAGAAAGACAACTACTTGTACCTTGAGGGATGACTGACTGTCCTTTTCTTTTGAAAATGCTGTATGAAGAATCTTCTGAAAGATTTTACCATCAAAAACATCACAGAAATCCTCATCAGATCTGAGTTAATGGCTAAAATGCTGGTACAACATGCTGTTTCTCATCTCCAGGAAAGTAGTGTCAGCAGGACTGTACTAAGAGAACTTTTCTCTGGCAGACCTGAAGGCAGATTAAAAGCATATCTTATATTAACTTTCTACCCTGAAATTAAATATTGTGTGCCTACTCACGCACTCAGAATCACCCTGGATTTATTTTTTTTAATGTGAAATCATATGAGCAGCAGAAGACGTTCAAATTCAAGACCCCAAAGTCAATTGGCTTCAGTTGACAGTGCAGAAAGACATCCAGAGGAAAGAAACCATAAGTTCTCTACCTGGGGAGAAAAATAATAAAGAATTCCCTGTGTTTCTTTTAGCAAGTTCAATAGATGCTGCAATTTTGCCATTGCTATTCATTCATTTGCTTGCATTCATTCTAACAGATTATGCAAAGGCTCAGATAAGTGCAATTTTTCATGAAGCAGTTGAGAAAATGCATAACTGTTTTGGGCTATGGCCCATCTGCTCTGTATTCTTTACATAATTGCATTGCTGCATATAAATCAGCAGTGCTTAAAAGTGGATTAAAATCTGCTTGCATTCCCACTACATCTTTGGGTCAGCATTATTACTAATGGTAATTACTATGGTAGAGATGGTATTACTACGGTAGTCATAACTATATTTTTTCCTGTGCACCATAAGTTATATTACCAAATTCACACCAATTAGATTTGGAAGTTACTGAGACAGACAAGAGTTTATTCTCCCCCACAGCCATCGTAACACTTTCCAGCATTGTGAATAAACGGTCAGACTTTTATTTCTTCTGAGCGACTGCAGTACTAAAAATGGGATGAACGTATTCCTTCCTCAAACCCCAGTTGGTGTCATGTGCAAACCCGGACAGTTGCCTTCTCCAGGCCATTGATAAAGACATTAAAGAGGATATGCACAGACACCTGAGGCACTTGCTACCAGACATCAAGCAGAGTATGACCCACTAATTACTACCCTGTGAGCTCAATTAACCAACCTTTTTTTCTATATATATTTCAGTTTGTCTGGTTGTTGCATGGTACCTAAAAATTTCTGTAGGGGAGGGGAAGTGAGAAGCGGCAGAGAGCTCCAAGGCTTGATTTCAAGTGTTTCAGCTATGAACATGGAAAACATTCACTGTCAGTATATACTCTTACAGTTACAGAGATCTGTGCCCAGAAAGGACTGTTGGGTCCTCTTAAACACAGTCCAGAAGACAACATTTAACAGCAGCAACATTTAACAACGTCAGCTGCAGGACAAGAAAACTGTACACAATATGGGTACAAAAGCCATGTATCACTCAGTTTCATCCTTCCCTTAATGTTGATCTCCGGAGAAAGCATGTCTTTGTTGAACAAGACTACAACAATGACTTATCCAGAAAGTCATGACTGACACACTGCTATAACCAGGGGCCTCCTGATAAACTAGAATAAAATGAGCACTGTCCAGAAATTTTTTCTTAAGCATATTGTAAAAGATTCACATCCAGTGTGACATCACCTGTTCATCCCTGTGGCTACATGGAAGACTCAGTCTCATGTCTATTCTACATCACCTCATCAGAATAACTTGCTATATACCTTCACTGATTTCATTTCAGTTACTGTTCCTCTTGATTTCTAAGAGCAGTGGATTGTCATTTCTGTAAAGCTTTGGTCAGGAGAAGTATCTTTCTCATTTCAGTATGAGCAGATGGCTTCAAAAATATTTTTTAACTTATTTATTTTCTATAGATCTTGCACAGTCAGGCAAAGAGGAAAGCAAGCTGCAAGAAGCAGAAGTAAAAGCAGACACCACAGCATGAAGGATATACTGTATAATTTGCTGTAAAGTACCTTTCAGGCAACCTTAATCGTAGTTGAAAAAAACTGGGAACTAAACCACATGCAGATATTTTTCTCTCTCAGTCTTTTTGGAAGTTGCAGGCTTAGAAACAGTTGAAGAGCAGTTGGATAGCTAAAGTATAATCTAAGTGTTTTTTTATGCGCTTGACTTTTTCAATTTAGAAGTGTGAAATATCATTAGAGTGTCAATGTTTCCAAAGATTCAATGGCAGCTGCACAGGTGGTGGTAAATTAAGTGACTGGCAAATAAGAAGCCCTGAAAGCTAGACAGTTTTAGAATCTCTATTGGAAGATAACAAGATGATGACTTGAACACGGTGTAAGCTATCTACTTATAGAAGGGATTTTTGAATATACGAATAGATTAGGCTCAGGAAAAAAAGCCATGACAAGCTCCAGTCCAGTGGTTGCAAAGTTATGCCATGTTGGAGCTGAAGTAAATTGGTAACTAGCAGCAGTAATGGTAATTAACCATTGGATTAATTCACACGTGGATCTGAGGGGTTCCTTAAGCTGAGTACAACTGTCTCTCTAACAGATGTACTACAGACTGAACAGAAGCTGGTGGCCGAATTCAGAAAGTACTGCTGACATTCTTCATCCTGCACAAGTTTCAGACTTGGAGGTGGTTAGTCCTAACTTTTCACACCATCCATTAATCACTCTCACCCTAAAGGAGTGCCCTCTGTGTTCAGATATTGATGAGCAAAACTTTCCAGCCTAAGCAGCAGGCCTTCTCTGCCCACTTCCCAAAGCTGCATCGTTTGGCCTCTTTAGGATTATGTATGGCTTTAATTGCTCAGAAAAGGTTTGTTACTACAGATTAAAGAAAACAGAGAAAATACATCAGTTTTCTTCACTATTGGTTCTCATAATACCCAAGCTCACTCCCACTACATCCCCATTTCCACTTTCACGAGAGTTACAAGAAAAGACAAAACTGAGCAGAGATCAGGAGAAAAACATGGATTTGAAATCTGACAGCTGAAAGTAGACTGATAGTTAGTAACAGATTTGATACTTCCTAGCGACCAATTTCTAGCTGGCAGATGACAGCACTGTTTCTAAGGTTTATCATGTTAAATCTCCATTTTCATAAGCACATCTAAATACAGATATTAGATGAGCTAAAAATACTACAGAAAGCAAGGGTTATGAATAAAAGCAAAAGTGCTGGCAGCAATTCAGTTAGCTTCAGTCATAAGACGTAAGGCTGCCCTGGGTAACCAGCCTGTCTCACTCTCCGAGGTACCAGCCCACAGGTACCAGCCCACCGAGAAGAGAAATTCCCTTTTCATATATAAATACTGAAGCTGAGACTGAAGCATATTAAAAGCAGGCAATTATTTTCTACACCTAGGCAGACCAATCCAACATTACATTACAAAAACAGAATGAAAATGTAACACTGTAAATGGCTATGGTTTCACATCAGTGAGCAGATCAAACCAGCAAAACAACTAGGAGAAAACTATTGGACAGATAAATCAGCACTGCCAATAGAATAAGTCCCTAGATCAGTCTGGATTAGATAAATACTATTTTCATGCATATGTTCATATGCTTCAATTCTTCAGAATTTAATGGTAAATCAAGAAACTTTGATTGTGTGCTTTCTAGTTTTTTTGTTTTTTGTTTTTTAACATGATGTGTCTTTTAAATTACATGACAAAACTGCCTGCAAAATGCTGTGGTCACAGAAGTATGTTATTCATTCACTGCGGAGGGCAAATTAAGGTAGGTTTAACAAGAATATGTAAGGAACATAAAGTACATCACAGCCATAGAGTGCCTTGAGAATAACTGGTCTGTAAAGCTGAGTATTGGACTTATATGCAAAAGGAGAAACATTTTATACAATCATTTTACTCCATATCCATTAGAAGGAACATGGCACCTACTACAGGCTAAGAAATTCTGCAGACTTGCAAGTTCTAAGTAAAAACTGCATGTCTATTAGTGACTTAACCAGTCCCTGGTATGATAGTTGCTTACTATGGTGTTTTCAGTTGTTACAGTAAGGCAAAGGAAAGGTAAAGATACTAAAACCCCATAATTCATACTGCAATCAGCTAATGCTGCTTCATACCCATAAGGCACTAGGCTGTAAAATGACAGGACTCAGTGGAGGCCAGCAACCTCAAAATTAGGCGCTTTCCTAAGACCTGCCACTGACTGACTCCACGTGCCTAGACATGCCAACTCTTAGCTGTCTTACAGGTTATTATAAAGTGAAACTAATGTCACTTAATTTTTAGCTGTACAGAGGAGCAACAGACCAGGAAGGTGCCGCTAGATTCATTTTTCTACTTCAGCAGCTGAGACTCACAAATGAACAAACATGAAACATGAAATGGAGAACAGGAGTAGAGACTGAGGTGATTTAATATCACTTTTGTAAAAAGGAAGTTCTCTCTCTCTCTCTCCTTATTTTAGGTCTGCTACATAGGAAAATCCTGGAACTGGAACTGTGCATGAGGAAATACAGAAAGAGCAGTCCCTGGAGGACCTTGTGCTACCTCTGTATTGCTACCAAAGAAAAACTTGAGCAAGCTTCAATGTAAAGTCATTTGTGCACTGTGAAGCATTTATTTACTATTACATGTACATTTCTTGGCTAGTATGCCAAGAACAGGAAATATGCCAGATGACTGCAAAACAAAATTCATAAATAAATAAGCACTTACTTGGTGGCATTTGTATTTAAAATTGAGAAGTATTTGTGCCAAGGAATCTTATTTTTTATATGTAATAAATCAATTTACAAAAATGCAATTTCTCAAGGAAAATGGCCTGGCATTTGTTAAAAGGGATCCCTGAGGACACAACAGGAAGAACACAGCTGCACCATCTCTATTCTACCATAGGGGAACCTACAGCCCAGTTATGGCGTACAGGATAACACTTAGGGACAGAATCAGAGCTATAGAAAATCAGAATATTTCCACTGATTTAGTGATGCTATCTTAATTAGGCAGGCTATTATTTTTTTTTTTACTTTAGGGTTCTTTTAATTGCTTTCAGAACCAGCAAAGGTTTGGCTTGCACATTAAATATGAAACCTTCCTCTAAGCAACTGGCCAAAAGTAAAAAGCTGAGGTTGTTCTTTATTTTCCATGTAGTCCTTACATTTTCTATGACAAAGATTAGATTTCCTCTTAGCCTGTTTTTCCTGAAACAAAGTGCTTTAGTGTATCATAGAAGTGTCAACAAAGCGGTTGGGAACAATTTACAGCCTTTCTCTCATGTTTGTCCATGTAAGAATCAACAATAAATGTACTAGCAGTGATACGAAGCCTTACTTCAAATTTACAGTATATATGTATTTCCTTGGTAGTTATAGAAGGATGCTAACATTATCTGAAGCAGCCTTTTATGTAGGCTCAACTTCCAATCATTTGTCAAATTACTGACAGAGAAAAATGTTTGTCTGCTTTTTTTTAATTAAAATTTTAGACTAGTTCCATATATGTGATTACTAGTATTGCTTGCAGACACCTGTAGCATTAATTTTCCTGCAAATTTATATGGAAGATAGCTGTCTGGAGCAGAAGCAGAAGGATGACTAGAGACCACATGAACAGTTAGATGGATTTAGAATAATCAGCTATAAAACCACCACTGAATTTCTTCAAAACAAAGTAAATGGAGCTGGAATTCCAGTCTTAATGAAAATCATTGGAGTATAAGGTCACCTTTCAAAGAAATTTAAGCAGAGGCAGCTGGCCAAGTTCACACCACAGACACCATTGATATGACAGCTCTTAGAAACATTGCTACTGTGTAGCTAATGAATTGCTCCAAAACCAGCTGCTCTGGCTGAAGTCTCAGAGGCCTTAAGGCAAAATGAGCCTTCAGAGGCTGCAGACTAAGACTCTGAACTACTCAAGAACAAGAGGGAGCAACGCATACCTTGATAAGGGGACCCAGTCCCACCAGCCTTCCTCAGAGCACACCTCAGGTCTGACACCAGTCAGATGTGTCTGCAGAATTGCACCTATTTCTTCCTACCAGCAAAAGGAAAAGACAAATTCTTCAGGCAGAAGCATATCAGAAGGGTTCAGAAGCAGGAGGAACTACAGCATTCACTGCGATGATAACAGGCTTGCCACTCACACTGTCACTTAACACTAAGCAGCAGATAGAGGAGCCATGGAGCAGCTGGCCGAATAGCTGGATCAAAAAGATGTTATGAGATGAATCCAATTTAGAGAAAAGTACATCTGTACTTTGGGCAGAGTTCTGCAATCCCAGTTCCGCAAATCTTCAGTCACATATTTTCATGTATTTTCCTGAGAGGTCTTTCTGATTTGGTTGTGTTGAGCAGAGGGATATATATAACATATATATGTGTTCAGACGGATGGATGTTCATCCATCTGAACAAGGTAACTCCTGGTTTATTGTCCTACAACTGAACAGTGCAGGGAGAGTCAGCCTTGCACTCCTCATTCACCTGATACACACACAACTGTGTGCTTCAGAACTGAGCCTAGAATATTTATTAACTGTTAAAAGAGAAGTGGATCCGTGGAACAATATATTCTGTAGTGCGGATAGCTGAGCAGTTCATCTCTCCTCCTTCATCACGAAAAATAAAGGAGTCTTTTCCTCTTCAGACATTAATTAACATGTAAAATCTCAGAATAATAGACGTGCATCTGATTTTGTTACTCCAAATAAGTGCCTCCTACATGTCTTCTCCCATGGGTTCCAGCCCACAGATGTGCAATTCCCAATGCAGTTAATTAAAAATGAATTTTGATAATGTACAGTGATTGCATAAATAGATCCAACAGAACTTTCTCACTTTCAGAGGGTGAGGCATAATTGTTTTCTGAACAACTCACTTTCAGGACTCAAAAACATATAAAAACCTTTGTGCATATGAAAACTACTAAGCACTGTCTTAGCTTTGAGATATTTGGTCCAAATTTGGCTGCTATCAGGGACACCATACATGGTCTTTCACCTGCTGACAGAAGCCAAGGTTGTTGGATTCTAAACAATTTAGCGGAAATCTCAATGACCACCCTGTCATTTACTATGGATAGAAATACATGTCTGATCTCTCAGCTAACAAAAACCTGTCATAGAAATGAGATAGAGAATGAAGAGGCCAAAATACTTGCAGCTTGTCTCATTTGAGAAGGCAAGACCTGATTTCAGTTTGGTAGCTGGCTATTTGAAAAAACACTGCTGGTAAGACAGAGATGTTCAGATAGTGGAAAATCTGCAAGACACAACTGCAACATTAGCAGCTGATGGTGCTCCCTGCTTAGAGAGCCATGCAGAGCAGACTGCTCTGCAGGAAGGTACCTTGGAATACAGTGATTTTTCATGTACCTACTTCATTCTAGGCTCCTTACTAGGGTGATGTGGCATATTTAAAGAATGGCAGAAGGATAACGGAGGCCCAGGCCTTATGCACCTTCACCATCTGCTCTTTTACTTGCTATTCTCAACAGTTCTCAGCCACCTGCCCGAAGCAGATGCAATCTCTCTGAGAAGGCAGCATAAAAATAGCCTGGGTTTCCCTCAGCATGGGAGACTTCCTTGTTTTTCTCAGTAAATGAATAAATTATTTCATTATGGGAGACTCAGTTAACATAAATACTTTCTCTGCAAGTTTACAAACAGAATGTATAAAGCTGTAATCAGGCATTCAACTCAACAACCCGACTATGTCTCTTTTTATAACTATATAAGCCCAATCTGACCAGAAGGAAATACCTCTCAATTCACAATCATGTCTTATTCCTGTCATTGTTTTTAGCTGTAGGTACATTTGTGAGAAAGTGTTTTCAATTATGAAGCACAGAAAGAGTAAAATTTCATTAAAAATCTCCAATGAACATCTAAAGAACTCAATAAGAATTACAGCCAATACCATCAAACCGAACAGACGCATCAGTGTCACAAAAATAAGGTCAGCTATCCCACAAGTTCTTTATTTTGTTAATCTCTCTTATTTATGCATTAATTTAAAAAAAAAAGTTTTATTGTTTATATACATTAATAATATAACATATCAGGGTTGCACATACAAATACCCATTCTGTGACCTAGGAGAGAACATGATGAGGACAGCAATCCCCAAATGGCTGTCTCATCCTCACAGTGGAAAACCCCAGCACCAGGCCCCAGGAACCTCACAGGCCCTCCAACGCAACCCCCTGCAGTCCCAGTGTGGCCGCCCAGAGGACGCCAGGCCTGCTCCTCCACACTCCTCTCCTTTGCCATCAGGGCAGAAGAGATGCCACCTTCTCATGCACGAGGGCCAGAGTGGAGGGATTGGAAAGGACAGCTGATACAACCGCAGAAACTCAACGGTTTTTAATGACTGCCTCTCCCTTGGCTGCCTGTGGGGTGTTAGTATGCTTTGCTCCTCCTCTGCTGCTGTAAGCACCAGGATGGCTCCACCCCAGGCAGCTGCAGAGTGCTTGAGAAGCCCCTGCCCCGACTGACCCTCTTGCTACATTCTTGCCACTGCCTCTCAGAAATGGCCGCAGGCCCCAACTGCCAGCCGCCATGTTTGGGCCAGCACGTGGCACTCAGAATCCTGTCTCCATGGCCACCAAACCACCCTCAACCGCAGTCCCTGAGCTGACACAGCCGGATACAGCTGCCTACCAGTCTCTCTAAAAGAGATACTTTTTATTTCTTGTCATTTCTGAGGGCAGGATGGAGCTGCCACTTGCTAAGAAGAGGCGGCTGATGGAAACGGGCAATGACATCGAGCCCATGGAGGTGGACCCGCCTGGCAGTGAAGAAGAGCCCATGGAGGTGGATCCACCTATAGAGGATGAGCTGATGGAAGTGGATCCACCTCCATCGTGGCAGACAGGACATCACTCTGTCGCTGCCAGGCCAACCAGGAAGAGGTCGCGCCCCAAATGTCATCGCAGGGGCACCAGGATCCGTCCACCTCCCGCGAAACGGCCGCCTCGACGCCGGCGCTGATCCTCCCGTCCTGTAAGTTTGCCCTTACCCGGGAGAGCCCCAGCTCAAGGCCATCCTGCGGGCTCACGTGGAGCCTCCATTTCCAGTCATTCTTCTTTTCACAGCCAAGGCTCCTACGAGCCCTTCCTTCCCATCCCCCTATCTCGTCCCTTCCCAAGTCCTCTCATCTCTTCTTCACCAAGGCCTGAAGAAGAGGGCAGGGCAGGGACTGCCATCCTTGGAGCTGCTGTGCCGGGGCAGTGGGATGAGTCCAGCAGAGCGACCACAAACATGATGGAGGTGTGAGGATCCTGTAAGTTTACCCTTAGCCAGGAGGGAAAGCCCAACTCAGGGTCATCCCATAGGCTCACACATTTCCTGATCATCCTTCTCTTTTGACAGCCAAGGCTCCCATGAGCCCATCCTTCCTGTCCTCGTCCCTCATCCCTGCTCAGGGTGGGAGGAGAAGTCAAAGAAGGGACAGAGGCAGCTGCTCCTGGGGAGAACAACACTTTGATTTGGACACAAAGAAGTGCTGAACTTCAGCAAGAAGATCCAATCCAGATGCTTTGCTTGGACTTCTCTTTCAAGATAGGACAATCAACAATTTAAAACATCAATACAAAATAATAAGAGTCAAAACCACGAAATACAATAAACACATTTTCTTTTTTAAAAAAGGAAAGCAATAATTGTCTCTCTGCTTCAGGAAACTTAAAGTTTGCACGTAGGTTCCTGCATCCCCTCCTTGCCTCCCGCACACAGAACGTACCCCACAGCAGGACACGCTACCCTCATTGCCAGCCCGAGGAACAACCACCGCACTGCACACACCACTGAGGCTGTCCCCTTGCCCTGCCTCAGCCCCATCTGCTACGTGGCAGGGATATTTCACACACACATCATCAAGAACATAGGAAAGAGCCCCTTTTTACTTCTGAACTACAGTTCCAGAAAGCTCACAGTATTTCACGTCCTCTCAACAACTAACTCGTTAATGAGCAGGTATCTACCTGAACTGAAGACAAGAATTGGCATTTGTCAGGACAAACACGTAAGTAAAGCAAAACATTTCGGTTTAAATTAGTGACATCCCCTCCCTGGGAGGCAGTCAGAAGCGGTTACAGCAGCCACGTCCCACCCGCGGCCCGTCCCAGCCCGCCCTGCGGCCGCCCTCTGCCCCGCGCCATAATGGCGGCGGCTCTGCTCTGCTGAATAGGCTGGCCCGGCCCTGCCCCACAGCATCCGCACAGTGGTGTGCGATCCGCCCTGCCCGGGCTGACACCGGGGCACGGGGAGAGTGCAGGGCAGCGATAACTCAAGTGATGGCAAATATTTGTGTTGCAGTTTGATACGTTGGCTAAACACACTCCTGTGAATAGCAAAAAATATGCAGCCCTCTTCCTCTTCACTCAATGCGGCACTGAGAAGACAAAACGTTGGACACCCACAATATAACCTGTTGTTTACTTAACTTATTGAACATATCTATGCAGGCAAATTCAAATATTTCTAAAGGAGGGAGAAAAAATAATTTTTCTTTTTTGGATGCATTGATCATGAAGACACTCTAAATATGTTCACTTGATGTTTTCAGCAGTTTAGCCTCCAACCCAAGGCAAACATTATAGTCACATTGAACAGTGTGAATATTAATAAATCAGAAGGTCATCCGCATGTTTGGCCTTGAGAAAGGCACACATTTTTTCTGTCTTCCTTTCTGTTCTCTTGCTTACAGTGCCTAGTCCATATGCACATGATGCTACTGTCCTGGTGATGCAGAGGGAAGCTTGCTCATTAGAGTGTGTGTAGAAAGAGAATGCGAAGACTCCATGGCTGACCAGAGTTCCCCTGCTGCAGAAAAGGAAACAGAGGTTGTCCTTCATTCATCAGCAGTCCCATCAAGAAGTGAGCTGCATTGAGCACATATTCCAGAAGAAGAAATTGAAAAAGTTGCAGGAGTCCCATTGCTTTTCATCACACTTTATATCCAGAAAAGTTCCATAGTTTGGTGACATGAGCAGTTGAAAATTTTCTGTTTAGGTCATGTTATATTTAACACAACTGCAATTACCATCATCAGCAAATTGGCAGGACATTTTGCCCCAAATTAGCATCCTTGAGGATGCTAACTGAAATATACTGGCTGGATTCCTATCTGAAATAGTTTTTTTCTTTTTCCTCATCTATACTTTATTATAAATTGAATAACAGCCTAATGGTTTGTCAGGTCACACTGTCCTGCCACAAGAGACATTGAATTTTGATTTGCGTTCCACATCGATAGCATCATGACAGAGAGCTTGCCATCTTGTCTTTCTAAAAATGTCTGCAAAATTCATGGCTCAGTTTGTTTCTATTTTTTATGTGATTTTATCTAATTACTTTAAGCTTTTCCTCCTCCTCCAGAAAAGAGGACATTTTGATAATTTGTTCTTGGGTTTTGTTGAGTTTAGCATCTTTCCTCAAGGCCCAGTTTAGTTCTTTTGAATATTGATGGACATGTTCCCATTTCTACTGATTTGTATAGAGGATGGGCTAGAGCCATATGCTAAAAACTAAAAATAAAAAAATAAAAAATTCCTGTCAGTCTTAATGGAACAGGCTGTTAAGAGAACAGCTCCACTTTGTCACCCCAGAATCCCAGAAATGGCAATGGTAACATGAACTGTGCATTTAACTGTTGTGAATATGTGTTCTTCTACCCCTTCCTCATCATGAAAAACTAGCTTAAGACTATCATACTTATTTGAACCATGCTATCAACATGCATTTAACTAAGTTGTTATCAGAGTTACTAACTCAAACTTCACTAAAAAGCCATTGTGCTACTCTACTTTTCACTCTCCTGACATGATGCATGGATTAGGATTTCACAGTCCCATACACCTGCTGAAGGCAGGTGTTAGGTTCACATTTCCAAAGCCTTTCCTAATGATCCCAGTAACTTTAACACAACTATCTTGTTGTAATGGATACAGGTGTGAAAACTGTACTGGAGAAATACAGATAAATAGGATGTATTAAACACTACAAGTAGTTGTTCCTATATAATCTATTCAACATTTTTAGAGCTTTGAAAGTATTATCTTTTATTTATCTTATCAATTCCCTGTAATTTACTATAAACTCCTACTTCTGATTTGTTAACTTTGAGTCTACTTGTGCTCAGAACACCCAGAGCTTGCAATCCTTCAAAATAATCTAATTTTAGAATTCTTTCTCATTGACCAAGCTGTAAAACATCTATGGATATTAGATAATACAATGCAGGAAGAACAAGGTATTCTCTGTGGTAGGTTCTCATTTTACAAGCTGAAGAGCTGCTTTAAAGAAAAAGGAAAAAATAACAGGTTCTTTTCACTCCTTCTTTATAACATTTTCCTGCTAGGATT
The DNA here is from genome assembly GCA_016647715.1 of Pavo muticus. NCBI lineage: Eukaryota > Metazoa > Chordata > Aves > Galliformes > Phasianidae > Pavo > Pavo muticus. The sequence continues at coordinate 636,475 of JACDJE010000091.1, forward strand.
TTTCTTTAACTTGCTATAAGTGATATCTTGTGACATTTCACTTAGGAAAGTTTTTCAACTCTAACTTCTAGTTCCAGACCAAATGCAGTCTCTTTGTTTTGTAGCAGTTTTGTATCAGCAGCAGGAAAACACTGCGGTATTTTTTCCTTCTCTCTTCCTGTTACAGTCCAAGTGGCCTGTAGTTGAATTACCATGCTCTAATGAACATCAGGGCAAGAAATGAGTCATTGTTTTTAATTGCCTCTTGTTACTGAAAAAAAAAAATTCTTATTCAGAAATAAATTTAACTCAGGCACGATAATCCAATCTGAACGTTGTATCTTTTAAGTTTTCTTGTCACTTTCTTCTACTGCTTTGCCCCTTGTTGACCCTCTTAGGGAAAAGGTAGTCCCTGTGGTTATGGAGCGTACTCTTGTGCTGCTAATGAAGCTGAATATTCACTTGCAATATTAAAAGGGCCAGTTACCAAGAGTGTAACTGTTTAGTTTACTGGGTCATAAGCTCAGTGGGTCATAAGACTAAACAAATTATTCATGTTAACAAAACCAGTGGCAACTGTGTAGGGAAGCAAATAATTTTCCTAAACGATTGAGCCTAACATCACAGAAGCCAAACTGTTTCATTCCCATTCAAAGACTACATGACTCTAGCACAAACAACAACAATCAGAGCCACATTAAAAAGGAGCAGATAAATAAACAAGCAAGTGACTTTAAGCAGAAAAGAACTCAAGCCATTATTATTTTCGGAGACAGTGCCATGATCTCACAGGAAAGCTGACATCCTGATCAGAGAAAAATCAGCAAGGGAGGCCATGAAGGAAATTCATCACATGGCTGTGATACCATCTGCTAAAGGGCTCCTCTAAATCAAAGTGTAATGGAGTATTACACATTTAAGGCATCCTCTCAGCCTCAGATGTCTTCATGTTTCAGCCTGCCATCCTTAATACCAAACTAGCTCTTAAAAAACGATAAAAATAACAGTTATGCATCTGTTAAAAAGTGTGTGTGTTCATCGCTGCCATTATAGGATTTGTCTCCATCCAGGCGAAACAAAAGAATGTATTTAACGACTTGGCACAGTGGTTATATCAATCAGGAAAAAAATTGGAAGAGTGAAAAAGATGTTTGACCCTCCCACACTGCAGGTGATTTCCAAACCGGCAGACACAGGGATGAGGAAATTAAGCGCAACAAGCAGCTAGCCTGAAACTCAGGATTGCAGTAAATGTATGAGGTACCTTCATGCTGCCGTTAATAATACCACTGCAGAGGCTGATTCACAGAACGAGCTCAAAGTTTCGCATTGTTCTGATGGATGATAGAGGAAGGACAGGAGCTTGGACTTTTCTGCTGGTTTGATGGAATAGAATGAAGCCTGTAAATTGTAAGACATTAACGTCTGAGTTAGGAGGTTTCAATTAATCACTGCCTTCTTTATCTTTGAATTCTGTGCCTGATTTCAGTCATTAATATCTTTCCAACCATAAAGGTAACTTTATCATTGTACAACCTCTTGGATCATTTCTATTTTGTTCTTAAAAACTCTTCTACATAAGTTTCTCTGCAGTCTCAGAACACTACCCATTTTATACTTTGAAAGAAACATTCTTTCTGGCTTACTCAGACATAGAAAAAGCTGAGGTACTCAGTGAGTGCTTTGCCTCAGTCTTCACTGGTGGTCAGGCTTCCAATGTCTGTCAGGACCCTGAACCTCTAGGTGAGGGTGTGGGGAGAGGATTCTGTCCCACTGTAACAGTGGAACAAGTCCAAGAGCTCCTCATGCAATTGAATGTATACAAGTCCAAGGAGCCAGATGATATCCATCCTAGGGTTCTGAGAGAGATGGCTGATGTGGTTGCCGAGCCGCTCTCCATCATATTTGAAAAATCATGGCTGTCCTGTGAAGTCCCCGGTGACTGGAAAAAGAGAAACATTACTCCCATTTTTAAGAAAGGGAGAAAGGAAGACCTAAGGAAATACAGGCCAGTGAGCCTCACCTCTGTGCCTGGAAAGATCATGGAGCAGATCCTCCTAGAAGCTTTGTTAAGGCACATAGGAGACAAAGAGAATATCTGAGACAGCCAGCATGGCTTCACCAACAGGAAATCTTGCCTGACCAATGTGGTAGCCTTCTCTGATAGAGTGACAGCTTCGGTGGACAGGGGAAGGGTGATGGATGTCATCTTCCTGGACTTCTGCAAGGCCTTTGACATGGTCCCTCACCACATCTTTCTCTCTAAATTGGAGAGGTATGGATTTGAAGGATGGACTGTTTGATGGATTAGGAACTGGCTGGCTGGACGCAGCCAAAGGGTTGTGTTCAATGGCTCTGTGGCAGGGTGGAGGCCGGTCACAAGCAGTGTTCCTCAGGGGTTGGTCTTGGGACCGGTGCTCTTCAACATCTTCATCAATGACATAGACAATGGCATAGAGTGCACCCTCAGCAGATGACACCAGGCTGAACGGGGCAGTCAATACATTGGATGGAAGGGAAGGGAAGCCATCCAGAGGGACCTGGACAGGCAGGAGAAGAGGGCCTATGAGAACCTAATGAGGTTCAACAAGGCAAAGTGCAAGGTGCTGCACTTGGGCCAGGGCAATCCCAGATATTTATACAAACTGAGAAAAGAACCCCTTGAGGGCAGCCTTGTAGAGAAGGACTTGGGGGTCCTGGTAGATGAGAAGCTGAACATGAGCCAGCAGTGTGCGCTTGCAGCCCGGAAGGCCAACTGTGTTCTGGGCTGCATTAAAAGAGGAGTGGCCAGCAGGGAAAGGGAAATGATTGTCCCCCTCTACTCAGCTCATGTGAGACCCCATCTGGAGTACTGTGTCCAGGCTTGGGGCCCCCAGCACAAGAAGGACGTGGAGCTCTTGGAACAGGTCCAGAGGAGGGCCACTAAGATGATCAGAGTGCTGGAGCACCTCTCCTATGAAGAAAGGTTGAGGGAACTGGGCTTGCTTAGATTGGAGAAGAGAAGGTTATGGGGAGACCTCATTGTGGCCTTCCACTATTTGAAAGGAGCGTATAAACAGAAGGGAGAATGACTGTTTACAAGGGTGAACAGTGATAAGACAAGGGGGAAAGGTTTTAAACTGAAACAAGGGAGGTTTAGGTTAGATATGAGGAGGAAGTTTTTCACACAGAGGGTAGTGATGCACTGGAACAGGTTGGCCAAGGAGGTTGTGGATGCCCCATCCCTGGATGCATTCAAGGCCAGGCTGGATGTGGCTCTGGGCAGCCTGGTCTAGTGGTTGGTGACCCTGCACATAGCAGGGGGGTTGAAACTAGGTTATCATTATGGTCCTTTTCAACCCAGGCCATTCTATAATTCGTTTATTCGTTGATTTGTTGATTCGTTGATTAATTAGATCTGAAAAATATTTCCTTTCTTCTTTTCCATATTTTGTAGTTAATGACATAATTATACCTGAAGCACTTCAGTCTCCATATGTGCACCATCTCTACTTCGAGCCTGATTTTCTTTAGTAGCATACCACCTTTTGCTGCCATATTTGGAAATTCTCCTCAGTTGTAGGCATCAGCTTGCTTCGTGAGGTTAAAAAAGGATAATTTACATGTGCATTATAAATTGACAGTTGGTAGAATTGCTGTCTTCATTAGAGATGATGAGCATCAGCACTATAGGATTCAATACTTACAGGTCAAAGGGAACTTCATAAGTAACCTGAAAGATTGACCACACAACAAAATAATTGTCCAGAAGAAAAGAATCTTAACAACAGTCACTGAAGGTGAGTTCAAAGGCTGAGCCTAATATAGTGCCCCACTGGGGACATCCAGGGAGAAATATAAGATCTAGGCAAGTATATGAGATAATTCTCAGCAGTTCCTACATCAGTTTTCTGCTGTCATTTTGCCTTGCATGAAAATGTTGTGATGTGAAGGACTACCTCCCCATTATGCATGTCACAGCATCATTTACAGTTCTGGTATCGTGACCTTGAATTTTAAAATATTTTTCCTAGGTGCTCCCATAGAACAAATACTTGATAACATTGTCATTGCCCAATTTTTCTTGCAATTCTATCTTCTGGTCATAAGAAGGACTGAGTTAACAAAGAACTCAGTCTCCAGTAACTACATTAGCCCTGGAGGTTTATAAAAAACACAGTGTTTAAATCAGAAAAGAATATCAACTTAAATTTGAAAAGCAAATTAAATAAATAAGGAAATGCTTTTCTTGAACTTGAAGCAGCTGGTATAAGAGATCTTTCATACCCATGCCAAGAGACTGGTAAGCAGAGATTAACACTAGTGTCAGAATTTAACTACTAATTGTTAATATGTTAATGTAGTTGGGGCATTGATATAATACAGAAAATACTACCCTTGCATTAGACTCCTCGTTTTGATTCAGCTGTTAAGCCTATTAATCCTCATCTAAATTGAAATGCTCAATCTGGTTACCATCAAAGGACTTGCTTTTCACATAGGTGGCAATTTTGCAAAGATCCTGTACTATTGTATGGTCAATAGGACATTCAGGTAACCAGATAAGGAATGCAAAGGTCTGAGCTCCCATAGATATCAAATTAATTTGTGCTACTGGTTTTGTGAAGAGGAACTCTTTAAGTTGCTGAGTTGATCACTCATCTACTCAATAATGGAGACTAATAAAGAGTAGTAAAAACCTGAATCTTTCTGTCCTATGTAGTAAAGAATAAGACTCTTCATGATGCTTTCTAACATTTGGCAACGTATCAAACAAATACCCCCAAGAAAATTTTTGTTAAGAAACCAGGATTCCAGTCAAGTACCTGTTGTGTAACTGAAAGAAGATACATCTTCATGATGCAGCATCATGAAGAGAGCTGATTGGAGAACGGAAAATGTTAGTGAAAGTGGAAAGGAGGTGGAGAGAAAATGGAAGAAACTCTATCTCCCTTTGGTCCGTTTTACATAAGTAAAACTTTTTACTTAGGGAAATATAAACTAAAACCCAATTCCACACATGGCAACATTCAGCACTACTTAGGTCTTTTAAAAATCTTTTTTCAAGAGGCAATTGTCAGGTGCCGCAGTTCCTTTTGTCCAAACCACGTTTGAGAACAGAATGGCTGCTTCAGTGATTAGAGTACTTGCCAAAGAATTACTCCTTTGCTTGATGCAAGTCAAAACTTATTTTCAACACAGAAGAAAGCATATAAAACTGTACAAATGAACCTCTTATTTCTCCTTGAAAATCAAGTAACATTGTGCTGTTCTCACTTATGAAGTGGCCTCAATAGTTTTTGAATAAAACATGAAATGATGCTTGTAGTACTGAAGAAAAACAAGAGAATACCCTTTTTCTGCACTATGTGTAGCACATTGGATACTAATACTTTGTCTTATGAGCAGAGACTGCTTTTTATAATGTTCCCTTTGCACATTTGCCACAAATAATGTATAATATTACAGTGTGCAGTGTACAGCCTGGAGTAGAGAAAGTTCTGGGGAGACCACACTGCAGTCTTTCAGTATTTAAAGGGACTTTATAAAAAGGATGGAGACTGACTTTTTACATGGTCTGATAGTGATAGAACAAGGAGGAATGGTTTTAAACTGAAGAGGGGAAATTTAGGTTAGATGTTAGGAAGAAATTCTTTACTCAGAGGGTGATGAGGCACTGGAACAGGCTGCCCAGAGAAGCTGTGGATTGAGATGATTAGAGGGAAGCCTCATGGGGTAACAGCATCCAGCAAACAATACAATTCCTCATAATTCCTTGAAATTTTGTGAGCCTTATATGTAGAAATGAATGGGAGAAGTAAACCCTTAGCATGTGTGTGAGATGAGGTTTCCTTTGCGCCAATCTAAAAACACAAAACTGTAGTGGGTCCCACATCAGTATGTAAGATGCACCTGGGAGAGACAGAAGTTTCCAGCTGACAAGCTGCATCTTGCCTCTCTGAGAAGGAACACCTGTTGACATTGTACTGGTATTCCCACTTCTAGTTTAGGAAACAAAACTAACATCTGAAATCACTATCTTTGCTGGCCCTCATGTAATCTATCTTTCCAGTGATGTGGTGCTACTCACTATAGCATCTTCTTTACTCTGATTTCTAGTGCTCTGCTCTATCCAGGCACATTCATATGATGCCATTCCCTCTGTTTTATGGGTAAATAGTTCCATGACCTCAGAGATCCTACTCTTACTAAAGTTTCCCTTATTTGTTTGAGCCTGAATTTCTTCCCAAACCATTTGAAACTCCCATGGGTTGCAAGGACAAGTGAAAGGCTGGAGAAAGTTAGAACTGCAGGGAACAGAGGAAATGGTACAGGGCCTGCTGCCCCAAAGGAAGAGAGAGAAAAGCAGTTGCCAACAGACATAAGTATTCTAGAAAGATGTAGGTGTTAGTAATGATTACCCTGTGGCCTTCTGACTGAGGTTGGGTTTGCACTATGAAAACCCAAAAGAAGGGTAAATTTCCAGGCTTTCATCTGTTTCTCCCTGAAAATCTGTCACAACCTGAATGTAGTGCCAGTATTCTCTAAGCAGCTGTGGACATCTCTGTCCCCTTTTTCATCACTATGCCCTATCTATTCAGCTCTCCATCTCTCAACCGTTATACTTACCATTCCCATAAGAAAACACAGAACCTACAATATGGATTTAAACACAAAGAATGTCTTTGGGTAGAATCACAGTAGTCACCCCTTTTTCACCTCAAAGTTCTTCAAAAAAAGGAACCTCCCACCTATACCAATATAAAATGCCATAATCTCTGCTTGGCTGATTCTGAGACTTCTCAATGATTCACCTTTTAAGATCCTTTAAAAAAAAATCTCCCAAATGAAAATGAATTATTATTCAGGATCTTCATATTTAAGATCTAGAGGAGTTCAGACTGTCCCAGTAAATAGTAACAAAGCAGTAAACATGCTTAGGACGTACATAGATAGTATCTGAACTTACACATTGAGTCCAGTATTTGTTGTCTTGAAATCTTCTCCCACTCTCACTTCCACTCCTTCTGTCTTCATCACACTTGTGGTCTTTTTTTCTAACATACAGCTCTTTCCTTTTTCACTAGATAGAGAGAACAGGGAAGGAAGCAAACAGGAAATGAAGAGGAGGACTGCCTGAAAACAGATCTGTGGGAAAAAAAAAAAAGAGAATAAAAATAAAAAGGAGAGAGAAGGCATGAGAAACAGATGCAGAGAGAATATTGATCCTGGACTATGTGGTCCAAAAGCCCTGCACCAGGCTTCAAAGGAGAGGAGATGGAAAACGAATGAGAAGCCAGTTAGAGAGAACAGCTCTGAGAGTCCTTGCAAGAAATAAGGTCAAGGAAAGTAAAAAAGATGTAATGAGGAATACCACCAAGAAAAATCAGCTATTCTTTCAATATTCAAAGATTCTGAAGTGCACAAGTGGTATCTGCCATTGATAGGTACATGAAAGTAACTACTTAGATGTGGATTATGTAGTGCTTAAATTTGACCTGCTATATAATACCTTTGCCTTTTAACTTGTCACTAGCTCTCTAATCAATAATTTAAATACTGTTCCCTGGAAAAGAAACATATTATGGTTACATTTGCTTGCGCTGTTTATTGGCAAACATGTTGTGCAAAGCCCTACAAAGTCAGCATGAGGCTTTATGTAAAACACTTAATGGAAAATGTCTGCAATTGTAGTTTTCCATTAAGGAGCACAGCCACAGCAAACAGACTTCATGGTGTGCAAACAGCAAGAATCTATTTGTTTTCTGTACATTTGATATTATCATCTACACAATCCATGTAGAGGTGATCTCCATTTATAGTAAGATGATGTATTCACCCGAAATCCAAGAAGTGATTTACACACAGCAGGTTCCTAGTAACACGGTTTGGATGAATTCTGCATCTAGAGAGTATTCTATAGGAGCTGTCTTAAGTAGGTTTTTTTCAGCACATAAAGGGAGCTTGCAAACAGGAAGGAGATTGACTTTTCACACAGTCTGATAGCAATAGGACAAGGGGGAATGATTTAAAACTCAGGGGAGATTTAGGTTAAATATTAGGAGGAAATTCTTTACTCAGAGGTTGGTGAGGCACTGGCACAGGCTGCATAGAGAAGCTGTGGTGCCCCATCCCTGGAGGTGCTCAAGGCCAGGTTGGATGGGGCCCTGGGCAGCCTGATCTGGTGGGCGGCAGCCCTGCCTATGGCAGGGAGGTTACAACTAGATGGTCTGTACGGTTTCTCCCAAACCAAGCCATTCTACAATCATCAAAAGACAATTTAGGTCAAAATAGGCAAATAGGTCAAATGTACTCTCACAACTTAAAACCAAAGGCATCTTTAGTTAGTCTTGATTTTTAAATTGCAAAGACAAATTTGTATATGATTATGCATTGAAATTCCACGATGTGCCTGCTCCATGCAGCTTACTTAGTACCTTCCAGTCAGTACTATTGATCAGCTGCCAAGAGTGTTTATGATGTTTTCTTCTTAAGCTCATCACAACCTCATTACTAAACAGCCTTTAATCCTCCCCTGTGAGACAGAGCCCACTAATACTGTGCCAGAATCTGATAGAAGGATAGAAGGCAGTTGTATTTCTTCACCTTTTTTTTTTCCCTTTCACAGCTCACTTTACCAGAAGAAGTGAGGCAGACCTTTACAACTACAAATTTGCCTCTGTTTTAGTCTTCAGACTGTTCAAGACAAGGATGACATGGGCTGACAAATATGTGTGTGTATGAAAGGCAGAGAGCAAGGAGAGCATACGTTTCAAAGATATATTCCAAGCAAATGAAAAACAAACTGCATTGTGTTATAACAAGCCAGCCAATTATAGTTTGTACTGTTCTCAGATAAATCCATGTTATGGTCATAGGGGACTCAGATTAATGAATCACAGTACATCCACCTCACATAGGTTTAAGAAACTCCTGGTGTTTCCTTATTATATGTGATGGAATGTTACTAGAAAAGTGTCGTCGTAGGCCAAGGAAAGCCCTGCAGGCTGGGACCTTCCAGAGACAAATAGGCTGCCTAGAGGATTAATTATTTTCTTGCTCAATTGATATCCACACCAAGAGTGGTATCAAAGCAGATTTAGATTTTATAACTAGAGAAATGGAAAGCAGATGAAATACAACAGGACATACTGGAACATTTCTTAATCAAAGATGGTTTGAAACTCAGGCAAAATCAGAACCAAAAAGATTCAATGTGCTGTCTGTCCTCTGACTCTGCCTAAGTTAATTGCAAACTCCTGCTGATTTCAATATGATCAAATTTTCTGATGGCACCAGTAAAGCAAGGCATAGAAGATAACAACCTGGCTTATAGATACAAATAAGCTAAAATTTTATATCATAATCAGTTCTCAAGTAGTTTAAACCAAGTTTGAAGTCCCATAGACACCATTCGTACTAAGAATATTTCACATCCATTTCAGGTGGTATCATAACATCATAAGTGCCCCTATTGCCATTACATCAGGTTAGCATTTATACTGTTTATACACAGAAAACAGGAGGCTTAAGCAGTACACACAAATATATGATGTGGCTATAGCACAACATTATCTCTGAGGTAGTGCAAAATTTCTGAGGTAAACATTTCTCGATAAAGAGTATGAATATGAGCAGCATATTTATTGAGAGTAACAACCTTTATTCATTTTTTTTAATATGTGCAGTACGTTATAGATATTTTCAAGAATAAGATAAAAAAAAGTCTCAACTTCCTGGGGTTTTCTTTGGGTTGTTTTGTTCGTTTTTTTAATAAGACTCATTATTTTGTCTTTTCAACTTTTAAAGTGAATGACTCACAGGTGACAAGTGATAGAATGCAAGGCAATGGCCTCAAGTTGCACCAGTGGATGTCTAGTTTGGATACTGAGAAGAATTTCTTCACAGAAGGGGAGGTGAGGCACTGGAACAGGCTACCAAGGGACGTGGTGGAACCTCCATCCCTGGAGATGCTCAGGAGATATGTGGACCTGGCATTTAGGGGCATGATTTAGAGATGGACTTGTAGTGTTAGGTGGTTGGTTGGACTAGTTAATTTTAAGGGCCTTTTCCAACATAAATGATCTCGTGATTCTATGAAATTGATTACTCTAGTACTTAACAAGGCAGAAAACTATCCAGTCATTTGAAATCTCTAATGAAAATCAGTCAAAATCTCATATTGAGAGGAAATTTCTGTATCTCTCTGACCATTATTTGGCTGTCACAAACAGCAATAATCCATCAAATACCATTCACCTATGCAGTATGGGAAATAATCACAAGATTATATGTAAGATGGAGATTCTGTGCAGGACATTTCCAGATTCTCATAAAGCAAAGATTCTCATAAAGAGATGTGTAACTCTAGTAATGTGACATTTGTACAGCCTCTCCCATTACTCACCATCTCTCGCCCCAATATTTTAACATTAAAACTTTCCTAGTCTGACTCTCATGCAATTTCTTTTGAAGTCAATATCATGCTCCTGGTAAAATGCTGGAAAAGCATAAAACTATTTCACATCCCTTGAACGTGTATGTATGTATATTACTTAGATCCTCCCCTGTTTCTACAATAAATTAATTTCAATCTGTTACAGAAATGCAGAGATTGCAAGAAAGTGTGAAAGTTCACTGTTCCAAAGTAGACATCCATGAGTTACTATCCTCTGCTCAGACACTTTCTATGGAACAAGTAGAGACATGTCCACCTAGGGTCAAATGGGATCTATTCTCCCATACTAGTATGTTTGAAGAATACACTATTTTGTGCTGATAAACAGCAGAGAGGCTGGTAAATCAAGACATTTCTGACGCTGTGACATCATTAACAAATAATTTTGATGTGATAAAATAATAACTGATGCAAATATTTTTTGTAGTCAGTTTTCTTTACAAGTTTATGCCAGGTTTACTTCACCGCAAGACAAATCTCTTGAATTCAATTTTACTGTTGCTGGGTCAAAACATGGTGAAACCTTCAGAAGCACAATGTAGTATTTTTAGGCCAAGTTTTCATTTTGGTTCAATCTAAAAGTACAGGAAAATACATTGAATGCGGCAAACAAAGAATAGTTCAACTCTTCAGGATACAAGCTCTGCTAAATATAGGAAACTATATGAAGCCTAGTACTGACCAGAACATGATGCCTAAGAAAAAGGTTGCATTGGTCTTACTTCTTATTTCCAGTCTTAAACAATTATTTATGATGAGTGGAAATTTCCCCTGGCTGATGCATTGTTCTGCTTCTCCTCTGGGTCACAACAATTTATTTCTAATGCTTTAATGGTTGCAACATTAATACTTACAAATGCAGGTCTTCAGCACTCGTAAAAACCCCATTTGCAATGTGCATCATTTCAATGAACAAGGATGCTACAACTTTGAGGTCACTTGAACTTTCAAGAAAACAGTTAGCACAGAGATAAAACAGGAAGGCTGTACAACTCATGTGGCCCAGAACTACATGAGCCTGTAGGTCAGTGAACAGAGGGCTACTGCTGATTATGAGAAACTTTTCCAACAGTTCATAGTCAGCCTAGTGCATCTACTTTGCCAATTTCTCTACTAACAATCCAGAAAATAAATTACACACTTAGAAGCTTATCTGATACTTTTTACTCTTGCAAAGGATAGGTAAGTACAAGTGTTTAGTTTGAACTATATTTTATCATACACTGAAAATCTGCATAATTCTGAGAAAAAAAAATAGACGAGCTGGATTCTGGATGCACGCTCACATTAGGATAATTTTGCATTTGTTCTGATACAATTTCAGAGTAAGTAGAATAATGGTAACCACCATTTATTTACAGTGCTCACACCAGGGGTGACTATATTTTAACATTTTTACTACATCCCCATGGACAATTGGTTTGTTTGCACTTTCTTCTTTTTTATTTCTATTTCTGAAAATTTTACAAAAGGACATTCTGTAAAAGGGTGTGACACAGTCTCTTTTATTCTTCGTTCAATTCACTCCTTCAGGAATGGTAAGCTCTCTAGGAATCTTTAAGTATCATCCAGCATAAGCACCTGCTCTGAGGGAGACTTGAAGCAAATGCGATGGCTCATGCTAATAGATAAAGACCCAGTCTTAGGAACAGCTAAGGTGACTGAAACTTGTCTTGATCTTAATAGATTATAAACCTTGATATGCATATAATGTTTTCATACTTCTTGCTTAGCATTAAAACATAGTCCAAGCAGCTGTTTCTACAAATACTAAACTGGCTTAAATAAAGCAATTATTTTTGACACAAACAACCTCAGTAAACTCAACTAAAATAGACTATTCCATATTCAATGCCACATAGGACTACATCAAGGAAGTACCATTCCCTTCATTCACTTTCACTCAGGATTAAGCATTTTCTCTCCATGTAGTTGATCTTTCAACCCCCTACTGATATGACAAAACTCTAGCCCTGATCCACTGATGTGATATCATCTTTTTGTGTGTCAAGCTCTTCTGAACTCCTGTACATTTTGTAGCTGAATGTGCACAGAGGTCCCCTTAGCTTCAAATTAGTGACTCATCTGCCACCTTAAGTTCAGCTATTTTTTCATTTTCTTTGCACTCTGTCTCTCCCAAATCCATCCTATACACCATTTCCCTGTCACCAGCTTAACAGATGTCCAAGATAGCCACTTTATTTGGTTGTTCAACAACAGTAAGAAAAAGATTCTATCGATTTCCTTATTTCTACCTTCCCGCTGTGTAGTCCTTTTGCCCTCACAATAAAAATAAACCAACTTCAGAGGTTTTCTCAGTGCTCCATAAGAATTACCTACAGCTTTTTGTTCCAGCATTGGAAGATGGAAATTATTCATTTCCCACACCTTAATTCTTTCTTAATTCCGAGATTGAACTTCATCTTTTAACGGAGGTCATCCCTTGAGCTACAGTGCTTTAATTCCCTGAGCCACTGGATTAATTGGAGACAGGGACAACTTTTTCTTCAGTAGTCAAAGCATTACTAAGAGAAATCAGGTCAGGTCTGATAATATCAAACTGTACGGCTCAGCATTTTGGCTTTGTTCTTCTTAAAGGCTTCCTGGGGCTAGCAAATGACATAAGGATTTCTCAACAGTCATTCACATAGTGTTCCTGCCCTTGGTAAGAAGTTGCTCCTCTTAAAGCACTTAGAAATACAAAACAGGTACTCTAAGAAAAGGTATTTTCACTTAGTTACACTTTTTGTTTTACAGTGCTTCCATTATCCTGTTTAACTGTCTTTTATCATCCTGACTCAAAAAGAAAGAAAATATTAATTAACCACAAATTCTGACACAGAACATCTGAAATATGCAGTTGCACTCTTAAAGCTTTAATTTTTTTAAATTTCGGGGCATATTATGTTTTATACTTACAAGACAACTTGAAGCATTTCTGAAATCAATTATGATACAGATTTTTTGAAAATTTCAACATCTTTTGTATCTTACCATAACATAAACTGCCATTAACTTCCTGACATGCCAATTACTAAAGAAAAAACAATGGCTCCAGTAAGACTACAGTTATGTAGACCAAGGGCTACAAAGAGGCCTTTTTCACCTTTAAGGTCATCATTGAAACAAAGGCCAAGCCTAGGGTCAGGTCTGTACTCATTGTAAAAGAACATGCTTTAATTACAGGATGACCAATGGACATGAGATAAATATAATGAAGCCAAAGCACCTCCAATTATCCACTAAGTAAATCTAATCATTTTCCATGGAATGTGTACAGTACTGGCCTTTTAGCTGTGTTCTTCCTTGGGGTAGCACATGTAATGACTAAACGATAAGAAAAACACTATTTTCTTTAATAATCAGAACAGGGAATGAGAAATTACACTGGACAGCTTCAATTCAAAGCTACAGGAGAGAATAACAAAAAAAAAACTGGAGAACTGGGTCCTGATCAGGGCCTCTTGGTACCAAGGAGAGATGGAGCTACTTGAGAAAATCCAGAAAAGGACCACGAAGATGCTTAACAGTCTAGAGCATCACTCCTATGAAAAAAGGCTGAGAGAGCTAGGACTGTTCAGCCTGGAGAAGGCACTTGAGGAATTATTGGACTTACAATGTCTGTTAACACCTGAAGCGATGATTCAAAGAGAGGAGAGCCAGGCTCTTGCCTGTTACAAGCGAACAGGCAATGGGCACAAACTGAAATATGTGAGTCTCCGTCTGAATATCAGGAAACACTTCTTTACCATGGGGTAAAAGAGCAATGGCACAGGTTGCCCAAAGCTGTGGAGTCTCCTCCTTGGAAATGTTCCCTGGACATGGTCCTGGTCAACCAGTTATAGGTGGACCTGCTTGAACTGAGAGCTGGACCAGATGATCTCCACAGGTTCTTTCTCACCTCAACCATCCTGTAGTTCCGTGATACGTTGTTTAAAATTTCTGCTAGGCATCTCTAAAACCAGGTGTGATATCAGGTCACAATTTAGGTCATTAACAGAGAGTGAAGGATATACCTCTTCTCAACATCACATCCTTCATTCTAGGTTTCAGCATTCTAAGCAGTTTAATCATAGTAAGAAATGGATTAACCACTATCAACTCATTTTATCATTCTGTTTACACTGACATCTATAAATGACTCTTTTTATGACAGTGTTTCCAGGCCATTAAAAACAGGTGTTTTGCTTTGGTTGTCAAGGCAGAATGAAGCAGGTACAGTAAAGCAAATAAATGCTGTTTGATCCAATTTGTATAGTTGAAACACAAAAAGGGTGTGTATTTTACGTATTAAGGAGGGCATGCCACAATCACCACCACAAGTTGCAGTCTGAGTCTAACACGAAGAATTAAAGTGTGACCCGTACCTTAAGAGCAGGCAGAACCTCCACCCGGTGAAACACATCTAATGCTGGTTTCACCAAAAATGCAGTGATGATTGTTTTTTTCTATAGTCTTATAGTTTTGCCTTCAACAGTGTTTATGTTTTATACAAGCTACACCTTTTTGAAAGAAAGCTGTATCCAATAATATTTACTGTTTACACTTCTCCTTTGAGTCTGGCAATGAGTACAGCAAATGAATGATAGGAATATGCTGTAGTACTACAATAAATTACATTCTTACCAGAGGTGATTAGCAGTCTAACTGGTTTTCCTAACCAGCACTGACATCATCCTTGCTAAGGCAGAGATGCATCTGCACTTCGAGAAATTTGCAGTCTGAAGCTGCAAAGACATCCTCTGAACTGTCTTTTCAAACATAGGATCAGAAGTGATTGTAACTTCTTCAGCATACAAAAGGCACAGGCAAGCAGAGGGTGCTACTTCTAGTTTTCATTTTTAATCATTCAGGACTGCTAAGCCATACAAGTGAGAGAAAAATTTAAACTTAAGCTTAAAATTTAAGCTTAATTTTCCATCAAGCCAAAAAACAAAAATTTGTGCAAAACATTTACCTCTTGAAAGAGAAATGCTTCAGAGTTGTGCTGATGTCACTGATGGATGGCTTCTTTGGTCCATGCTCAACAGCAGCCTTCCTACAACAATGCAGAGCCTCGGATTGCTGTGCCACAAATAGCATACTGCAGGCTTGAGCAACTGGGCTGCGTGACAGCTAAGCAGCACCAACTTTCCCTCCACCTTGCCAGGAAAGCAGGAGAGTCTAGGCAGTGTTGTTTGCAAAGCACCTACTGAACCCCAGAGAACATGAAATGTTCACACAGGTTATCTGCCCACATCACTGGGACTATTGCATATGTAGAATGTCAGAAAAACAGTGAAGGAGGGAGAAATGTTTTGAAAATTTTTCACTTGATTGTATAGCAGGTTGAAGCAAAATTTGTGAATTTCTCTGTTTCTATGGAACAGAATTGCCTTTTCCAGCTATCTTTATTTTCCAAAAAGTGCAAGCCACATAACATTAAATTCTACTCTTGAAATAGACAAAACAACTTAAATTGCATCTGGTAAGGCTAGTATTTAGCCAACATGGATTAATATTTTTTAATTTTCTTAAAACACAGAAACTCCTGGCCTTCGCTTGCCTGATCAACAAATAACATTGGATAAAAATGGCTACAATTAAAGCTTCAGCATTTCCTTGCTTATCCTTCCATACTGTCAGTATGGGTGAGAATGATTCCTCCTTCTCTTGAAATTGCACTGCATTGTATACTGACAAAGGATCTTAGTACATTTCAATTTACTAGGAAGTTCTACACCTCCTTGCATGTCATCAGGTTGTTCTGATGAAGACTAATTACTCTTCTATAGACCCTTTTGGATTGCTTGCTTACTTACCCACAGTTTGGCTAGACTGATAGTGACATAGCACAATAAGGAAGCTCTTCTCAGTAAATCATTGTGTGGGAAGAGCGTTAGAATCAACATCCAGCAATGAGTTAGTATGTGGTTTCACTCTGACACGTACACTCACAGTTTGAATACAGACAGGCTTTAAGCTTCCTTTGGACTTTATGCACACATTTACAGGTTACTAGTGATTATGTAAAATAAATACAGGTTGTGATTTGTTGGGAAAAGCTAGAGACAGTTTGTGGAGATATCCATATAAGAGAAACATCTAGTTATGGGCAAGAACAGGACTTCAGCAGTTTGTTCAAGAATTTAAAAAGCATGAAGTTTTGAAGCAGTGTTTGCTGCCAACATAGACATAAGTTATTTTTTCAAAACATAACTGCCATTATCTTCTATAGAATCTGCTGGATGCTCAGCACTTCAACAAAATTCACACAGCTACACGCTCCCATTTTTGACATTCTTGGATTAACTATCGTAGGGCAAATTCAGCTGGGATAAACACTTTTCTATCCCAATAATAATGTAGAGAAATCTATTTAAAGATAAGAAAGCAAAAATATTTTCAATCTTACATAATTTTTAGCTTTCTCTTCTTACAGTGCTTGAAGCACCAAATATCTCCAAACTTCCTGAAGCAGACTTTTAAAAATCATTTTTGAAACAAACGTGGAATACAAAGACTCCCTTTTTTCTCTCAGTCTATTTCCTATGTGACATTTAGTTCTCACCTGGTCTACATCTAAGAAAGTAATTTTTCAACATCCTGGAAGAGAATGTTACATTTAAGATGAACAGAGAGAGTCCAAGCTGAAGTTTTTTGCAGGATAAATACATTTTCAGGATGGCTTGAGGACAAACCTCATTAGATTTAAACCCAGAGCCCCTTTAGAAGAGGTTGCGATTGGCACAATCCATCTTCTTAATCATCATCCAGTTTAGATGTAGGAAAACATTTGATCAGCAAATGGTTGCAAGTGTCACAGTTTAACTCAAACAGTCTCTCTCAGCAGCTTAAATTAATTTGGTGAAATTTACACTCAATTGGTGAGGAAGACTTGCAAATTCCCTTCTGCCAGTGAGCCAGAAGAGGTGATAAATTCCAGCAAAAGTACAACTGCAAACAAGTTTTGGTGGGGATAAATGACCGTTAAATCTTTAGCCATCAAAAGCATCTGCTGAGTAAATGTAAACTTGGTTAACTCTTTCACTGCTTGGAATAGGGCATAACAGTACTGCAATTGTACTTGCAGCGGGTGCTTTTCCATTGCTTCTGGTATAGGGTTTAACATTAAAGGTGTTTAGAGACAACAGGAATGGAAGAATCTGGTCAGAAGATGGTGCAAATGAGAGCCTCTATGGAAGCAAGTGGGAATAGCAATGATGAATCTGAGGGAAAAATTGGCCCTTGGCATTTTGAGTGAGAAACTGGCCTTGATTCATGATCAATAAAATAGCAAATTCAATTGCAACTCATGGCATCCTAGTGAGACAGTCTGTCAGACGCCCAAACTGAGCTTTATTCAAATACCTACACATAGTTACAGATCAGTTCAGCTCTCTGGGTATTCAAAGCAAAGACACTCGTTTAGACCAAAATTCTATCCGGAGGAACTTTTCCTATACTGATCATCACAGCCACAAGTAGAAAAGATTTGCCTGCTGTCTCAACGTGGTCAGATAATGAGGTTGTGCAGTTCCACCCTTTTCTGGAACAAATACTCCTACAACAAGCAATGTGTTAAAAAGGCTAGGAGAAGAATTAATCATACTTGAAAGATAGACTGGCAGACTACACAGTCTTTCAAGGAGAAACCATTTCTTAATTCTGTTCATCATCTGTCCTGTACCAAAACTTCAGCTTTGAAGCCAACAGATGCAGATATGAACTCCCAGTTCTTTGATGCATTTGAAATGAAATAGACAGAAAGGCAGTGAGTATGTTCTTATTTTTAGAATGTTTCTTTCGAATGTTAGAAAAATTCATCTCATTGTCCTTTTTAATTGCCAAACTCTCCAAAAGAACTTGCTAATACAATATTTTAGTTAAACTGGGACAAGAACAGGCCCTTGCCAGGCAGCCTACCCTTATGCTCAAGCTTTAATTAAAGGAAAAAAGACAAGACTTTTGCATTTTGTAGTTTAAATTGTTGAAGCTAGTTACAGTGCTAGTGATGGGACAGCTCTCTTGAGAGCACCAACAATGTTGTCCTCATATTATTTTAAAGAACTCCATATTGCTGCCTAATAAGAGTAAATCACAGTTCATCCTGAATAGTCTATCATATATTCATATGTAGGATACTCTACCTTGCCTTTTATTCTGACAAGATACCAAGTGAAATTCAAGCCCATTTAATTTCATTAAAACTATTGCGTTATTTGTTTCTTTAGAACACCACTGCAGCATCTGAGAAAATTACAGAGAACTGTCTGCCAGGTTTCTTGCCTGTAGCCTCATCTTTCAGGTAATGCACTAACCACTAGCAATCTGACTGTAACGTATATAAAAAAGTACTAAATCATTAAACATGTTGCTTAAGTAGATATTCTGATTCATAATGTGTGTGGTATAAAAATACGGATGAACAGAATATACTGATTACTCTGCATGCTACTTTAACTTTTAAGACACTTTGGACACCTCACTTGAGCATCATAGGGTGCTCATCAGTTAGGAATGTTGTATGTCTGGCTGAAAAAAACAAGTGGGAAGAAGGAGGGTAGGATTAGGGATAGAGTTCACAGCAGAGATGAGGAGAATGAGAGGCAGACCTACAAAGGTATGCCATTTTAGCAGTCTGACGCCACCTCCCCCCAAAAAGGGGGAATTTCACCCCTCTGCCTTTTGTAACAATGTTGTTATTCAGTCTTCCTAGATGAAATGAAAGAGGCAGTCTCATTCTCAAGCCAAGATCTCTCAATAAAGAGTCTGGAGAACCCCACAAGACTGAGCAGCACTATTAAAGATGCGTTAACTATTCTTTTTATGCAGTCTGGCAGGTTGTAATAAGGAAAAAAAATAGCAAACCATGAGAACCTAATGACATAGACAATGGCATTGAGTGCACTCTCAGCAAGTTTGCAGATGACACCAAGCTGAGTGGTGTAGTCGATACATTGGAGGGAAGGGAAGCCATCCAGAGGGACCCAGACAGGATGGAGAAGTGGGCCCATGTAATCCCAGGTATTTATACAAACTGGGAGAAGAACCCCTTGAAAGTAGCCCTGTGGAGAAGGACTTGGGGGTCCTGGTGGACAAGAAGCTGGACATGAGCCAGCAGTGTGCACTTGCAACCTGGAAGGCCAGCTATATCCTAGGCTGCATTAGAAGAGTGGCCAGCAGGGAGAGGGAGGTGATTGTCCCCTTCTACTCAGCTCTTGTGAGCCCCAACTGAAGTACTGTGTCCAGGCTTGGGGCCCCCAGCACAAGAAGGACGTGGAGCTCTTGGAACAGGCCCAGAGGAGGGCCACTAAGATGATCAGAGTGCTGGAGCACCTCTCCTATGAAGAAAGGTTGAGAGAACTGGGCTTGCTCAGCTTGGAGAAGAGAAGGTTCTGGGGAGACCTCATTGTGGCCTTCCAATACTTGAAGGGAGCATATAAGCAGGAGGGGGAATGGCTGTTTACGAGGGTGGATAGTGATAGGACACAGGGGAATGGTTTTAAACTGAGACAAGGGAGGTTTAGGTTAGATATGAGGAGGAAGTTTTTCACACAGAGGGTGGTGACACACTGGAACAGGTTGGCCAAGGAGGTTGTGGCTGCCCCATCCCTGGACGCATTCAAGGCCAGGCTGGATGTGGCTCTGGGCAGCCTGGTCTAGTGGTTGGTGACCCTGCCCATGGCAGGGTGGTTGAAACTAGATAATCATTATGGTCCTTTTCAACCCAGGCCATTCTGTGATTCTATGATTCTAATGATAGATAATGAGAAATGTCCAAAGACTCCAGAAATTATATGTGCTACCATCCCCACCTATAAAACTGATGCATATAAACTGCAACAGGCTAGAAGAAAAACACCGTCTTGTCAAGAAAGCAGCCAGTATTGCCTTACCTCAGGGGCTTGGTGCATATAGACTCATAGAATGGCTGAGGTTCGAAGGGATCTCTAGATATCATGTAGTCCAGCCCCCACTGTGCAATGCTTGATCACCAAGAGCAGGCTGCCTAGGACTGTGTCAAGGTGGGTTCTCAGCATCTCAAAATATAGAGAATATGGAGGCTCCACAAATTCTCCTTGAGACCTGATCCAATGTTCAAACATCCTTAGTGTAGAAAAGTATTTTCTTGTGTTCTGATAGCATTTCTTGTGTTCCAACTAGTTCTTGTTACATCTTGTCCTTTCACTAGGCAACACCAGGAGGAGTCATGCTCTGTCCCGCCACTGTTAAGTATCTGGTATAAGATTTCCCCACTCCAAGTCTTCTTTTCTCTAGGCTAAATAATCCAAGGTCTGACAGTCTTCCTGCCATATGAGAGATACTCTCGTACTCTAATCACCTCAGTGGCCCTACACTGGACTCACTCCAATAACGCCACATCTTTCTTACACTGCTGGCCTTCTTTGCTGGCAATGAATATTGCTAGCTTATGTTCAATTTGTTGTCCACTGAGACCTGTAGGTCCTTCTCACAGAACTGCTTCTCTGATGTGGAGATTAAATACAGCCCACTAACAGACCTACTTGACTTATCCATTAGATAGTCAATATTGCTGCACTGTTAAGTTCCAGTAAGTGGGCCATTTTGTTGACATTTTCCAGATAAATTACAGAAGAACCTGGCGTTAAGTGCTAACAGAGGCTTAGAGAAAATGTTCTCAGCTTCTGAGTCTCCAGAATCAAAGGAATGTACTTTTCAGACCCACAGGAAGGGCACAGTGGGGACTAATGCAAACTCATGTGCAGTACTACTCATGAAGTAGTAAAAGGATTCACATAAATAGATGAAGTCCTTTATAAATAGGTTTGATTGTTCATGTTGCTCTTACCACCCATATGTTAACTATTGAGTAGTTCCATTAAGTGTCAGTATTCCCTCTGCACTGCCACAAAAAGGATAAATTTGAAGCATTAACAAAGATACTTCCGGAATACCAATACTTGCTGCAGTGTGCTACTAGTGTGCTTCACAGCTATACACATTATGTCTGTCAGATCCACAAAATAGCTTTGTTCTTAGTTCACAAAGTAGTGTTAATAATGAATGTTTATTACAGCAGCAGCAAATGGGCTCCTGGAGGCTTTTTCATCTGTTTTAATGGTGGTGGTTTTAGTCTCCTTTTGTTCAAGTTCACACAGAAAAAGCAGGAGGATCATTTAACGCATTCGACAGTGTTCATTCATGTGTAGCTTTATCAAAAGACTGTACAACATCTTACAATAGGAACTTTGGGTGGCTTTTTTTTTAGGACTAAGAAAAGGCTCTGCATCATATACTGCATTTCCCTTTTGGTAGTATCACTGTCAACCTAGTTTGCACACAGTTAGATGTATACAGGAAAGCTGGCCAGGGCAAAGGTGCCTTCTCTCCACCTGCTGCTCCTTTCAGTGCAATGAAGAATGCTTCAGTCTGTCAATACTTAAATTCCTAGTACCAGGAGGAAGTATTTTATGACAGTCCCTGCACAAAAATTCCTTAGTTGCATCTTCTTGTAAGCTTCACTTTCACCAGCTGTTTTGTATGACAGCCTGAACTACAGCAGGTCAGGGCATCAGGACTTTGCTCACCACTACAGAAACCAAGAATTGTAAAAACATCAAGGAAACTGTCTGCTTTAGCTGCTTCTCCCATTCTGTTTATTAGACACCACAGATACTGGAAATACGTAACATCATCTTTCTGTTATCATGTTGGCTAGATAGCACAGGAAATAAGTCAAAGCAGCAGGGAAGGACAGATTATGGCATCTCCAGAATACCCACAGATAGTTGAGATGAAGAGATGATACAGCACAGCAAACAGGCATGTAATTGCAGTGCACCACGTTATCTGAATTGATGCTGAGCAGTTATTACTGGTGCTATTTCCCATTTAGAAAACTGCCATAGTCTAGTGATAAAATCTGTCTTGTTTCAATTACAAAGCAATTGTGAAAGCATAAAGGTTCTGCCCTACCATTAAAGTTGCTATATTCTAAGGCTTTTGTATTCAACTTTTTTCTTACTTGGGCAAAGTGTCCCAAGCTAGGCAAAACCCAAACAAGAATACCTACACTTCAATACACATCAATCCCTCTGCTCTTAGGATTTTCTCTGCATTTGAAGCTCCACCAGCAAGCAGCATTTATGCTTAGAATGTCCAGTATGGTGTTTAGGAATTAAATGATAGCAGGCAGAAGTTGTATTTTAATGACAGTGATTATTTTTGTCAGAAATTTATTCTAATGAGGATACACTGGACAAGACTGTCATCACTTGGTAATAGTACTGCTGCACACGTCTTCTTTTCCATCTATGGTGAGGACAGTGTCTTCCTGGGGCTCCCTATAAATGAGTCTGAACAGTCATATGAAGCTCCAGAAGTTGTATGTAGTTCCAACTTTGCCGTGAGAAAGAGTTGGGCTTGACTCACAGCATTGCTTCCACATCAGTACCCAGTTTAGTCCCACCTATGCTAATAAAAAGCTGATTTATATGTCTCTAGATTTGAACATCCCCAAATGCAGTGCTTTTGTATCAACTCCATCACGTATTATTCCTCCACTTTTTAAAGTCCAATATATTAAGTTCATTGAATGAATAAATCATTCATTAAATCAATATACCTTCTCCCACAGCCAAGTATGCTAGGGGAAACTGGTTTCATATTAATGTCCTAATTATAAATACTTGATAAGTATTAATAAATCTTTAAAATAGAACTTCATGATTAATCAATTTGTACAGATTTTAAAGCACAGAAAGTCAACAGCTTTGTCATAAATTTGTTCTGCTGTACCTGAAAATGATACATTATGTAGTGCTCAGGCATTGGCAAATCATTTAGAAATGAAACATCAATATAATATTAAAAAGAGAACCTATTCTACTCTAGTGAAGATCCTTCACCACATTTTCATTACATTGATATCAAAGTCCAACCATTTCATGCCTCATATTACAGAATCACTGTATAGCTGATGTTGGAAAAGACCTCTGGAGGCTATTTGCTCCAAAGCCCCTGCTCAAGCAAGACCACCTAAAGGCATTTGCCCAGCGCCATGTCCAGGCAGAGTTTGAAGACCTCCAAGGAGAAATACTCCAAGTTCTTTGGCAACCTGTGCCAGTGTTTGGCCACCCTCGTAGTGAAAAAATTTTTCTTGATGTTCAGAGGAAACTCCCCATGTTTGTTTGTGCCCACTGTCTGTGGTCTTCTACTGCCAGTTCATTCTCTCCCCTTAGAGAACAGTATTTCGGTTTTTTATGAGAATTTTTTCACTTCTGCTCCTGCAAATCTTAAAGATCATTTAAGAGAGATTTGTATTGTTTCCTGCTCGGTCCATTCCTTACCATTTTTCCCTTTGTATAAAAGTGTATCAGAGTAACAACATGATCTGTTGCTTCATAACACTGTTCTCAAACATTATATGAACCCTGGCAGTACATGTGCAGACACAGCTCCCACTGGGAAACTAATGTCCACATACAAGTTAAAACAGCTGGAAATTCTGAATTTTTAATGATAACTGTGATAAATCTACTCCTATTAACTTTCTCATCACAGAAAGATAGGTAATACTGATATTTTGATACAGGATTTTGGTAAAGTTCCATCTCTATTATTTAAACACTCATAAATTGCAAGAACAGGTTATAAAAAGAATATTACATACATATAATGGTTATTTGTGAAGCAATTATAGTACTGTTCAACAGCCAATTTCTAAAAACTGAAAAACAAAGAACATATTATATGAAGAGTGAACTGGATAGTGGAGAAACGAACTAGAAATTAGTGGAAAGCCAGCCTCCAATTGAAGTACTATTTAATAGTGGTCAAAAAAATGAAGAGACTCAGACAAGAAGTTGAGCAGAGCTTGTTTGGGGCAAAGGAAGTTAATAAGATCCTTAAGGTCCACCTTCTGATCCAAGCAAGTTGTTTTATCTCTGTGTAATGTATCAGTTAGGTGATTAACACTGAAGTATTGTGCTTTTTTTTTTTTTAAACATAGAAGATAATAAAATCATAACAATCTCTGAAAGTCATTCATAAATTAAAGAGCTCATAGCAAAAGACCTATAGTATATGTTTTGTCTACTATATTGTTGCTGCCTCTGACAGAAGATGGTTGACCACAAAATCAAGCTTAAGGCTCAGATTTGTGTCTGTGAAGAGTATTAACACCAAGAGTAACCTAGAAGAGTCAGACAATATTTCAGAAGTCATTCTGACGACAACTAGAGACTGTTTGGAGATACGCTATTACAAAGCTCTTCAAGTCAGTTTAATTTGTGATGACTTAAGGACTAATATACACAAGAGGTTTGAATAAATGATTTAGCAATCTCTTCTCACCCTGAATACATTCTTCCTTACAGCAAGAAGAATGGTTTCAAAGATGAAAGTACCAATGGACAAGACTGACTCAGAGCATATTTTACTTGTAAAAAGATACACAGCCCCATCTCTAATTCCTCGCACCTGCAATAAATCTTTATCTGGTAGAAGAAAAGCTGCATGCCTACTACTTCTTGTGAGCAGAAGAATAGAAAAGGAAGAAAATGTTCTGATTTCCCTCTTATGCAAGAGTGGATAGAGAAAGTCACACAAAGCAGTAAGCTTCTCTTTATAAACGGAGGAGAGCATTTGGGCTCAAGTAATAAAAACACCCCTTGATGAAGGCTCCCCACTCCTGGAGCTCCATGTGGTGAGACACTGAATGGCCCTCACAACTCTGAAAGATGTACGGTGTGCAGCACTATACCTTAGGGACTAAGCTAGCATATTCAAATTTCAGCAAAAATGCTCTGATTTTCTGAAATTCTTGGAATAGAGTTGAAGAATCAGTCATGGATACTATTAGAGCTTTTTTTGTATGCCTAAGCATGAGTTTTCTTACCATTTAAAGCGCAGTAATGTGAACTGAAAACACCACACTATGTTGAAGAGAATGTTTCCCTGGCACTTATAATTACAGAAAACAAGCGAATAATCACTCTCTTTTGTCAAATAAGTAAGGCAGTAAAATGAAGACATTTCCTTTTAGATCAAAACAACACCTAAGACAAGCACTTAGCCCAGTGCTCACATAATGAACCACAGTTTAGTTTGCAATGATGTCAGGTTTTTCTCTCAGATCTTCAAGTGCTTCTGACAATTCAGAAGCATTGATGGTTCACTAAGAGTGTAACTGTTCACTTACTCTCTTCAGTGAGTTATTTAGAACATTGATCTTTTCCTTTAGTTGCCATAAGTGTTACTGCTTTCTTTATAAAAGCAATTCTAAACTTTAAATATATATCCAACAAAAAAACAACCGTAAGGGCTAGATTGAGGTTCCCTTTCCCTAAAGCAATAGGATACTTGCAATTATGTTCCCTCACAAAACATTGCTATAATGCTACCTGTAACGTAGGATAGTCGGTTAAAAATATAAGAATACAGAAGTAGAGCAAAGAAAGAAGCATTTGCTTCATAAGGCTGTGCATGCACACGAACACCCAAGTAAAATACACACAGGTCACACATGTATGCTCTGAAGGAGCAGAGAACTACAAAATAAGTTCAATGTCTGTCTGCCATTCAGAGATGGTTCAAAACATCCGTGACTGAACGTGACTGGGGCTACCAGATCTTCTTAGTGGCAACATACTGTAGCATACAAGCAACTTAGAAACAACATTTGTTCTTGAAAAACTTTCTGGATTTGTAAAAATTAATTGGAACAATAAGCCAACCGTGGAAACCAATTTAAACATTTAAACCAATCTAAAACAGTATTAGGGTCTTATTTTCCTTTGCATATCTCATTCACACAGCAGCAGAACTATATTAATATTAATGTTAAAACACTTAAAGATTGAAATTCTTTAGAGAGTGACAGGTTCACTCTTAGACAAATCACAGTTTAACATGAAAAAGTCAACACTGTGACTACAATTTGCATAACAGCAACACTTTGAACACCCTACAGAGATATGCTGTGCTTGTAACTTTGTTCAAAGGCATTACCTCTCAAGGTCTTGAGGATCAGCCTTTTCTCCTTAAAACTTTTATTAGCAAAATAGTCCAGGAGTGTAATGAAAGTCAATCACAGTAACTGAAGTGCCTTTATCCAGATGGATGCACAACTGTTTTTGGAAAGCCATCCTTCCCTTGCTCTAGAGCGTTGCTCTATGTGTTCAACTATTGTGTTCATCATCTGCTCTGCCAAAAGTCTGCCACATATGGTGAGGATCACAGAATCCTAGAATTCATAATCTCTTTCATCAAGCCAAAAGCTATCACTGAAACAAAGGCTAAACAGTTTTCATGAAAAGCTGCAGATCTGGAAAGCATAGATTCATAAATCAATTCATCAAAGTTAGGTAGGTTTTAGCAGGAAAACACTGTAGTCTTAGCAGTGACTCATCCTTCTAAACATTGTCTGGACTTCATATCTACCACTCTTTACCTCTGGGTAATATTCATGTAAACTGAGTATTTGGGAAGCTTATGAGAAATTGTGATACAAATGTTACTGACGATGCATAGTTTTAAGGGATGATATGTAACAATAATGAACTATATAAATCACATGATATAAACCACATATCTATATAAACACACAAACATCTCCTATTCTTTTTAAGTAAGCTAGGAGTTATGAGCACCTTTGCCACTGAAGGACTCTTGATCATGTTGTAAAACATTTTACTCATGGTCTTAAAAACCACTCTGGCCAAAAACTAGTCCAGTATCTTGTCAGCATTCTGACAGTGGACTAAACTTGATGCCTTAAGAATATAATAACAGGACAATGATATTGCTAAAATTCTCTTAGGAATACTTTCTCCAACTCTCACAGTCTGTAGCTTGAATATTTACTGTGACAGAGGTGTTTTTTATACATTCAGCTACAACTGCTGGCTTTTTGCTCAGTAGACTTCTCCAGTCTCCCAGTTAAGCTGCACACTGGATAGAGTTATCTCCTTTTACTTTGAATCTAGTAACTTCTAGTTTGTTTGTTGACTCTAATTCTTGTTCTGCAGAAGACAGTGAACAACTGAATCCTCTTTATCCTTTCCATGCCATTCACTATGGAAAGCAAAATCACAACCCACACTGGAAAAAGGCCAGGAGTCAAACAGATATAATGATCTGTGTCTTCTCTCTTGACAAGCATGTTGAGGAACATGACATGTAGCTTTTCCAGATCATTTCTTGAATCTAATTTGTCTAAAGAACAGCTATACTGGAGTCATATACCCAAGTATCTCTATCAGCATCATGTCAGTATAGCTACAAGAGGATGCTTTGGGTAAAGCACAAAAATATGGTAAGCATGCTCCACTTCTATACATGCTTAGCTTCTAGCACTCTTTACTCCCATGATTTCTTATAGCTGGGATCCACTTTCCTGAATGTTAAGTGTATATGACTGTGTAATTCACTACATATACTTTTTAAAATGGGAAAATAGAAACTGATATCTTCAGGGTGGAATTCAGCAGGCCTCCCTTAAATGTTCACTTTATAATGGGATGAAATGCACTTTAGTGACTGTACCAACTAGATCTCAACTGACTATAAGGCATGCATAAGCCGCACAGCACAGGATGGCCCAACTCAAAAATGCAAAGATTGTATCACCCTAAGCCTTCAGAACTGCTGAGGCCAGATGGTGGACCTAGAAAGGAAACAAAATCAGATTAAAGTTTATCAGAGTTCTGCATAAAGTTACCATATTCTCAATTTTAGAAACTCTAGTTAGAGTTGAAAAGGATGAGAAAGGGGCTTAAAAGTGACAGTTAAAGTCCTCTTGTTAGAGTATGGGAAAACATGCAAAAGGAACAGGATACAATAGAGAGAGGCAGAATGCAGCCCATGAATCAATAATTTTATACTCCCTAACTAAGGTTTGGTCAGAGATCAGGGGAAGCATAAGCCTCAGAAATACAGCTTACATTACCCTATTATTTTAGGTAAGTCTTCTTTGATTCCCAGCCTTGTTTTTGACATAAAAAGGATGCTATTTTTGCTCCCTGTAGCAGAGTCAAATAGAATATAAATGTCTAGCACTAAACCAGGCATACCAACAGAAGGGTATTAATCTGAAATTCTTTAACCACTCCAGTGATGTAAGATATGCAAGATTAAAGGAGTTAATTGCATTACAGTGAGCCTTTAGATTTGACAACTCTCTTAAAATTAGGAAGTGTTACATATCAATTACTGTGAATACTTCATTAAATAAAGGACCTATTACCATGCCTCTCCAGTCTCTTTCCAAGCTACTTGCTAATATTCTCATAGGTTTTATGAAATGCCATCTGTAAAATAATGTCCTGATCTGCAGTGTTTGACTGCAAGATATTTGCCATTGAGATGTCAGTTTTGGCTGAAAACAGAAAAATAAGCAGACCAGAGTGAAAGAGAATATAATGACAAGACAGTCCCAGAAACTGTTAAAGTTTCTGATAAGGACGATGAATTCTCCCAAGAACTCTCCTATCTTTCTGAAATATGTATTTCAGAAAACACTAGGCTGCAAACTGTTCGTGTATTCTCCCTTCTTGTAATGTATTATTCCCAAAGTAATCTGTCTACTTAAGAGCAGTAGCATCCGTAAGACAGTTCTGCAGCTATAAACTCTTTAGATTAAGCAATCTGATGCAGCCTCTCTGTATTTCCTTCCATCAATCTGATGAGAACTATCCACCAATTGTTTTCCAATGGCTCTAACAGGAACTTCAAATCCTTAGGTGAGCATCAGAATTATGCAGATAGCCTGTCCAGAGCTCTCTCTCCCAAACCATCATGAAACAGCAAAACTCCAGGTTATAAACTGTTCTCAAAACTTATGCCAAGAAAAGGAAAACTGAGTGCAGGTATTTCTAACATCAGGGAAAAACTGCTGCCATAGTAATTGAGATGATGTAAATATATTCATTATTGTAGATCCAGAAGTGCTTCATGTACTGTGGGTTACTATGGTCAGCAGTACCCCTGAAGGCTTTTCTTGCACTGTACACTAATCTCTGCATAGGTTAACTAGGAGACTCACTGTGGTCTCACACCAGGTAGCTGTAGAGACAGATGAGGTCTCCCCTCAACCTTCTTCAGACTGAACAGCCCCCACTCCCTCTGCTGCTTGTTTTCAAACACTCCACCAGCTTAATTGCTCTTCTCTGAACACATTCCAGCAGCTCAAATCCTTCTTGTAGCGAGGGGCTCAAAACTGAACACAGTACTCAAGGTGTGGTCCCACTAGTGCTGAGTACAGAGAGAAAAATCCCTTCCCTGATCCTGCTGGCCACACTATTTCTAATACAAACCATGGGCCTTCTTGGCCACCTGGGCACACTGCTGGCTCATATCAACCTGTCTGTCAACCAGCATCCCCAGAGCCTTTCTTGCAGACAGCTTTCCAACCACTCTTCCCCAAGCCTATACCACTGCATATGGTTGCTGTGACCCAAATGCAGCACCTGACACTTAGCAGAGTTGAATGCCACACAACTGGACGTAACCAGTTGTTCCAGCCCATCCGGGTCCCTCTCCAGCAGAGCCTTCCTACCTTCAAGCAGATCAATGCATTCACCCAACAAGGTCTCTGTAAAATTACTGAGGGTACACTTGGTCCCCTCATCAAGAACACTGATAAAAATGTTAAATAAAATTGGCTCCAGTACTGAAACCTGGGGAGCATAATTGGTGACCAACCACCAGCTAGATTTAACTCCATTCACAGCGACTCTTTGAGCCTGGCCATCCAGCCAGTTTTTTACCCAATGAACAGAAAATCCATCCAAGCCATGAGCAGCAGTTTCTTGAGGAGAACACTATGGAAAACAGTATCAAATGTCTTTCTAAAGTCCATGTTAACAACATCTACAGTCTTTCCCTCATCCACTATACTAGTTATGTTCTCACAGAAAGAGATAAGGTTAGTCAGAACCTGCCATGATGAGTGGGTCTGATTACCTGGTTGTCCTTGACGTGCTGTTGGCACTCAAGATGATCTGCTCCATTACCATGATGGATGTCGCCTTCACCAACCTCCACTCATCTGGGACCTTCCCAGTTAACTGCTGGTAAATGTGGTTGGCAATCACTTATGGTTACATTTACTCATAATCACTTTGCATATAGGCATAAAATGTCAATTTTGAATTTTCAGAATCATAACTGAAAAGGGAACAACCCATATGAATTGACAGTACCAAAAGAGGGCCTTCAAGCTAATTTACACTGAATGATAATGACACTAATAAGAAAAGAATTGTACAGAATTTGACCAGGTGAGCATAGTAATGTTATTTAGAGTGAGCCTCATTAGAAGTTGTTTGCATTCAAAGAATAAAGAATAAGTCCCGCTTTTAAAGTCTAAGCTGCCATGGACAGGGTTCTCTGGTAATTCTGTACGCTATTTATTGATATTTAAACATTTGAAAAACATCATGAAGCAGTAACAACCATTTGCAAAAGAACAGATGATAAATCTGACTTTTTTTCCCTTGAGTTTCTGCAAGATTACTCCAAGAGTTTTAATAGTCACTACAGGAAGTTAGCAAATTATAGCCAGAAAATAAATCCCTTGAATAATCAGAAACAATTTCACTGAAATAATTGTTTCTTGAAGAATCTTAGTGTTTATGTCCTCACATAAAGAAACAAACACAAAAATCCCTGCAGGAAGTTAATTTTGAACGCCATTGTATACTTTTGCTAAATAATTTCTCTTTCTGTTTCATTCTTTTTCACTGACATCCATCTAAAGCTGGCTTTCTACAGTTGATAAGAATTCTTAAGCAACAACAAGCATAGAGACTTTGTAAACCAGAGCTTGCTTTATTCATGCTGTGCACACTTCTAGTTGTAAAGTATGAAAGCAGGATATGTAGACAGGTGAAGAGTTAAGGAAGAAAATAATGAAAAAAGAGCAAGCAAGCAAGAAATTAATCACACATGTTTAGGGCCCACACTTTACTCGGTACATAGTTAAAATTTGCCTAAAAGTCCTTTCTTTTGTTAGTGATGCTATCAAATGAGTTGCCTCATTGAAAGGCCTCAGCCATAGTCTGATCTGCCATGGAATTACTCTTCTAATTCTTGTATTTTCAGCAGTTTTTGGATGTTCATAAATGTGGTGCAGATCTGTTCCTTAATACAAAATTCTCATCATTCTCTCAAAAAGTGAATCTTAATTGCTTATCTGAGTCCAGCTTTGATTTCTTAGTGAAAATAAAATTCAACTGAACAAATCTACTGCTACTACTGGAAACTTGCCAGGAAAGGTGGAAAACTTCAGCCAAAAGCAGAAAAATTCTGTGATATCCTGTTCTCCACAGAGGACACTTCTAAAGAAGAGAGAGTGTGGCTTGATGTTAACTACTTTCTTCTATTCCTTCTTTCACACCCTGAATGAACTGTTTCACCAAACTGTGAGTGTGCTCAGGGAGCATAAAGAAGCAAAGTCTTTGGGGTTTGCTGTGTCACAGCCAAGCTGATGAAAGGCTTTTGGTGTAAAGTGAAGCCAGAAGCCAGAGTGGAGTATCAGAGGCTGCTTCTACTATATCTCAAAGTACTACACCTTCAGGAATACGAATCTCTCTACAGAACAAGACAAGAAAATATTAGAATCAATTATCAGTTTCCATTTCTCCACGTAGGGAAGTAGTGATCTTTGGTGTGAAGAATGGTTTACAGCCAAAGCAAGATTATTCAAACCAGAGCAGAAGAATCAAGAGGATCATCAGGTGCAGAACTTTTCTATGATGCTTGTGTTAACAGAGGACAGTGCCACCTACACATAGAAAGAGATTGCTCAAGGGGCTCTACAAAAAGTTGTGTTCTCAAGAAGACTAATCATCTATTAGTGGAAATAGAAGAGGCCTCAGGGAGAAGCTGCCTAAGTGGTACACCAGAAGCAGAGCAACATGGCCTTAGAGTAAGGCGCTATGCCACTGGACAGGGCTCAGTGCTACTGCTTTGATAATTGGATGATATCTGAATAACATGAGAATACTCCAGAGCTGCTGCCTTTAAAAAAACAGGAAATAAGACTGATTCTTGTCATTGTTATCCTCCCATGGATGCAGCTGAGATGCAAGTCAAGCATTACAAACTACTCTCTCATTACATTTCAAACTATCTCTTACCATTCCTGCTGACTGTTCTCTTTTAGCACTTCCATTCCATCCACCTCTTAGTGTCCCAGTCAATTGAGAAGAATATTTAATTGAGAGAAGAACTGAAAAATCTCTTCATGCTTCAGCAAACACTAATACTACAGATAACCTTACATAGCAAGAACTTTTGTTGCATTCATTATTTGTTCAAAAGGAGAGCATAGTTCAAGCATACAATTTATTCAGAGAGCACATTTATTAAATAGCAATTAATTCTTTTAAAGGAATATGACAGCAGGAAACACACTGACAGTAGGCAGATGATCTTCATCCTATTTTCGCATTAAGTGTGATACAGTTCGGACGCCAGTCACCTGAACAATGCAAATATGAGATCCTGGGAAGACAAGGCTAATGTTAAGCTAAGGCTTTCTTGTCTGACATACTATAGGGCATTAACCTCAGATCACGGGGACAGAACTCAAAAAAACACGTGAAATTTCAGCCATAGGTAGATTCACCAGGTCAGGTAATGAACATCAGTATTTCCAGTTTTGTGCACCTGTGACAACAGTGAAGCTAGCATGTATTTCTACTGTGAACCTCCAAGCATGGAGGCTCCACAGGCACTGAGGAAGCTGCTCCAGCATTTAACCAAAATGTAAAAGCAGAACAGATTGTTCTTATGTTTATATGGAATGTCCTGTCCTATGTTGCTTTTTTTAGTTTGGGAGCAATTTTCTCTTGTCTTGTCACTGGAAAACACTGACAAGAACTTGCCTCCATCTTTTCTTCTCCCATAAGGTGCTAATATACCTTTGTAAGATCTCCCTGAGCCTTCTCTTCTCCAGGCTAAACAGGCCCACCTCTCAGGCTCTACTTGTATGACATTCATTTTCATGGCCTTTCACTTGCTCCAACATATCTATTTGCCTCCTGTACAATGTAGCCCAGAACTGGGCACTCCAGATGTGGCCTCACTAGTGCTGAGTGGAAGAGAAGGATCACCTCTCAACCTGCTAGCCACTCTTTTCTAATGCAGCCCGGGATGTTGTTGGGATTGTAACTGCAGAGCTGCATTTCTGGCTTGTTGCCCACCAGGACTACACAGGTTCTTTACACCATGACACACTTTCTTTTGATTTCACATTCCGCATTCTTGTCTCAAAAGGCTGCGACCAATCAGTATCTTACCTGTTCACAACCTGCATTTTGATCAGAAGTAGTAAGGCTTCTATATGGTTACACGGTTATACATCTGCCTGGTAATCTTTACAGAGCAAGTTCCTGCACTAGGCTTAGTTTGGATGCTACTAAGTCAGCTAAAAGCCAAAAAGAACAAGGATAATGTCTAGATAATAGGATGGGGAGAGCATAGCAAAGTCAGGGGAAGAGGAACATTCATCCAAATTTAGCTTATGTTTTAAAGGAAACTGAGTTCTTAAATGCTTCAGTGTTATTTGTGGATGATCCACTTAGGTGTATTTTAATACTCAGATTGCCATGCAGGCCAATTGTCACAATGTCATCAGCAGGATTTCTTAGTTATCCAGGCTTTTTTCCCCATTTCATTGGTAACATCTGAAGCTGGGAACCAGTACAAACAGAAAAAAGATGGCATGACATATTTGGTAACAGATGTTTAATTAGAGAACAGAATTAAGAATACAGATGTCTAGCAATGAGGATATTTACTTTAGAAAATAAATATTGTGTCGGAGTCCTTGTGTTTGACATGTTCATGCATAGGAAGCGTGTGTTATACAAAGGAAGATCTGCTCAGTATTTTTGGCCCTTCCATATAGAAAGCTAAAATACTGCTACAACCAGCCTCAGCTCCCATAGCTGAATCTTGGAGCAAGTCTAGGTATGTATTCAGAGCCCTTGAAGTGCAACATCTTGTGAAATTTCTGGTCAAAACAGTCACTAGCAATCTACTTTCTCTCACAATAGCTTGTTTACTCCCCTGCCCTCAAAATTACAGTCCTTCCAGAAAACCGATTTCATACAACAAAACCATTTCAGTGTTACAGATTATTTTAAAAACACAGGACTTTGATTCCTAAGTGCTCTCAGAACTTTGACCCACATGTTTCTTTGCCAAGTCCACAGTGAGCAAATCTGCTTCTAATTTTTCAAAATTAAGAATCTCTTGTGTACATAACTAAGATAGATCTGGAATAAAAGAACTGGATTGTTAGACTCATAGATCTGAAACTGCCCTATATGTACTTCTGAAATATAGGTTGATAATTACCTAGTTGATAGATAGTTAAATCAGTGCTCAATCATCCACATTTATCCAAATTCCAATTTTAAAATCCAGTTTCCCAAAGGAAAAGTCCCTGTGTTCATGCACTCTCCATCACAGTCCTTGGTGGTCTCTCAGACAAAAGACAGAGCTTGTTCCTACCATCCTCAGGAAGACCGTCATTTGTGACTCTGTCTTCTCCTATACCAGGTCTCCATATATCTCTATAAAAGCTTTCCCTCTCTCCTCTTGCAGAGATTCTGTTGAATTCCATTTATTGCACATCAGCCTCTCCTCTTTCACCCAGTCACACCCATAAGTCTTTCTGAGCAACCTCTTAATTCTTTCCCACATACAGCTCACCACTCCCATGAATTTGTCCCTTCTCATCAAAGCCACACAGTATGCCTCAAACAGATTAGCTGTTCTTTATTTCTTCTCCATGACTATGGATAGGAAATAAACTTTCCCTCTGCACACCATACAAGGTCTCTCCTCGTGTCCATCAGGAGACTCTATGAGGACTCCATACCTAGCCTCACCAAAGATTTCCCGTTATATACTTTAAACAACGGTTCTGCTTTCTACAACTCCACAAGTCCTAGCTTCTCTGCTGGGACACTTCAAGTGTTGCCAACTCAGTAAATCACTCACCAACAGCAGCTTTGAAGCTGCTAAAGAAAAAAGCATAGGAGAGCCTTCGGTCCTTCTCTGTCTCTTATTTTTCTCCCTTTTGTGTAAAGCCACTGCACACCAATCACTCTGAAAATTGGCATTAGAGTAGTTAATGTAGACATCAGCTTAGAGACTGTGATGAGCAGCAGAATTTCCTCACACATTGTCAGTTTTACTAGCAAAATATTCAGTGAATGATTGAGATTTTGCTATATTCATATCATGGTCACTGTCAAAACTCAAGAGTCCAGTAACAGCCATTTGCCGGTAGAGAATAATAGTGCTCACACATTGGAGACAATTAGGCTAATGCTAAGCATCTTTGTAAACCTCTCAGGGCTGATTTTGGTACAAAGCAGTTGACCTTCTGGGCATATACTTTGTATGGTATTTGACCATTTTCTTTTTCAGTTAATTGTGCTTGAGTTTAGTGTCACGAAAAACAGCAATTAAGCATCTTTGAAATATCTATGCATCTCTTTCAGCGCTCTAAGAGTAGAGGTTATTCCGGACTCAGAAACAAGATTTTACTACTGTTGTTATTCTGTTGGCCATGGGTTATGGTCAGAGAAGTGAAGCTGAAGGCATAAGTGCCAATGCTGCATGCAGATAAAGTTTTGAAAGACAGAGAGACAGGCAAGTCCAGCATGGACAAAAAAATACTTAAAGAAAACCATTCCCATTTCAAATTTACCAGCACTGAGACATGAAAAAATCATGAGAGTGGTGCACTGTATGTTTATATTATGATTTGCTGTGAGTTCACTGCTGTTATTTAGCACAGACTCATCTTCCTTATTTTGCACGAATGATCAGCTTTAGCCTTTGGGGAAAAAACGAAATCCAATATAGTGCAATCTCCTTTAAGCATAAGTGTTATTACCTTTCATGAAAGTGGGTTCAAGTATCTTATCATTTATTTTATACTCACAGGGCTCTTTTATTCTTCTGGACCCCTCAATCACTGCTATAGACGGTTTCAGAAATGCTCCTTGTGGGAAATCTTCACACCTGAGGAGAACAACAACAAAAAACATAGTGTTTGAAAGGGGTTGTTGGATACAGTGTTGTCAATAACCTATCACCAAAGACAATTAGCACAGGCAAGTAAAAGCTAGATCAGATTCAGAGTGGTAAGTATTGAACAACTGGAAGTGTTTATACTTTTTCTTTAGCATTATTCTTCCTTTAGATTCATCATAGTTTTTTTTTTTTTTTTTTTTTTTTTGTCCTTTCAATATAAGAGAACATCCTAATTTGTTTCAGCTTTGTTTAAAAATTAAATTAAATTAAATTAAATTTAAAAAAAAACAAAAAAACAGAGAGAATAACACAGCTGCTCCTATAGAGTGACAAGCTAGGAGCCAAAGATGATGACAGCAGGGTTTGACCATGGCAGGTAGCATGGTGGTGATAACAGGGCTCACTGACAGTTCCAGTTAAAGCAAAGTAATGAACCAAGTCCTGCATCTAACCTAGGGGCCTGTGAAGGAGCAGCAGGAGACGAAGCCAGAGATAGATTGGAAAAAATGCTGTGATATAAGTCTAATAGCCATCCAAGAGGCAGCACCAGGAATGAGCTACCAAAAACATTGGCCCAAGGTCCCCCAGGGTCACAAGTCCAGAGAGAATCACAGATAGGTATGTATACCTGTGACATAACAGACTAGGAGTGAATGCCCAAGCTTAAACCTAAATGGAGCCATGGTCAGAAGGCATGGGCAGAGGCCCCAGGTGAGGCTGCTCAGGGTCATCAAGGGCTATTAGAGCTCTGATGACCCAGCCATAATCAATGGCTCAATGTTAGGTTGCAAGCTGGCAAAAAACAGCATATCGCTAGTATTAATGTTCACTATTGTTATCAACGTAAATGATAGCATAATATGCACCCTCAGCAAATCTGTTCAGAGCAATTGAGGTGAAGTAGTCTCTCAGAACACTGATATTATTCCAGTCTAAGGCTGCGAGTATCTACTTGCACAGTGCTAGGCCTGGAGCACACACTTTATCCATCCTTGGAGTTGAGCTGCCTGCTCAGAAGGCCAGCTTGCTGAGAAAAGAGAGCTATTTGAGAAGCCTTGGGTGGCCTTGGAGCTCAGTTGCAAGGAGTTTCAGCAGAGGTTAATTGCAAAGAACTCTTCTCAGAAGCCTCAGCAGGGGTCCCTCCCTTTCACTGAGAGGGATCTGGGGTTCTTACACTCGGCCCTGACAGAGCTGTGCCTAAGCCGTGACACAACCATGCCTGTGCATGGCCTTGTACCTTGCTCATCTAAACCCTGACCTGTACATTGGCTTCCTAGCTTCATCTTGGAGCCGCTTCATCACTATGGGCTGTTCAGGCAATGTTGGTGCTGCTGGCTGACTTTGTGTACTGCTTTCAGACCTGCCTGGATCACACACACCTGCCTGGATCACTCTGCTCCGGCTCTGCCTCCAGCCAGTGAGGCTTCTGCCCCCCTTGCTGTTTGCTCCTATCTCTCATGGAGCAGGGTCAAGCCGTGCTCCTGCATGAACACAGAGCTGCTTGTGGGCAGGAAACCCAGTCTACCATGCTATGTCTTCAGAGCAGAGGACAGCTCAGTTCTCAGCTGTTGCAACCAGCTGAGTCTACCAAAAGATGCCATGGACACTGTGCTGTAGGACCTGGAGAGTTCTGAGCTGGAAACTCTCACAGATCATACCTAAATTTCAGGGCATGTTCATGCTTGCCACCTTCTGGAGTCAAGAAAGCCCTGTGTGAGATAAGACCCAAGTGAGCACCATAACTCCTTCCCTTTTTGCATTCATGATTTTCAGAGGCAGGCAAGCAGAAGGGAGCCATGTAACACACTCCACCGTGTCTCATCTGTTTGACAAGAACAGCACCCCAGCAAATACCATGGCATGTACCTGCGTCACAGCTGAGGTGTGAGCACAGACACTGTGCAATGTGAATACTCAAAGCTAATTCAACTAATAAAATTCCCAAAGATCTGCCAAGAGGAAAGGCACCAGACGTAATTAAAGCTAAAATGAAGGCTAGACCAGTGAGGTAGGGATGTAGGAAGCTCTCCTAGGCTGCATGAGGTGATATTAATTGGGAAAGGAAATAGAGCTCTCTTGCCCCTTCTGAAACATCTGTTTAGGAGAATAAGATAGGAGGCTAATGGCTGCACTATATTCAGAATGAACAAACTCGAACTTCTACTACAAGTAAGAGTCTGATGTGATATAAAAGGTCATCTTGTACACTCCCAACAAAAGGCACTCCAGCTTATTTCTGTTGCACCAGTTCTCTTAGAAAAGTAATGTATTCATGACTTCCCATGCTTGCTGTACTTGAAGCATCTTCAGCTTTTTTATCATAGATCAATCTTTGTAAAACTTCATCAACTTATTCTTCGGATTAAGCACAGTCTTTCCAACTAATTGGGTAGAACAACAAATGCTTGTGGAATCTGAATTCCCCGAAGGACTCAAAAGGAATATCAAATCGGTTTGGACAAACTATTAAAATGAAGTAATTTGGAAGTGAACTGGAGATTTAAAAGCCTCTGCCATGACTTCTGGAGCATATTAATGCTACAAGCAGCATTGCTTTTATGCAAGAAGGCTCAGTTTACCTTTCCCTTGCTCCTTTGCTTGCTGTCAAACTATGCTATTTCAAGCAAAGGAAGCCATTATCTCACACAGACATCAAAAGCAGAAGTTATCTGATGATTTTCAAACTCCAGGTTTAAGACATAATGCCTGGTTGTAGTTGTGAAAGCTAATCAGACAGAACACTGAATCAAACTGCTTCCAATGTTGACATCCATTCTCTGGCAGCTTTCTGGCCAGAACAGGAGATATCTTTTGGTAAGCAAGGATAAGGCAGTTCCATTCCAGAAAAGACAATGGGCTATTGGTGTATCATGGGAAAGCATGAAGCAGTCCCATCTAAGGCACCTCATTCTGCCCCAGTAATGTTTAAAGATTACAGACATGTCACTGAGGAACTGGCTTTCACTGAGAAGGAGATAAGTAAGGTGCAGAACTGTTCTGCAGACTCATTTCAGTTTGATTTTTTTGCTCTTTCCATCTGAATCATTGTTTGGATCAGCCTTTAGTAGGCATTTGGGAATTCACACCAAAAGAGGGACATATGCACCCAGATTCCTTTGCCTCTGGGGCTTAGCCTGTCCATTGAATAGAATCTCATGCCCTGTAACTTGGTTGGCAGATAGAAAGACTTTAGATCTGTAGCTTTACAGATCCTGAATCCAATTTGAGCCAATGGGTGTATGAGAAAGGCAGTGGATATTCTCTCAACCCATTCCAAGACATTCAAGGGCAGAATCAGATTTGCGGGCTTCATCAGTTACAAACACCTGCAAAGCTTCTTTTTCAGCATGAAAAGACCATGGCTGAGATAGTCAACACAAGCAGTTCCTGGAATTCCTGATCTCCCCCACAGCAAACACCAGAATATCTTTGTTTCAGACAACATTTTCACGCACCACCTCATTTTTTAAGAGCTACAAGCAAACGTAGCTCATTTGTCCACTGCAGAAAACTCCTTAAAGGGGTCTCTGAAAGTAATCCCCTTTTAAAATATGGTTTTCAACTCATCGTAGAAATTACACGGCTGTCTCAGCTAGAAGTAGAATGATGTTAATGTTAGCAATTAATATTTAGCAAGCATCACAATATCACTGCACATTGCTGTGTAAGATTATGTCAAAGAAAGTGAAAAGAACAGCATTTATGGAGTGCCTGAGTCAGAGGATTTAACAGATAAATCGGAACAGGGAGAGATTTTGGTTTAGATACCTAGTCCCAAGTGTTGCTAAAGTAGACTTTTGGCTGAAAGAGATACAAGTACTCTACAAACAAGCTGTTGCACAACTTGTGTCGCTCGGAGGTAGATAGGACAGCAAAACAGCTATAAGTTAGAAGGGGATTTTCAGGTTTTACACAAGCTCAAACTAGGCGCTTGAGCTTGTGAGTGTTCTGCTCAAATACAGAGTACAAACAAGACAGATAGAAAACATTCCTTTTCCCCTGACGACCAATTACAGTTCTTGGTAAATACTCAGTAAAGGAAATCTATAACAATGGTCTGCCTAAAAGACCATGAGGGACCATGATGTAAGGTAAATGACAGTGGAGCTAATAAGGTACATGAGATCATACATACATGGATTGTCTACAACAGAAAAATGCATGCAAAATGATCTGTGGTTTTCTTAAAAAATGGTAGAGCTGACTAAATATCAGAGTGGTAGAGTCAGAAAAGTGTGTTCACTAATGAGAACATCTGGATCAACTTAGAGCAGCTTAAAATATTCATACGAATCAAAAGAGCCAAAGAAGGGAAATTATTCATCAGTTTATATGTAGGCAAACAATTTCACATGACTGAGATAGATATGAAAGAAAGCCGCATCAACACAGTGGTGGGACACTTCAAGTCAAGCACTTAAAGCAGAGACTGGAATCTCTGTCAAGGCAAACCATTAGGAAAGCTTTTGGTTGCTGGGGAGAATGCCTCAGTAAAACACACAT
The DNA here is from genome assembly GCA_016647715.1 of Pavo muticus. Taxonomy (NCBI): domain Eukaryota; kingdom Metazoa; phylum Chordata; class Aves; order Galliformes; family Phasianidae; genus Pavo; species Pavo muticus. The sequence continues at coordinate 677,420 of JACDJE010000091.1, forward strand.
GAATTATTCAGTCATGTTCTTATGTTGTTAATGCTGTGAAAATAAATACAGACAAAAAATATGAAATCATAATATTCTTGTTACTTCAAGTCATTTTAAGTACTGCAGAAATCAATTACTTCTGAAGAAAAAGTAATGATTACAAAAGAAGCAGTACAAAGCAAGATACTCAATGAAAACAAGGAGATATAAGGTACTGCAGGCAGGCTGTAGCACCAAATTTGCCCAATGAGCCACAGCACATTTTTGGCTGGTCACATCATCATATTCCTAATTGCCTTCAGCCCTTGTCTAGAACAACCATTTACTGTAAATCTTCAGAGAAGCTGTTATTCCTGTAAAGGTGTCGACTTGGAAAGTAATCCTGCCCAAAAGATACGTACATGCCTTATAAGAACTGGGAAGGAAGTTTTCTGGGAAGGACACAAATCACAGATAGCTTTTTACAGTAACAGGTATAGCTGATAGAAACAAAACCAGTCCAAACACCAGAAGTGCTGGGCAGTGCAATCTCCTATGTGCCTAACAAAGGTGTGGTAGAATTCCTGCTGAGAATCTTTATTTGAGGGAAGTTATTGGCATCAATGACTACAACCTTAATAAATTTCCGTTCACATTCCCCATGTCTAAGCACAGCAGAAGAAGGTACTTTGATGAGTTTTATGGAGCACAGATAAAATGCAGAAGTTGTAAACTTTGACAAAAAGGGAGTGAAATCAGGACACTCGTGCTTTTGATAATCCTCCCCTAGCCAAATACATGTATTTCCCAATTGTGCAATTATTTATATAAGAAAGCCAATAAGTATAGTTTTCTTCAAAAAGAAAAAACAATCTCCCAGATGTCCTCCGTGGTTAACTGCAACTCAGCATCCATTACAGCAGGTCTGGAGTGTTCTCTTGCATGCCAGTTCACTCCCAAATTGATTGCCCTTGGCTACAGGAGTAGGATGGGCCATAGTGTCTGTGGTCACACACACAAGACCAGGATTAGCATGGCCAGTTCATTCCCTTCAGGCTACTTGGACAAAAGCAACTATGCAACATGTGAATGTCATCCCTTGCACGCTTTAAGGGCATGCCAGTGTGAGCACTTTTGCAGCTCAGACTAGTGACACAGACTTCTTGTAATTCCATGTTGTTGCTACATCTGTTTAAGTCACAGTATTAGGCTAGGAGAGCAGCAGGGTTCTCTGTGCTGCTAATAACTACACTGGATGTAAATGCATCTCCTGTTCAGTAGGCAATCCTTTTAAAAAAGCATGCACACACACAAGAAAATCTAGTTAGATACCTGAAGACGCTTCAGGATAGTATAGAGAAGACAGCCTAAACACAAAGAAGTTCTGTTCTAAAAATTTTAGCAATATATCTTAGAACTACAGGAGTATTGAAATAGTTCCCTCACAAAAACCATGAGTTACCAGCAGATACTCATTCAGTACTCTTACAAGTTACATAAAGAATAGCTGCCCTTGGAAATGAGAAAACTTAATTACTTTTTAGGCTGTAGCACCACTTAAATGAAGTTCAAATAAACAAGAAAGCTAGTTAAGATTGAAGTAGCTCATCGAAACATAGATTCCTGAATTCTCTGCACTAGAAGTAAGGTATATAGAGAACTGGCTGCTTAGGGGACAGAGAATATCAATCAGAATGACCAAAGATTATCACTTTGCAGCTTGTAAGTATCAGTTTTTCACCACTGTAACAGTGTTTGAAATTATACAAGGAAGAATTCTCTGAAGGCGCTGCTTATCTATGGATCCCCTGTGATTTGTACTATGGGAAAAGGTGTTGAGCTGATTGTTCTTTGGTCAAGTGAGCTGTGAACAAGTGAGAAACAAAGGGATTCCACAGAAACAGATTGAGAAGCAAGCTTCAGAAATAGGCTAGATCAGCACTAAGAGCTTTTGGACATCAGCTGAGAGGTTGGGAACTGTAACCCTAAACATTGTCTCTTTGTTTTCTCCTTTCTTCAAAGAAACAGAACCTTGTACACCCTTCAAAAAAATGAAGAAAATGGTACACAGACCGGGTGAAAATACTGCAGAGTTTGTATACTCAGTAAACTTCATACTGGATGACCCAATAAAAGAGACTAGATGATCTTTAAAGGTTCCTTCCAACCCACATAATTCCATGATTCTGTGAAAACATTATTGTCATTTTGTCAGTGCCTTTTTGGTGCATGGTAAAAATCTGTTGTCTTGCACAGAAACTTCTAGTGGTGTGTAACAAAAAAATTCTGCAAACAAGGAAAAGGAGAGGGAGGCAAAACACTGGTCAGCAAGGGTGTACATTAAACATAAGGTAAATTAGCAAAAGATAAGCATTATACCAATGCGCACTCTCACAGTCCGACCACACAGGAAAGGAAATACAAATGAGAGAGAAAACTAGCAGAGTATTACTGAAAATTTTACAGGGAAAGAACCATGTACAAAACATACAGTTTACTAGGCATCACTGCCAAGATACATTTCCACTCAATCTAGTGTGAGTGGTGCCAAATAAGCCTTCTGCCCACTGTCAGCAGAATGTAGGAAATGTTGGGAGGGCACTAGGGGACAGAAAGGAAGTAAAATGTTACAAGCTTCTTGTAATTCAACTGGAATGCTGCTGAAAGCTACAAAATGTGCACAGCAGAACTACTGCAAAATACTAGTCGAGAGATATGGCTGTTTGCACTCAGAGTATGTATTGGTAGACAAAATGTAAAGAAATAATGTACAAAATATTTTTTCCTTTGTCCTTTTATAATGTTCATTCCATCACATTTCTCTATTTCCATTTTCCAGTCTGCTAGCCCTGTACTTCTTTCTAGCACTGTTTTCTTTCTGAGGTATTTCCTTCTTTTTTTCTTTTCCATGTGTTCTTCCTGGTTTTAGTATTTATCTTCTTTTCCCCATGGTTTCTTTTCATTACTCTTCTCTTCTCGATTTTTCCCCTCCCTCCTCCCTGCAGCCAAGTCAGCAGCTGGAAAGCAGTGTAAGTAGCATCTACACAGGGCCACCATTAGGAATGCAATTGACTTGCTTCACATCTTTGCAATCAATTCCCCCCACACCAGAAACCAACTGGTAGGTCCCAGGGCAGTGCTACATAGCCTCAGCTACCTATTAAGGAAAGAAAAGCAAGTGCATGAGCACTAGCCTTCTAGAAAAATCTCTTGAACTGAGTGATGATTTGTCAAAACATAGGTAAGCCACCTGGACAGGATCAGGAAAACTCCATGAAGGTCAGGCTAATGCAGGGAAGCCAGGAGACTTGTGAGGCAAGGAAGTATATTGAATACTTCTAATCTCTATGAATGAAGAAAATAAATAAAGAAAAGATCTATATACTAAAAATCTGCCTGTAACTATGCTGATTTCCTCTAACATATAAACTGTATTCTTATTAATAAACAAAATAGACATGGACCATAGACTCAAGCAAGCTCCCACAAAGTCACTGACACAGTATAGCTGGTTATTCCACTGCCAGGTATGGTCTTGTGCCATCCAACTAGCAGCCGCTTTCAACTCTTGAAAGGGAGCATAACGCAGAGATTGCTCCAAGTACTCAGATGATGTCACTGTACTCAAAAGGAGGAAGAGAATTTAGCTGCTATGGAGATGACTATGCCATACCACTTGCCTGAGAGATGGTGAATTAGCCATGAATCATTTTATTTACTAGTATAAATCATAGAATCACATAATAGTTGAAGGTTGGAAGGAAAGTTTCCTGCTTAACTGCAGTGGGCCCAGGAGAACCTCGTGAGGTTCAACAAAGCCAAGTGCAAAGCCTTGCACCTGGGTCACGGCAACCCCCTCTGACAGTACAAGATGGGATGAAAGAATTGAGCATAGCTCTGCTGAAAAGACTTTGGAGTACTGGTGGATGGCAAGCTGGGCTATGAGGCAGCAATGTGTCCTTGCAGCCCAGAAAGCCAACTGTGTCCTGGGCTGCATCGCAAGAAGTGCAGCCAGCAGGACAAGAGAGATGATCCTGCCCCTCTGCTCTGCACTAGTGAGTCAGATGTGGACAGACATGGACCTGCTGGAGCATGTCCAGACGACGGCCACAGCAATGATCCAAAGGATGGAACACCTCCCCTACGAGGACAGGCTGAGAGAGCTGGGGCTGTTCAGCCTGGAGAAATCTCCAGGAAGATCAGAATGCAGCCTTTCAGTATCTAAAGGGGGGCTGTAAGAAGGTAGGGAACAGACTCATTAGCAGGGTCTGTTGTGATAAAAGAGGGGAGATTTAGACTAGATATAAGAATAGTGCTTTTTTTACAATAAGGATAGTGAAGCAGAAGCAGGTTGCTCAGAGAGGTGGTGGATGCCCTGTCTGTGAAGATATACAAGGTCAGACCAGACCAGGCTCTAAGCAATCTGATCTAGCTGTAAGTGTCCCAGTACGTGTGTGTGGTTCTTGGGACCGTTCACTCCAGTAGGCACTGTAGACAAGACTGCACCAGGATAGCATTGCATCTACCCAGTCCTGCTATGCTATTCTACTATCCACCATCCTCAGCCTTCATGCTACCTCATGGAGCATGTAAGTCAGATCCTCAGCTTCATGCTATAGAAACACCAACATGAGGTTTGCAGTCCAGACTTCCCATATCCACAAATTCTGAAGAAGACAAGTAACAGCAAGGCCACAGAAGCATCCCATTGGGCCCAGAGAAGACTCACACTCAAGTACTTTTTTACATCCCTGCAGCTGTAAAGGAGTAATGGGATTGCTATGGAAGCCAAAGGAAGTCAGCAGTTGTGTCACCTCATCAGGGAGGTAGCAGGTCCTATGCATTAGTCTGCAACTCTGGGCATACTAATTTGGATTCTTTAGGCTGTTTATTCCACTTAATCTCAGAAGAAAACTGAAGACTTGACAAGTTATTACTTTTCACTAAGTAGAAATGAAGCGTCAGAAGGCAAATCTCTAAAAGAACTCTTCTTTCTTTGTTGACTCCAGAGGAAGGAAGAAAAGGCTTTGATTTTTATGTCAGAGTTCATAAATAAGTTACTTTTGTGTCTCTTTGCTGGAAGTAGAGTATTTACAGAAGTTTAACTTTGAAATGTACTCAACTTCTTACTACTTTAAAAGCTAGTTTAATGCAGAGTGTTGGGGATGATAACTGATGAAAGACTGTATCATGTAGTTTCCTGTCAACGCAGACATTTATTTCATTGTACTTCAATACTTTCATTATATACAAAATTTTTTGAACCGTTAGAGGTTATTGTCTTTTCCTGATAACTTCTTATGAAAATGTTCACAAATAATATTTTCTCCTCCCATGGCTTGTAAAGAAACAAAAGGGAAGCCAGAATGGTGATGAGGGAGATCACCCAGGATTATTTCAGTTGTAGAGGATTAGCAATGGCTCCAAAGAACACATTTCATGGAAGTCCTCATTCTGAACTCAGACATGAAACAAAAGGATCTGTTTCAATGAGAAGTTAACGATCCTTACAGTACTACAGGACACTAATCAAACTCTTCAACTAGCTAAGATCCTCAAGGTCAAGGCTCAGCAAAGTCACAAAAGGGGAACTCCAGGAGCAGCATTTCATAAGGCTAGTGTCCTTTGAAAAGATTTTGCAGATGTCTGTCACTTTGGTCAACAGAAACGTGCAGTGAGTACTCAAGGCAACATGATGGGATTGGCATTTCATCAAGTGTTGAATCAGGTTATAGCTAAAGAAATCAGCACCTTGTTCACTCACATGCCTTTATACTTAAAGTACAGGATTAAGTATATCATTCATTCAATGCAGTTTACAAAGAAAACAGTTTTATATTCTCCATTTAAAGTATGCTACATTTCAAAAGCACTTTCATATTATTATTTTTTTAATGCAATATGGTAACAGTAACTATACTTACCACATAATGGAATTAATTATACTATGAGCAATTTGAAGAACAGATCTATTCCAGTATTCCCGGAATGGTGAGTGCAGGATTGGTACTGCAGTAAATTACACTCTTAGTTGGTAAAATAGGATGAGCCTATAAAGAAAAGGCCTGGGAATGTCTTGATTCAGAACTGAAGTTAGCCAAAAGAAAGAATTCAGCTTTGGTTTATAATTAGCAGAAGATTCTCTTATGATCTCCCTATTACTCTTAGACAGTATTTTGAAGTAGATACATTATGGCCTAGCAAGCATTGAAAATTTGCCAAACTGGGCAAAAACATCCAAAGGTCACACTAAACCATTCTTCATTCTCCTCATCAAAAAGCCCCAGCTATGAACACCTTATCTGTTTCAAAACATTTCCTTGTCCATGATCTCATTTTATTTCAGATGAAGTCCTGAGTGCTTCTGTTGGTTGTCTAACTAGAAAGGAATCAATTTATAACCACTCCAGCAAAGAATGTATAAAAGTGTGTAGGTACACACAGCACATTCAAAACTATCATAAAATACAGGAAGCGTGCATTTTGTCTAAAGCTGACTTTCATCTTGATAGCAAATAAATTGAAGAGCAAAGACATGAAGCCAGCAGGCAAAGCCTGGCACTTAGATCGAGAGTGATAAGTTAATTAGCTTCCCTCTTTCTGTGACAGACTGAGAAAGCAAGTGCCACTTACCTCTCATTACAGGTAAATGGAAATGCACTTCCAGTTCTGCAGTTGCAGTACCATGAAAAATGCCCACAAACTGAATTCACTAGAGAATTAGATACCTCCTTCTCATTATCATTCACTTACCTGTTACCCAAATGACATTTTCACTACTAACAAAACACAACGTATAAATCTACAAATTACCATCAGTTTCACTTGCAAAAAGAGGGAAGAATATTGCAACTTGAAAATCAAACTAGAAAAAAAAATACTTTGTCCTTGAAAACTTGTTTACATAGCTGGATTTATTAAATAAGGCTAGGGGAAAACCTGCATTCATGTGAAAGCAAGATAGGATAAAAATCTTGCTTTCAGCAGCATATGAAAAGTGTTCAGTGAACAGGCAAAGATATAATCAAACTTCATAAAAGGAACCCTCATATTTAGATAAGAGAGTGGTGTTTTGGAGTAAAATAGACCACTACAAGCCAAATTTACATGAGCTTAGCTTACTGTTTCACAGAACAATCACTGAGTTATACCTAAAATTACTTTTCAAAGCATAAGCTGATTTGCATCTGTAGATATTCATATTGTAACGCTATTTATTTCTCTAAATCTATAATAGTGTGACAGTAACTGATGATTATCCATTTATTGGAAGAAAAAACTATCTATCTCATGCTGTTGTGTAAAGTACTGCATAATTAGCATAGTATTGGGAGGACAAAGTCCTTCTGCAGAGGTAGAGATAGAACTCATTTTTGTAATTTTGATTTTAATAAATGACTGGTTCACTCCAATAAGATTATCCCTGTGTTCTCCAACAACAGTCTATACATGGTTAGATGGCACGCTTGTTTAGACAAACTGATGAAACCTGGGGATGGTTAAAATGTATAAAACACAATAGCACATTTATATACTTCTAATGATTATTTGAATATAACCATACTTTATACAAATACATATAAATACATTATATACAAATACATGGAAAATAACAGCTTGAGAACTCAAAAACTCACACTCTTCCACGATCATCTCTTGGGTAAAGTTAGATGAGGCAGAAACCACACACCCAGCTGACTTGAAAAGATCACTACGTTTTTTGAGAACAGACTTCCAACCACTACATACAATTGGGATATCCGATGCAAAAGCAAAAAATAATCCATTTTAAAAGTGTATAAATGTGCACTTGAAATAATAAAAGCAATTTCAGTACAAATTAAACTTCTATTCATGTATTCCTTTATGTGTTATGTCAGCCCTTCGTGGCCACAGACTCCAATTCACACTCAGCAAGAACTCTCTCTCCCCACGCTTCACACAAATATTGAAGCACTAATTTCCCATAAATTAATACTGAAAAGATACAGTCACGTAGTCCCAGGTTTGTGTGTAACATTGCTTCCCTTTTCTGTATCTCCATGCCCTGCATCAACCCTGTGAAATGTCTTTTCATATTCAGAAGATGATAGCTCTCTAAAAGATTGCCACACTTCCTTCGTGACTTTACTATAATGAGGAAAACTGTTACACTGCAGCACAGCACACTCATACAGATTCACAACAGCAAGGAATAGATTTGCCTTAAGATTCCACTAACTCAGACTTCGTACAGGCATTGGAGTGCAAGTGGCAATGCTCTGAAATATCCAGCATATTTAGAAATCACAGGTAACAAAATCATATGTAAGATAAAGAAAAGACCCAAAGGTGAGAAAAATTAATGTGTATGAAGATAAGAGCCATACAGGAGAAAAAAGAGGTAAAAAATTTACTTTCTCAGCTACATTTCCAAAGTAATGTTCTGTCCTTAGTTTAAACAAGAGCTTTGCTACATTTCCACAATATTATTCCACCCTCAGTTTAAAAACAATTTCTGTAGACCTCAATAGTCATATAAATGATGTGCTGCTAATCATTTACTGCCTAGAAATAACAACATATATGGCTTGTTAGAAATTCAGTGGTGTCTAATGCCAGGATTCTATTCAGAACAGTTTTCACTGGTTGTTCATTCAATGTATGTGTTAAGTTTATTCCTTTTTTTTTCCTTTTTGTGAGAAATGTGAGTGCGTTTTCATCTCATTCAGACAACTGATTCAAAAAATCAGAATGACACAGGAATGTTGTTAGTAGCAAGACTTTCAGAACTGGTTTAAGCAATTGCTGCAATGCAGTGCAGATGAAATTGCATAGGAATTGGGATTTCTGAGACCATAATAGTATACAGAGACCTTGATGCATTCATCAAGAACTATATGAGCAATTTGTAAATGAACTGTATAGTTAAAAAGGCCCAGAAAGAGAGCATCTCCTCTAAATGTAACCATTTGCACACTGTGTATATTATGTCCCATGGATCCACATTTGTGCTTCTGAAGTGATACCAAGCTGGCTTCTTTTATTTATTTATTTATCTTTTAAATGTGCAAAAGACATTGTTCTCACACCAGCTGTAATTTGAGTAAAATTAGAGCTCACACAAAATATACTGACTACGCTATATGAAGAGAAATGAATGTCAAAACAACAAAAAAGCTTTCAGACATACTGATTTTAATTCAAACACAGCAGATACAGGATGGAATCTGGAGCAACTCCACAGCTGGGTAATTCGGTGAGGAAGCTCTAGTCCTTCTTGCACTCAAAACACAGGCTGAAAACATTGGGCACTAAAATCGCAGATGGACATCCTAATTATGATATTATTCAGTATCCTTACGATCTGAAATGTTCTCTCTCCTAGGATAATTAGTATCTCTCCACTTGTATACATACAGTTGCATTTCAAAAAAAAAAAAAAAGTCTTGGCTTTAATTCACAATAAACAAGCTTTTAGTATATTTTTCACTAAATGGAATTACAGGGCTTCTTTTCTGCCTGTGATGAATACGATTTTTGTTTTAAAACTTGGCTTCTGAATAGTTAATGACATTAGCAATTTGTGAAGAATAAAAGCCTCTTTTCAGCTGTTGTAAATTTATGTTGCTCTAACAGTTTCACTGGAGGTCCATTGATTCATAGCAGTTGATCTTCAGGCAAATTTATCTCTACTGGAGAACAGACAAGAAAATATAGGACCTTAACACAAGAAACAATAAAGTAATCATCGTGACAAAGTCTAGTAAAAAAAGTATCTTGGGAAATTGCTGGGAAAACACTATAAGCCTCCTCTGCTTATTAAATGGAATGAGATAGCTATATATAAGACAGGAAATTCATGCAATATTTATTCCTCTCTTTAATAAACATTCATTATAGGCTTGATGGCACATCTTCTGTTCAATATCAGGTAATGCAGATTTCCCCTCTATATACACTTCGGTATTCTTTGGATGCATACCACCATGGATAACGGAACACATGCTACTTGCATGTGACTGACTAAACTCTGCTTTTAAAACTGAACTGGCAATACTTAACGTGAAACATGGACAAAATCAAAGAAAGCAAGAAATTCTCCAGTGAGAAATTAATACTTTCATCCGACTACATGAGACAGTCCAGAAAGCTCTTTTAGAGTGCCAGTTGAGTATTCTTGTTGGCTAATGTGCCAATAATCTGTACATCTGTAACTACAAGAACTTCTGAGATGTATGGGCCTCAGTGCTAGAAATCTGAACTACATGGATTTTCAGACTTGTCCTAATTTGCACTCCAACTTCTGTATTCGTTCTTGTGCTAAAGGCCAACGAAGAATTTAGGATTTAGCCTAGTTGGTGTCTTATTACACTTGTCTTTCCATTGCAGTAGAACACTGTACCCTTAACTTATTTAATCAAGGAGCTGTGAGCTATCTTAATTTCTTTTTTTCCTTCAGATCTCACTCTCACAAAACATCCCATAAATGCTCAAAGTCTCTTGAAATCTACCTTCTCAAACACCACAGTTTTGATTTTCCTGTTTCCCCTTTGTCCCTTCCTAGAGGATGAGAAATATTTTAATTTGATCACCAGACTCACACCTTTGATATATTGTGTCAATTTCAAACTACTCAATAAGTAACTGTTAAAAATATATATTTTTAACCAGTTTGGTTTTGAAACATATCTAATACTAATGAACTCCCTATCTCCCACTCTCAGTATGCCTGCACTGAGAAATTCCTTGCATGTTCCTGCATCACTGGTTGCCAGGTTGAACTCATGAGTGGCCTCTGTGAGCTCTTTGAAACTTATAATTAACACTTGCAGCCAATCCACTGTATCTGTACTGTACAAGAGAAAGCAGACTTCCAGAGAAAGACAAGACTAATTTTATTTGCTTCCTCCCACTTCCACTGTTACAGACTTTGCCACAAAAGGGTGAAGATTCACAGCCTTCAATCTGGTTTTTCATTCTTGCATGGGCACACTGAAGGCTTGAAATATGATTTGATCTCAAGCAGCCATGGACTTGTGCCATTAGTATGAGAGGGATGTATCAAAAGCAAACAATTAAGCTCTGTCAGATACTTCAGAGGATTTTCAGATATGGGATAAATTCATAGCTGTAAGTATATGAAATATTCATGTAGATACAATTACAAGAAATTCCATTATTTATCTTGTTCGGTCATTCGTATCCTGTTACAGAAAAAACATTGATATTTTTACTGTCTACTTCAGGCCCTATCACAAACTAAGCAAAGCAAATTGCCTGAGTGGACGGGAGAATGATAAATCTTAAATTAACCATACTTCAGACTTGCCCTGCATCATTTGTTGTCTTCAGCCAAGTTCTGTGGGCTTGACCTAATACCAACTGACTTGGCTAACAAAGAAAATATGCTTCATAATACAATTTGACTAAAAGCTTACTGCTTCCTGGAGTAGAACCTAAATTCTCAGTGAGGCAACTACCTTCCATACAGAGCTTACATAAAGAGCGATCTCCAGCAACCAGAAAGTGGAGGAAATGATCTGAAGTCAGTACACAAAAGGGTGTATTTTAAATTTTCTCCTTCTGAGGCTGCAGGCAGATATCTTCCATAGCTTATCATCCAGAGTCCATACGCTACTCCTTCTTAAAGTTGCCACTTCTAGACTTTCTCTCAAAGCCATGAATCAATGTTCACGTTTTGAAGCACAGCTAAAGGGGAAAATGCCAATGGAAGATGTACAATTTTATATACACAGAGTTTGTACGCAGCCTAGATTTGGCAGTAATACCTACTCTTGTTCAACTTTTACTAGCAAATAAATCCAGATTCCTTGAGTTAAGAATGGAGAGCACAGTCAAACATTATGTTCTGTAGCCCATACCAGGGGCAAACCAAAACACTACTAACTAGACAGAGAGATAACTATACAAGACTAAAAAGAGACACTTCACTGCTTTTACGGGAGAAGATGAACCCTAACTGGCTTCAAAATCCTTGGGCTAACAAGTAAAATCAAGCTGATCTAAGAAGATATTCCTCACAATTCTCTCTCAGTTAGTACATTTCACAGAGTTAGGTAATGATGTCAAACGGCCTCTAGCCTGGTTTTAATAAAGCTAAGTAGCAAGTGAGGCAACAAAGTGAAAGGTGGAAAAAACATGGCATTTGACTTTAGAAGAGGTTTAGGGGTAAGAGCCCAAGCTGTTATAAAAACAAGGGGAAAATGAGAACTCTGCAGCAGAGAGCTGTGGGAATATACACTAAATTATCTGCGCTTACATAGATTGCTCCGAAAGTAATGCCTCCTATTTATTTCCATGGAAACTACAACAGATACAAAGAGCACAATATTTCATAGAACAAATTCTCACCTACAACTGAGATTTTTTCACTATTTTTCAAGGTAGCCAGCACCATTATCTATGCATTTTCACCAGCCATGAACAAGAGCCTACATGCTATGTATGTCAAAATCTGCAGCTGTGGAGGTAACCCCCTGTTTCACAGCTGCTATGATGGCATCACTGCGAGGAAAATGTTGCCAACACAGTCCGACATTCACTGTGCTAACATCCTCTGTCAAGTTTCCATCAATGTTCTGCAAGCATGGATAAATGTCAATGGGTGACAATGGGTTCCACATGGAGGAAGTCAATTCAATACCTTTGCTTCATACACACAGAGACCATTTTGTCAGACTGCCCCTCTGCTGCCATCTGTCACATAGCAACAAAATTTCATAGAACACTGGCAAGAAGGTCCTACCTCTACTACCATACCACCAACATCTACCTCTGACATTGTGGGCCAACGTAATAAAGTAGGAGGCATTACTTTTAGAGCAGCCCTCATATAATGTCTTTAGAGACACTGAGGTTTTCTGGTGACTCATAACTCCCATGTTCAGAGGTGCTCAGATCTTTCCAGGGAAAGAAATATAGTTTGAATATTGAGTATTCCTGTGAGGAGCCAGGAGTTCGACTCAGTGACACTTGTGGGTCCCTTCCAATTTGTTATATTCTATGACTTTACAATGTCTGCAGCATACAGCTTTTAGCGACATTATGAGGAAGGCATATGAGTGGCTATCCCTTACAATGGTCTTAGAGATAATTAGTTGACCAGGACAGATGCTTTAGTTTGTTCCGAAAATGGCATAATGAAATGCCATATTGATTTCCTACATTGTTACTGAGCAGAATATTAAACCAAATGCAGAATGTATGATATTATTTACACTGCAGCTATCTTACCGAGGAATTATTATGTTTAGGAGAACGTTCTCTCTTGTCTATATGTCTGTCTTTGAAATACTAAATGTTTGTTTTCCTTGTACTTGGAAGAAAACATCCAAAATCCCACCTCAACTGTTAGCATCCTCAGGCAAATGGAACATCAGATACAATTAAAAGCTGAACAGAAGTATACAACAAACTTACTGCTGACCTACACTTCTGGTATTATAGCTTCCTATAGTATATTCCTGATCGAGACATAAAGAAGAACCAACATTTCTTTTTCACTATTTGCAATGCTAAAACTATTATTCCATTGTGTAGACAACTTTAGAGACAATGTGATCATGCTTCAAACATCTTATTCCCTTTTGGAATATCTGCTGCACATATCCAAGGTTTGTTTGCAGCCTCTTGTAAATTATGCCAAAACCTCGTCAGCACTAAAAACAACTCCAAATTAAAGAATGCCTACAGAGGGGTTTTAAATGAGGTCTGCTTGTAAGCTTTTAGCAGTATGACAAACCAGATCAGGCAGAAATGTTCAAAACTTGAAGATTTAGGAGCTTCAGATCCATTTTCACTTAACCATCAGCATCATAGCTCCAACATTTACATCACTGGAGCAAATGGTTTGTAGGCCCCTAGTTCACAGGAGCATTCTTAAAGTTAACTTCTTCTAGGCACATAGTTGCAGACATCAACAGGTCAAAATACTAATAATAGCAATAAAGTTCCCTTGAAGATTTGTCCTTTTGTTTTGAATAAGTTATTTAATATCAAACACCGTAGTCTGTAAAATTGCAACCTGCTTGCAAAGCTCTCATTTCCATAAACATTTCCAGTGCATTTGAGTGTGAAATATCTTGTACTCATCTTGTAAAAATGAAAATCCACTTTGGCAAAGAAAAAACATATCTATCAATATCCTGCTTGAGATGAAAAACAGAAAGTATGAGGCAGATTCAGCCCTATGAGTATTTCATAGACTGAAAAGAAAACATAGCATCAAGTAAATTTTAGTTGCAACCCTCCTGCACATTCATGCATCTATGCACACCATTATTTAGCGTTAATGAATATTTGTATTTGCCTATATTCTAAAGGAGCACAATTTGGTCCTCAACAAAAGCATGGTCAAGTCTTAGATGCAATTTATTTTAGAAATATTTTTTAAAGCAAGCATAATATGGTTCATAGATGGCTAGCCACGCAGACAGGTTTGGAAGGATCTGCACAACTGTGGTTGCTGCTATCCTGACAAAGCAGGTAGAGGCATCAGATCCTGCTTTGCTGTTAACTTTACTGAGGAACACCACACAGAATGTTGTCGGTTTCTCTTTCCTCTCCAATGGAAAACTGATCTTATTGCCTCAAAAAACAGAGAAATACAATCTGCTTCTGTCTTCAGGAGCAAATTTTGGCTCTCTGCATTCTGCACTCATGCTTTCATCATCGACGGATTCTACCCACAACAACTCATAAGTTGTCCCACTGTGCCTAACTAATAGATCAGAGGGAATAAAAAAAAACCTCCTGAACTGCTGAAATACACGAGTCTGACCAAAAATACAAATGCCTGTAAACTTATTTAGTTCAACCATAAGCAAAGGTCTTTCAGTTTAGAAATACAAATATTTAAAGAGCATATAATTAGCAAATAGTACTTTCACTACATCTGTAGTTTAGTTGTTTCATACTTACACACTCCCTGTGAGCTTCAGAGTATCAATTAGGACAAAATACAGCTGGGATGCACATGATGAACCTTGATTTCCTATCAAAGGAATTCAAAAAATGACATACTCCGCGGAGAAAAGTAGAAGTGCAAAGCACCCAAATACAAAATACAAAAAATATATCTGCAGAGACTTGTTTCAACTTAATTGTGCACTTACAATAATTAACTTTTAAAGTACTATTTTAAAAAGATTTATTGTATTCAAATAAATTTAAGACAGTTATTCAAGCTCATATGAGGGAAGAGCTTTTTAAGACAGAAACAATAACCTACACTGTATTCACTATATTTTAATATGCCTGAAGTATCAGATTTTGATTAATGTAAAGTATAAACCATAATTTCAGTAGAGTCCTAACACCAGGTAGCTGATTCTGCTTAAAAATGCTTTAATCAAAGAGCTTATCATATTATTTAGTGAAATTGCACATTTTTTTATACAGTAGTAATGAATTTGAAATCTTTGCCGCCCCAGCCATACCTGAAGAGATTCAATACAATGTTACTGGACACACATAAGAATTTGAGAATATGTTGTTTGTGATCTCAAATTTTCTGTTAGGAGAATGTTACAGAATGCTCGTCTATCTATTGCAGTCAGCAGTATGTTCATGAAATGGTCACCAGATCCAGTCCTAAATGGACACAGATTACTATTTCAAGTAAGGATTATTCTTATTTATTCTATTATTATTATAGTCAACACTACTTACAGAACCTCTGTTGGTCTAAACAGTGGATTAACTATTATATTGCCAGAATGAGGGCAATGCTTACAGCTCTTATAAAGCTGACAGTTAAAATGTGTTTGTTTTGTTGTCTTCCTACTGCTGCTATCTCCCAGAGAACATGCTTATTTGACTGTGTCCCCACATAGATCACATAGGGAAATCTAGTATCATTGTGAACAATGTGAATGAGTACTGAACATACGTCACCATGCAGGCAACCACCACCACTGTCAGGACACCACCTGTCACCACCACAGGACAAAGGTGGTGTGGGTACAGGGGGTCAGGCTCTTCTTCCACACAACTAGTGATAGGAGGAGAGGGAATGGCATCAAGTTGTGCCAAGGGAGATTCAAGTTGGACATTAGGAAAAATTTCTTCTCTGAAAGAGTGGTCAGGCACTGGACAGGGCTGCCCAGGGAGGTGGTTGAGTCAGTGTACCTGGAGTGTTCAAGAAATGTTTAGATGTTGTACTAAGGGACGTAGTATATTGGGGAAATATTGGTGGTAGGTGGACAGTTGGACTGGATGACCTTGGAGATCTTTTCCAACCTTGGTGATTCTACGATTCTATGTAGGCCACAGGACACTTAAACAAATCACAGCAGGTTCCTAACCCTCTTATGTCAGGACACTTCCAGCAGCTGGCTCCCTGCAGAACCTACCTGTTCCCTGAAGTTACATCTCCAGTCTTATCACTCCTATCACTACACTCAGCTTAGGCTTTGAGATGCAAGTTCTCACCCACCCTGACCAGGTCATGCCAGCCCACATTTACTGCCCTCCTCCCAGAACCAAATTATATTGAGAGCATAAACCACTGGCTCAGTGATGGAGCTGTTTAATTGACTGTACAAATGGCAGATATCACCCTTCAATTTAGATGGCTTATTTCAGGCTAAGATGAAGTACATGGAGGAGAGAAATAATAGAAAACAAAAAGAAGCAGTGTGCACTGCCATAATACTACACAGAAGAGAAGAAAATGCAGACACTGTAACCCCTGCTTCATTTTACATACTTCACACCTCACAGCACATTTTCACTGTTGCATGAGGTCCTCACAGTAGACTGTGAGTAAATGAGCTACCACGTTACATCACTGAAGTCACCAGTAATCTTGCTCTACCACTTGAAAAGAGAAACTTTGAGTCAGAGACCTCAGAACCATTCCATTCCAAGTGCTTTTATTCTTGTTCCATTAGTAAGGAATAATAGGTCAGTACCACCAGGACCTTGCATTAGCTCTGACCCTGAGAAGTCTTTTGATAGAGCTTACTTATTTCCCCTGAGAGCATGCTAAATAAAATACAACATTAGTAAGTTGATAAATAACATATACGTTGGTACTATCAAACAGTGACATTGTTAACGTGCAGGACAATTCCACTAATTAGTCTTGTTAATTTTAGGAAGTCAATCTGAAAACATACTAATTTAAATGACTCATTAAATGTGTCATGGAAGACACAGCACTGTGCAGAACAGCTGATTTAAAGTAATTCCAGACTCCACTCTGAATACAGTAAATATTTACGTTTTTTTAGAAAACCCTGATTAGACACAAACAGCTAGAAACAATTTTTAAAAGTGAGCAGAATATAGAAAGATTTGTTTGCTTCCAAATAATTATTCCCCTTAGACTTAGCTATGCTATCTGGGTGATAATTCATTTCTATCATGTGTGTTCGTGGTCCCCAGTGTTTTAAAAATGCATTTATATCTAATGATTCAGTAAACTAGCTTAATTTAGAAACCTTCCTTCTGCATTTAAGGGAAATCTCAGTCACCAAGGGCAGCTAAGATGCATTTAAAGCGAAGCTCTGAGTTAACTGTCTCTTTTTTCTCAGCTTTTGAATAAGCCAAGCAGATTTAATTAATTTGATGTCCTAGAGTCTGTAATTCAGTTGCTATGGTCATAGCACAGCCATTCTGAGGATGGAAATAACAGGGCACAAAAAATTAAGAGTTAGACTGCGGAGCTGCCTGGTTAATGGGTTTTGTTCATCCTGTTTTCTACTGCATAGAAGGTAACGCTCCTCTGGTACTTCTAAGAGATTGTCCCAAGCAATCAGTAAAAGAGCAGCCTTGTCAAATGCAGAGAGCATTGACTGCATCCTCTGGGAAATCCCTAGAACCTTGTTTACAGCACTCTTACAAGTTCCACAGGCTCACTGCAATGCAGTTAGGGTTGCAGTTTAAAAACTATCACTATTTTTTCACCCCATTCTAGCCTCTGAAAATAGGTATGTAGCTTCTATGCCTTCTATGGACGTTTCTGGCATTGCCATTCAAATAGAAATTGTCATAATAACAATTCATACTTTGCATCCAGGTTAATTCAATTTCTTTCCGTATTACAAAGTATTATTTCACAGTGGAAATGGAATAACAAGTCTCCAGCTACCCTATCCACTTATGTCTCCCTTCCGAAAGCCTCTCTTTCTTCTGAGGGACACTAAAAACACCCCATTGGCTATCCAGTCTGACTAGTGTCACATCAGTTTGCTGCTTTTAAATTCTAGTGCTGGTTGTAGCAGAGATGAAACATGCAGATGTTTGGAAGACAAAAAGCTAATACATCATACCTGTCATCTACAGAACTCCCTTCCTGGGGATTTAGATGGTTTGACAAATGTTGCTTAGAATGACGTTCCATTTTCACAAGAGAGGAAAACAGTATCTCCTGCAGTATTCTGTTGTTACTACAGAGAAAAAAAGATGCTTTTCCTCTGGATCCAGATGGCAAAGCAGAGAGCAGATCTGAAAAATAAAAAGTATTTTGAAAGGTATGATTTATGTCCTTCATGTACTAGGCTATTTTTATATTAAATGAATTAATATATATGTTGAAGTGTGTTGGACTAGTCTATCCTACATAAAAAGAAATATTAGTTATGGATTAAAGTACAACTATTTAAAACAATAAACAATCCTGATAATATTAAACAGTTTCCAGTACTTGTGAATACGTATTTTAGCTTCAACACAAGTGGCAGTTGCATTGATGGCAGACAATATAAGTCTGTTCAAAACTTCTGCACTGAAGAAGGGCAAGGATTCTCCTGAGATGCTTTATACAGATGTAAAGCAACAATAAGCAAGGGGAGCTGAACGAAATTTTGAATTTTAAACATAAAAATGACATTAAATCTGGGAGATCACAGCCCTGAGGTCTCAAAATAGCAAAAGAACAAGTCCAAAGAACAAGAGGTTTTCATGAGTGTCACAGGAGAGCATTAGGGAAGTATTTCAACGTGTGTCGGCCCACTCGAGCTAATAAACCATGTTTGCATAAGTTTGTATAACTTCTGTATTTTCAGGGGCTGAAGCACATGCCTAACAGGAGCAGGAATTAGAAGAACACTGCAGTGAATAAATTCATATGCCTTAGGCTCAGCTAGCACAGGTTACCATTTTCTTCTTTCTATGTCAATATGTTACACATTATTTATTTGCACCCATTTCTAGTTGAAATGTACATGGCAAAATAACTAAAGTATGTTACAGCCAATAAGGAAAAGGAAAGGTGAGGACTAAACGACAGACTATTCCATAAAGCAAGGGTTAAACAGAATGGTCATTCTTCACGAGAGTCCAATTACTGCACTTGCGTTTTCTGCTTGTCAGTGTTATCTCCTTCATCTCCCTTCATCTTTTCAAACTCTACCATACTTCTCAAAGTATTGCTGGAATCACAGAAAATTTATTAGGAACAAATACATTACATAACCTTGTCTCTTTTTTTTTCTCTATGAATTTGACTTCCTTCTCTGGTCTTCTACTTGCACAAAAGCCTCCATCTTGTGGTCAGATTTGCAAAATAGATAACTCACTTCCACATAAGATCAATTCGGTCTTTCAGAGAAAATAATAAATAAATATTTACAAAAAGCAAGCAATTTGGGATTAGGTGGTTTCCTAGTAGGGATTCTGCAGTTTTCTCTGTTCCACATCTCCTTTTACTCTTGAAACTGAAGGGAACCAATTTTGGAAATGCTACACAAGTAAGTTTTCCAGTTGATCTGTAGGGAGCTTCCATATCAAGTATTTGAATTGCATGGGACACAAGTTGAACTCTGATTTCCTAAACAATCCAACCCTACTCCTGGGAAATAGGATTTTCCTCTTACTTCCTTCTTCACACAAATGCCGACAGTGTGTAATCCCAAGATAATGGATGAACTGACATTAGTACACACAGTTCATGTCAGGAGTACACTTCTGATAGACAAAACTATGTATTTCTTGTTACCCTCCTGGACATGAGACCCTGTAGTACCACAAGACAGCCAGCTACCTGGCTTTATCTTTGAATCATAGAATCATAGGATTTCTCAAGTTGGAAAAGATCTTAAAGATCATCGAGTCCAACCACAACCTAACCATACTACCCTAACTCTAACATCCCTCCACTCAATCATGTCCCTGAGCACCACATCCAAATGGTTTTTAAACACATCCAGGGATGGTGACTCAACCACCTCCCTGGGGAGCCTATTCCACTGCTTAACAACCCTTTCCGTAAAGAAGTTCTTCCTGATATCCAAACTAAACCTCCCCTGGTGCAACCTGAGGCCATTTCCCCTCATCCTGTCACCTGTCAACAGTGAGAAGAGACCAACCCCGCTCTTGCTACAATCACCTTTAAGGTATTTGAAGAGAGAAATAAGGTCTCCTCTCAGCCTCCTCTCCCCCAGACTAAACAGCCCCAGTTCTTTCAGTCGCTCCTCTACATTCCCAATATACTTACACTTGACAGTATGCAGGTCCTCATTTAATATGTCATGGAACTCAAAGTCACGCAACAATGCAAAGTGAGTAATATCCATATGTGTGTTTTATTTTTGGCTATGAAGAGAAGGCATCAAACTTAGATGTCATAAGTTGCTATGCTGTCCACATGATACCATGCAGTTGCAAACCGCATGTGATATTGCCAAGAAAAAATGTATATTAGAGACAAAAGTCACATGCACACTGATAGAAACAAAGTATTGCACAGCACATGCATGCTCACCACTGTAGGAAAGAGCAGAGCATTTCCAAGCACCTTGTCTCTCTGACACTCACAGATCAGCTCTGCTCCATCTCACAGCAGAGAAAGAATGAAGTGTTAGCGCTCACAATGCCCTGCTGCGCTCTGCTATTGGCACCGGCCACCTCCACGCAGAACAGACACAAGAAACAATGTGTGCATCCCTCATACCTCATGCTGTCTTCTCAGTTCAAAGCCAGCTCAGACCTTTGTGCCGGAACAACACAGAACAAATGTTCAGCCATACACCTTAGCTACCTCTGCAACAAGGGAGAAAAACTTTGGCAGAAAAATAGAGAAAACAATTGAAAGCAGAGATACTTTGACTGCAATGGAGCAAAGGATAAAGAAATTTCAATACTACCTATTGGAATTGTTATATGCAGCCTAAGTTTCTGCAGGGAACTTGCCTCAGAGTCCTGCTGTCTCATTACTCAAGCTGAACAGGCTTTCATTTCTCTTATCTCTGCCCAAAGTAACACTAAAACACCAATAATTAATAACTATTTACCAAGGACTGGAAGCTGCATGCAACTTCAAACTGCTACAAACATCTTTCACCAAAGAAAAAGTAAATCAGAAAGGGATCTCCAAGGACTGTCTGTATTAGTGTAAAGGAACTTGGCGAGGAAAATTCAGTGTTCAAAAACGTACATTCAGACTTACAGACAGTGCACCACTGCTGACTTTAATAATGTCATGCTGTAGCCTCACTAGTTTTCTTCATTCACTACATTGGCTAGATAGGAAAATACCACTTGTAGTCACTGTATGAGATCGTGTAGGCAGAATGAAGCAGAAAACTTCATGTTGTGCTGACCTTGTCACTACAAACATAGTGATTTGAGCAGTTCAGAAGTACAAGAAAAAGTTGGAACATGGTATTCCAGTGGATCAGAGCTCTCACGGTAATACACGTAATTAACAGTCCGGAGCCAGTCCTGCACCACTACTTGATTTTGTATGTTGTTGCCCATCTGTATGCTCACGGGAGCAAATACAGTAAATTTGGCTGCCACATACGTATCAACACACACAAATTCTCACCCCATTTGTGCAGCCCTGGTTATACTGGTAATGGAACCGATACTCAAAATCAGCTCAACATAAATGAACTCCTATAGCATGTGTTTGTTCAACCAGACAAATATGTTGGCTTAAATGGCTGCTTTTATATTTATACCTCTCTGACATGAATTATGCATATGCATACATTAGCAAGCGCTCTGTCTTTCGCTTCTATTAAGCTCTGGGCTGTCCCCTTGGGAACTCATTATCTCCAGTGCATTTCACAAAGGCTTGACGCGACTCTACCAGAACTGTTACTGCACTGCACCTTTCCCAGAAAGATTGTGATACTTATCCCAGGCTCCTACGGCTCAATTCGCTGTTGACTATTTAATTGTCTAACAGCAGTGAGCATCTTTTCCACTAAGATAAGAGTGAAATTGAGTTATCAGAAATATCGGTTTGGGNGAATCCTATAATTCTATGCTTCCTTATGCCATCGTAGGTATGAAGTAACCCAACAGAACTAAATGGTTTTATTTGTGAGTCCTACTGCAGTAAAGGATGTTGTCTGTTGTTTTTTTTTTTACCCAGAGAGAGACAGCCATTAAACTGGTTCTTGGATGGGTACTGCTGGAACAGTTTCAGTGCTGTTCCTTCCCCTGGAAATGTGCTTTCAACTTAATTTCCTGCTCTCAAAGGAGATTGGGGATTTGCTCTTTTTTCTAACTGCCTCAGGATGGCAACTTCACCCAACGCCATCTCATCTGGGAGATGAGGGCCACAGAGATGATTGGGGCCTGGAGCATCTCCCTTATGAGTAAAGGCTGTGGAACTGAGGGCTGTTCAGTGTGGAGGAGAGAAGGCTGAGAGGGAATCTTATCAATGCTCATAAATACCTGATGGGCTGGAGTCAATGGATCAGGCGAGGCTTTTTTCAGTGGTGTGCAGTGACAGAACAAGGGGCAATGGGCAGAAACTGGAACATGGAAGTTCCATATGGACATGAAGAAGAACTTCTTTACCGTGCAGGTGACAGAGCACTGAACAGGCTGCCCAGAGAGGCTGCAGAGTTTCCTCTGGAAATATTCAAGACCTGCCTGGACGCTTTCCTGCGCAGCCTGCCACAGAGAACCTGCTGTAGCAGTGGGTTGGACTAGATGACTTCCAGAGGCCCCTTCCAACCCCTGTGATTCTGTGATGACGAGCAGCCGGCTGCTCAGCCATGCCCTGTGACGGAGACCCTGGTTAGAGGCTGAAACGTGGCGAGAACGCTTGCACAGCACCATCCCCGCCAACAGTCCCTCTGCCAGGCGCGTGGAGCACAGAAAGCCAGCCCTCCCCGCGCCCCGTCCCTCAGCTCGGGAGCCGTCGGGCCGCTCCTAAGGGGCTGCGGGAACCTCGGTTCAGTGGAGCCGCGATGGGCGGCCCCAGGCGGGACCCCGCCGCCCTCTGCCGACCGCCGCTCGAAGAGCAGCGGAGCCCCTCGAACCGATGTCGGCGGCAGGCAGGGACAAGACACGGAGCACAGCCGGGCGGCACACCGTGCGGGGGTGATGCGGTGGGGCGGAAGGGCCGCTCCCTCCGCAGGACCGCTTCTCCCCGCGGACCCCGCAGCGCCAGCCGGCACACGTGGCTCCCGGGAGAGCAGGGCCGTCTTATAAGCAAGCCGGGATGCGCACCGCCCTCCCCGTCCGGGTAAGCAGCCTCCGTGCGAACTTCAGCATACAGCCGGGAGGCGGGGCGGGAGGGAGAGAGGGAGCCCCGCTCCCCCCGAGGCGGGGCCCGGCCGCGGCCCCGCTGCGTCAGAGCTGTGCAAACACCGCCGCCGCTATTTAAGGGGCCGCGGCGGAGCAGCCCCTAACATCCCGCTTGGGCGCACGTCGGGCTCCCGCGGTCCTCTTCGCTCCAGCCTCGGGGAAGGAAGGGAAGGAGGTAGGTAGGGAGCGGCACTTGGGGGCTGCGGGAGCAGCCGGCGTAGCGGGGAGCCGCGCTGCCCGCGGGGTGACAGCCGCCCTTCGCTTCTGTGCGTTGCGAGCGGGTGGACGAACTTCATTTCCCCCTTTTCCGAAATGAAAAGGTGATGCTCGGTGCTGCGTTTCACATTCGCGGGATAATTCATGTGTCTTTATGACGGGAAGTTGCCCTCCTGCCGCTCAGCGCCGGGTGCATCGCTTCTCCTCTTAGCCCCGTTTCCAGAAGTACTATTTCAGGTGCTGTGCTCAAACTGTGCTGCTTCCCTGGGTTGTCTCATCCAATCTTTGCTTCTCTGTGGAGGTGGCAAAAATTTGTTTTGCTCGAATTCCGGTTTATACGAAGAAGAGCACAGTTCTGGTGCATGTCATTGCTCATGCTGTTAAATCGGGTGATGGGGTGGTGTGAGATTTTGAGGTTTTCTTTTCCCGTGACACAACTTTGTTCCTTCTTCTCTTGTACAAGACAGCTTCTTCAGTGCTGAATTTCAAACCAAGAAGGGGTGGGAGAGTAAACGCTCTTCACAGAACGTGTCAAAATTGGGTATTTGTGATAACAGCAAATTGCAGTTAAAAGCACGTGGCTGCCCGGATCCTGCGAGTCTTTGCAGAGCTGCATAGGTTTCCTTTAGTTGTTACTGGAATGCAGCTTCCAAAACAGAAAAGAACCGCATAAGGGAGGCATAGCACATACACGGAGAGGGATAAAACCAGTTTGCTGTGGTGTTACCTCCTCTTTCCAACAGATAGCTAACTACTCACACGTACCTTCTAGATTAATGCAGATCCCACAGCTACCTGCATTAAAAGAACAAAGTTTCCTCAGAACCCAGCGCCTCCGAAGAAGACAGGGCTGGGGATAGCGCTCAATGTGCTCCATCTGGTCGTTCCGACCGCCTGACGTGCCTTTTCTCTCCCCAGCAATGTACGGCGGTATATGCATCTGCGTGCTCCTCGCTGCGCTGTCGGTGAGCTCCCTCGGCCAGCAGCCCGCGGGCTCACACGATGGCAGCCCGCTGGCTGCTGAGCTCCAGCAGAGCCTGACAGAACCCCACCGGCACGCCCGCGCACCCTCCTCGGCGGGGCCACTGAAGCCCGCACCGCGGCTGGATGGCAACTTCGAGCAGAGGGCGACTATCGGCGCACTGCTGGCCAAGTACCTGCAGCAAGCCCGGAAAGGTACTGCTCGTCTGCTGCCTCTGTGGCATGGCATTTCCTTCTGAGATGCTCACGTACTAACCCTACCATCATCTAGCACTAACTGCTGCATTCCTATGGGGAGATAGATAGGAAATAGATTTTGCCTGGCTGTTCCCAAAGTTTCCATTTTCTTTCCCACTTACTGTTAAACTGAAAAAAAAAAAAAAAAAAAAAACCAACCCAAACCTATTTTTACATAGCAGTTGCCTTGGGACAGAATCTTGCAATTACTTTAAACCTCCCCAGCATTCAGTAAATGGGATCGTGAAGCTCCAGTAGAGTACTGGAATCACAAGGCTTCACCTTTATTGTGTGATTTATTCGTTGCTTGAGGAAACAGTCGTGTTATGTATTTGAATTGAGTTACACCATGGGCAACCTAATTGCTCTGGCCGCCAAGGGAGGAACTGCAAACCTCAAGAAAAAAACACAGTACAGCTTGTGGGGTTATGCAGATGTCATTTGCTTGCAATAGCTTCTCTCATTTATCCCCTGTACTGCAGGGAAAAAGATTGCATTAGAAGTTAGGATTGCTTGGGCATATAGGGAGGGACAAATTAATTGACTCCCAGCCCTGGAGTTTGTTTAGGATGAAATTCACCTGATAATTGAGAGCCTTCTCCTCTCCTGTCTCTCCGCACAACCATAATGCACATCATTTACTCCTCTCCGTAGCCTCGCTCCTGAGCTCTGTGCTAGGCAGAATTCCCGCTTTATTTTTGGTGGTGATTGCAATAAAGAGATGCCACCTGCATTTTATGTATTACGTGTGCTGCCACACACATTCATCCCTGTATGCAGAGGAGGGCTGAATCAGAAACAACAGAAAAACACTTCTGGTGTATTCGGAGGGACTTCTCCTCATGCTATGAATTCTCACAGCATTCATTAAGGAACTGTTTTAGCAGTTCACATGATCTAATGGAAAGACAATTCAGATACAGAATTCCACAATTCACTGCTATAGTTAAAGCTGTTAGTAAGTAAGAATCTTGCTGGTAGAGTCTACAAGGTGGACAAGTCTACAAGGTCTTCCTTTCCTTCCACTACATTCTCTTTGAATATCTGACTGACATTTCCAAATAGCTTAACCAGGCAAGGTGAAGAAAAGAGTTTAGACTTAGGATGTATTTTTGGTAAGC
Source organism: Pavo muticus (assembly GCA_016647715.1). Classification (NCBI taxonomy): domain Eukaryota; kingdom Metazoa; phylum Chordata; class Aves; order Galliformes; family Phasianidae; genus Pavo; species Pavo muticus. Next base: position 703,432 of record JACDJE010000091.1, read on the forward strand.
GTTATATGAAGGAGAATTGCCTGCATACAAATTCATAAATATGTATATTTTTAACCCTACAAAGTGACTCTTAGGGGATGATGGAATTCTTGTGGCATGAGTGAGCTAGCTGGGCACCAGTGTGTAGATGTACTTGCTGGTACAGAAGAGAGTCACTACAACAAAGCAGTATTAATTTATAGCAAAGCCAATCAACTGTTTTCCCATCAAAAAAATTATGTTCTCATTTAACATGAAAGTTCAGGGCAACACTTCAGAAATCTCTGCAGGACATTTACATCTGCTGTTTTAGCTTGTCTGAACGCTCACTAGAAAATTCCATCACAGAGGACAGGGAGGCTGGGCATTTGCTAGCATTAGCAATCAGCAGTGATGGCGTTTGCTCTTGTGGTTAATAGGAAGGCTTATTGTGGACAGTGGACAGTGAGAGTTAAATTCTCCCAGGAGGCTAGGGCTAGATGGCAGCCTTGTAGCCAGACTGCTACAATTCTGAAGCTGTTCATTGTATGTTGATGCTGAAGCATCCACAGGGACATCTCTGGTTATTTAAGGGAAAGTAATTAAGGTGCTCCTAGGGAATTTCTTAGGCTAGTTGTAACCCCTAGCTTTCACATAACTTCATCTACAGGCTTTCAGCGTAAATCTGGCATCATGTCATTGAGAAATGTGGCTGACAAGTCAGTGACACATGCAGTTTGCTGTCCTCTAAGGAGCCCTTGCTAGGCCAGACAAGAATAGCAGCAGGGGAGTGCTTACAGCCCTCAGGTGACTGCAGGCTCCAAGATCCAGGTGATGGTTTTGCACTGTCCTAGCTCTGCCTGGTGCCAGAAAACCATTCTCATCAACATAATTTCATACTTTGAGCTATGTATGTGAATTTCAGAGGTTTAATGGTATTGAGAGTTTAATGGTAGACAAACATATTTTCATAGTTTGTTGTTGGTTTTTGTTTTGTGGGTTGGTTGTTGTTGTTTTCTTTTTTACTATCTTGTTTAAAGCATGTTTGATTTCTTTCTATGGTACTTTAACTTCTGTATCTCTTTACAGCCATTAACAAAATAATGCCATTGGTTTTGTTTTTTAAATGAGTCATGGTTATTACAAATCATTACACTTTCACCAAGGGTTCCTCTAAAACTAACGACCTGTGTAGATTTGGATTTGTGAGGTTGGTCTCCTTTTCCTTTTTGCTCAGTTCAAGCATTCAAGCCTCACTCCTCATTAACTGCTACTGTGTTGGACTTGTCCCTCTTCCTTGCTCAAGGCTCAGGCTTAACCTAATTACTGGCACGTGCCCATTTTGGCTTTCTTCATGGAGCACGGGGAGAAATAATTTACCTTCCCCTGCAATTGTAGTTACATAATGTGATGATATCAAACTATTCTCCCCACAAATAATTTGTATCATCTTGGTGCCCTAAACAGGGGTGGTTGAAAGGCTGAAGCAAGGTCAAAGATCAGCATCCCATCCCACAGTGAAAAGTACAATGAAAATTTAGAAAAGCAGTGGAAATGCTGCTGACGTAGTAAGAAGCCCTGTGTGATAGACATCTCTAGCTGTGAATTCCAGACACAACTTCCTGAATTTTGGGGCTATTCCCACTTTTTACAAAACCATTATTCTTAACTCTACCCTTCGTTACTTTGTTTGCACTGTAGGAGCTCCCAAGTGTGCATCTGTGGCTCTTCTTTCCCAGGAGACAAAGAAGAGAAAAAATGATCCGTATATTTTACATTTAAAAACATTGAAGTCACTTTCAGGACAATCCCACAATGTTTCTAAGACATTTTCCCCAATTATATGACAGTGGATTTATGTGCTCTGTATAAAGTCAAGCAGTCTCAACTGCATCGTGCAGGCATCTGCTAGCAAATACAAACAGATCAGAAATGGATGAAAATACATCTGCTTACTTTCTCCTCTCACACACTCTTTTCCTGTAGGTTCCACTGGGAGGTTCTCTGTCCTAGGAAACAGGGTACAGAGCATTGATCCCACGCACAGGATAAATGACAGAGACTACATGGGCTGGATGGATTTTGGACGCCGCAGTGCTGAAGAATACGAGTACTCCTCCTAAAGAACGGCAAACGATAGCAACAGGAAAGAAATCACACTCCCATGTCTGTACAGAAAGAGAGAAATCAATCTGTTGTCCTCTTCGAATCAGTGTTTTAAAATATATCATGTATTTGATGTAAATTTGTCTGTAAGACAATGCAATATATACATATGCAGAATTTTCCAGGAAAAATGTTTTCTTTCTTTTGTGGTTTCTCATACACCGATATTATATTAAAATGATTTCACTTACCCCCTTCTTGTCCTGTCGCCGCGTGTCGCTGGGTATCTTACTATGCAGAGGGGCAGGAGAACGCCTTCATTCTGCAGTGCATTATATTCCAGGTGTTACATACTCAGACAAATGAGCCACTTTTTAGGGAAATCTTGTGACACTCACAGTAGCTCTGAACACTCTAAGGAGAACTTTTCCAAATACCAACACAGCAGCACAGCACTGCTAGAAAAGGCCTGCTATCCTCGCAGTGACCCCAGCTGTGCAGGGCTGAGTGGTTGTAGTCTGTACCCACCAGGGCTGAAGAAAGAAGGAGAAGAGGAATGACACCAATGTGTTTCACCTCCTTAGCATATTTATTTTATATTGTGAACTAAGTAAGTGTGAAAGTTCTGCTGACAGCTGTGAATCGTGGAATAAAGAGAACATTCCCTGCCGTGTGGTGAGCTAGGCCTTCATTCAGGGAGAGGCACAGAGAGCTGCGCAGAGGATGATCCTGAGGGAAAAGGAGCAAGGTATGGGAGACATCAGATCACAGGCTGTTAAAAAGGGGTGCTGGTGAGAGGCACTGAGCACAGCAGAAGCGATAACATTTTGAGGAGCTGCTCTTAGCAGAAGCTGAGAGAGCAGACAGTGCTGCAAAGATCTGCAGTGTAAGAGACGCTTCAACAAGTGGTAGCAGAGAATTCTCCCCTCTCTGTGGATCTCATCTTGAAAGCACAAAACTGCTTTCCCACACACATTTTTCCTCCTCTCAAGCTCCTTCCAGACAGCCCCTTGCCAAGCCTCCTCATCTGGCTTTTCTCAGCTCCTCTCCAAACACTATGAGTCTCAATAGCTGCATCCTCTCCCCTGTCTTCATCACCACCTGTGGGAAAACAGTCTGTACTACCACTTTTTCCCAAGCAAGATATTCATTTTATTTTATTTTTTTAACTGAGGAAAATATAAATTAATCTAAAAACGCATAGATCCCGAAGGATTGTTTCTTTAAAAGTAACTTCACTGTCTTTCAACTTATTGACAGGAACATTCAAACAGCATGTCAAAACATTTCTGTCCCCTGCAAATTGAGGACCGTCGTATTGCCAGGTGCCAGGGGTGGGGAGTTGGTACAGATTTAATGTTATTGCTGAGAATGCTCTCATTAGGAAACAAACAAACCCCATCTCCCCCCCCCTTTTTTTTCTGTCTGATTTCCTACAGGCAGGAGAATGGAGGAATAAAGACATTTCATGCTATTCCTCTCCCTTTTGAAAGACACCACGGTTGGGCCCTTCTGCATCCCCAGCAGGTGAGCAAATTCTAGGTATAAAACCCAGACCACTAGCAACATTGCCTCTGATACTACTCTAATACCATTGCAAGTTTGGGTTTGTAAGCAATTAGGAGAGCGCAGTTCAATTTTGTTTGCCAGCCAACCAGCAGCATGACAGCTGCAAGGAAGCACATTGCCTGGGTGCTGGGGAGCTTCAGAGAAACCCCATCTCATTTTTCAGTCACTGTCCTGTTTGAATGGTTATGCTGCATCAGGGTGTAGGACAGACATGGGGAATAAAGGGACCTGCGGTGACTCACCTGGCATCCAAATGGAGACTGATGACATACAGGAGGTATAATGACGTGGTCAAGTCTTCCTAAAAAGCTGCACCTCTTCCGTGACCTTGGTGTGTTGCCCCAGCCCAGATCCTTAGGATGCCCCCGTGAGCGCTCAGTGGTATTTCTGGATGTGGGCCCTTGCTGGGGTGTGTCATTTCCTTTCTTTTTTTCCTGCCTCCAGGCTGAGGGCTTCAGCCACTCAGTGCAGGTGAATGGGGGCCCCACACTGAGTGCTGAGACATAACCACCAAAGGAAAGCACGCTTTGCATAGGGGCTAAATGAACATCAGCTAAATAGCAAACCAATAACTTTTTGCATTTAAAGTCAGTTTGCCTTCTCTGTGGGTTTGATTTAAGTGGTTCTGCTGCAGCTTTATCAATTAAGTTTCCAAACAGGTGCCAGGCACATCACTGTGAGCAGAGCAGCTCTCTGCAAACTCCATGTAAATGAACAGGGGAGCGCCTGGGGCCCTGCCTGCTCAGGGTTGAAAAGAGGCTGGATGAAAGGGGCAGCCGAGGTGAGACTCAGAAGCCCCCATCCTCCGTCCTTACTGCAGCGAGGGGAGCACTGCAGGGCCCAGCTCCAGCCCTGAGCCCAAAACAGGCACTACTTCTCCCTGCCCATGTGGGAATTCACAGGCCAGGAGAACACATGCAATGTCCTAACAAAGTGGTGAAAGGCTTCTCTTCCTCTTTGATTTTTGTATCCCCTGAGTTCATTAAATTCCTCTTGAAGAGCAAAAATCTGGCTGTCGGCTTGTTAGAGCTTTAATCATTCCTAAGTGCTTGTGTCAGCGGAGCAGCAGTTGAATTCAGCAGCACAGCCTGAACAGCAGGACAAAAATCTCTATAATCTTTTAAATACAAACATTATTGATTTCCTCAATGTGTACCATTCTCACATAAAAGCTCACTGTCTGTGTTACAGCTCAGGTAACTTTCAGCTCTTCTGTTATTTTCTTGCTGCTCTGTGCACTCATTTAGCTTTTTGAGGAACCGGAGGGCTGAGCAGGGCAGCGAGATGTCAGAGCACACACAGCTGGGCAGTGCTGAGCCCTCAGCACGAACGCAGCAGGATGCAGCTCGCAGCTCACTGCGGTGCTGGATTTTTGGATACAATGTGGGAAGTTGCTAACAAAAGCATTCAGGAAGCTGAGGACTAGCAATCATCTGTGCACCACTGTGTTATGTATCCAGTGCTTTGGAAACATGCAAAAGATAGGAGAAATGAACCCCACAAGGCTGAAATACCACTCATGTTCCCCAAAGAACATCTCTCATGCCCACAGCCCGGTCTCCATCAGTTCTCAGCAAACACCCTCCTCTTACCTCCCACCCAGCATCCCCAGGTGGACAACCACATTTTTGGCTGTGGTGTGGTGAAAATGAATCTAGTGAAGTTTCTGAGATATCTGGATGTTGCAAAGAGGAGGAACACTGCTGAGCAGAGGCAGCAGTTCTTCAGCCATTTGGCCTTCTGAGGCTTAGCTCATGCTCTAGTTCTGTTCTGCTTTGAAATTACCTAAGTACATTAAATACATGGGCTGAGCTTCCAGGTGGTTCATGCAGTTTTCATTACCCCGTGGCATAATTTGGTGTCCTGAAGTGAGAAACCAGGAAACCTAACCATTACCAGCATTGTTTACAGAAGCAGAAACTGCGTGCTGTTCTGTATACCCCATATCCTGCAAAATCCACTGCAGTCACTGGGAGACGCATCCACGAAGCAGAACTGTCCTGTATCCAGGTAAAAAGTCAGAAAAAATGATACAGCACAAGCAGCCAACCCCATGTATTTGTTCTTTCCAAAGTCAGGGATTTAGGTCACTGCAGAAGATGTCATTTGCACCAGTAGAGATGAGTTAGGGGAAAAAAAAAAGCTATTAATTTTGGAGAGAGACAAGATGTAGAAAAGGCAATACCCAAAAAAAGATGCTTCCTGTGTTATACAGAGCTCACCCAGGGCCCCAGCTGTCACGAGGGAGCCACAGCACCTGCAAAGCCCTGCAAGAAGCAACAGTGGCTGAGAGGGACGTGAAAGGGGATCAGGCAGGGAGGCAAACTGCAAGCTGTGTGTGGATGGGGATGCTGCTGTGAGGAGAGAATGGAGAAAGAGCTCTGATCAATCATTTGAAAGCCACTATGCAACCACAAGGCAGCCCTTTCTCATCACCTGGGAGTTCACTCAGTGAGCTGTTTCTGTCTCAGTACCAAGGACAGTTCCACGGCCAACACCAGAACCTTCCAAGTCCCTCCTGACTCATTGCTGCGCCTATCATGGAATGGCCTGGGTTGAAAAGGACCACAAAGATCATCTAGTTTCAATCCCCCTGCTATGTGCAGGGTCGCCAACCACTAGACAAGGCTGCCCAGAGCCACATCCAGCACATTTTGTCACTATGGTTTTTACATCATATTAAGGAAAAGAGCTCGCATCCCTCTCCCAGTTAATATGCACAAGCCACATAATGTCTGGTTGTTCTTTCTTGGAATTCTAATAGAAACAATAAGGACTTACTTCACTGGTTTTTGTTTTGGCCTGATCTTCATCAGTTCCAGCAGTCTCCCAGTCTCAGAACTTTTCAGCCACTTCTATAATTAGGAACTTAAAAACCAAACATAGTGATGACCTCTTCCTTTTGCTTTGACTGAGAGATAAAAGTAGGAAAAGAAGGTGGAATATTTATCACCATAAAAGAACAGCAAAAAGCTGAATAATGCACAACAATGTGACTTTTTTTTTTTTGTTATTTTATTGATATTAGTGAAGAAAATTTAAATTTCATCTTTCTGATGTGGTACAATTGCTTTCTCTGCTGGGCCAACAGCTCTGACTGCTTATTTAAAGGCTGAATAATGCTTCCCAGTTGCATGATTAGTTTCTACAATTTAAGTTCTCATACAGTATTGCTTTCTTCCTCTGGGTATATAAAATGGTCCATTGAGTTCGTGATCCTCCAGAATCAACTGTTATTCTATCTACTGTTTTAAGATACATTCAAATAAAAAGGTACTTAAATTTACTTGCAATAAGTGCACACATACAACAGCAAAGAGAGCTGATGACATTTTACTAAAACATTTTAAGTTCATAGAATAAATATAAGTCTCCAAACACATGCAGTAAACTGACCGATGTGTTTTTTCTTTCTCAAAAAATATCCTTAGTGTCCATAGCACTACTGCAATAACTACTTCATTCAAAAAAAAAAAAAAAAGAAAAGAAAAGAAAAGAAAAAAAGAAAAAAAAAGAAAAAAAAAAAGAAAAATCACCTATCTCTCGTCACAAAGACTAAAAGACAGCTTCATTTATACAAGAAGTTATCAGTGCTAATAATTTAGTAACAGTCTGGTACAAATTCAATTCACGGCATGACACGGAGTGCGATTATGGTGGCAACAAACAGGGAGCTTGGTTTAGATGGCACCAGAACTGCCAGGAGAAGAAAGCAGATGCTAACAGCCCCACAGGCTCCTTTCCCCCCCACCCGTTTCAAAAAGAACGTAAGGGGCCCTGATCAGCTACAGAAACAAGCTCCCTCCAGTCTGCTCCCGTTCCTTTCAATTCCCTCTACAAGCACTCAGCAGAGGTTTGGGAGAAACAAGCAAGAAAACTGCAAGTCAAATTAGGATCGTTTGGCCACAACTCAACGGTGGGTGATGTCTTTAGTTTCTTAACTGAAGTTACAGGTTTGGCATTGGGAGGTGTTTGTTGTTGTTGTTGTTGTTTTTCCAATTTAAATCCACTGCAGAATAAATTGTTTCACATACTTTTACCTCCGCTAGGGTCAAAATTTGGAATAAAAAGGTTTCTTTGAAAAAAAGGAAACAGAAACCGGGCAGGGAATATTCTCACCCTGCTTATAAGACCGTGGTCCTCTGCAGGCACAAAACCTGAAGATCAGCTTATCGGCTGCAAGGTGCATTTCCCAGCTTGCACCATTCCTTTACTAAATGTTTATGTGGTTCTCTGCTGAGGTTCCAAGGATGCACCTTTTCCTAACACTGGTTTTGCTACATGTTCTCATATAACATTCTTATCTGTCAATCTATTCCGCAACTCCAACTTCTACGAAGTCAGAGCCATGTTTACCTCATGAGTTGTGAAAACTGTTCTTTGGGCGCACTGACAAAGCGTGTTTCAGTGGCAGCAACACATAGTAAAGCATTTTCCCCTTCCACAACCCAGTGCAGCATTGAAAAACAAAAACTACGAAGAAGTCATACAGAACGTAAGCATGCCAAATGAGACAGCAGTGGTAGAAATATGTCAATATTCCAGGTACCCAGTAGGCCTGCTGACCTCTACACAGTATTAGTTCAAGTTTATCGTATAGAAGAGGAGGAGAATACAGAACAGAAAAAGAATAAAGTTTCATCCATTCAGGCATAACAGCCAGGCACTCCAATAACTCAACTCATCTACAAAAGCAAAATCAAAACTATCAAGTGTTAAACTGAGTGCTTTATCAAAGCATAAATGCTCCCATGCTTCAAGTGATGAAATGCGAGTTCTCACATAACATACTCAACAGCTTCCCATGCACCTTCAACTCAAGTTAGGCTAGCTACAGAATTCATGTTTTTCCTAGTCAAGTTATCTTGGTTATGTTCTTTTGTACTTGTTTTTTTTTCAGTGCATCTTAAAAAAACCTTTTCAAAAGGTTAGCAAGTTAACCCTAATACAGCAATCATAATGTAGAGCCTTTTGCACTCAATCAAACAGTAAAATAATCCAATTAGTTACAATAGAACTGGTTCATATTTACACATTTATACAAAGTTTACACATTTCTCCCATTAGGCACGAAGTTGATTTGTCAAACTCAAGAGGCAATGAAGGGGTGGTGGGGAGAGGAAAAGAGGATGGAGAAAGAATCTGAGTATTTCCATTTAAAAAGACTAGCTGTAAAAATAAAAGTCCTTCATCGTAAGCTAGTTTGCTTTGGGAGCTTGGTTCCCATGAGGATCCCCGAGGTGAGCGATGTCGGGCCTTTCATCTGCATGCTGGAACCCACCATGGTGGGGAAGCTCCGGTTCCTTCGGATGCCAGTGTTCAGCTGGATGCCCCCAATGGCACTGGTCACAGCAGGGCAGCCCAGCGGGAGAGTGTCTGGTGCCAGGCCTCCGGGAACAAGTGCCCTCCCTGGTCCTTGTGCCCCACAGACAAGAGGTCCCTGGTCATCAGTTAAAGGAGGAGCTGGCGCTTGCCCTGAACTCACAACTTTGGCAATACCAAACCTCCTGACTTTGTCCACAAGATTAAGGTTGGAAACAGACACGTCGGTCTGACTCTCACTGTTCCTGATGTTCTTTTTGTTCCTCACCTCCTTCAAGATGGAACTAGCAGGCTTCGAAGCCAAGAAGTTGTCATAAGGTGGGCTGGTGCACTTGAACTCAAAAGACGGAGGGGAAGAAGAAGGTGTCTGCATAGGTGAGTTTGGTGGAGTGGAAGGAATGATTGCCATCTTAGGGGAATATGTGTTCAGGAGGGTGCCTTTGCTGGCTCTGTCCCAGCTCTGCGGATTGTACACCGCTGCTGAGATGCCCCTTTCCTTCAGCAGCCACACCAGCCCCAGAGATGTGCTCATTGTTGTCGTGGATTCCCGCAGGTTCGTGAAGGATTCGGCCAAACTCAGACGCCGAGGAGTACAGGGAGTAGCCACCGGGGTGCCTTTCAAGTTGCTAACGCTGCCACAAGCTGGAGTAGGTGCTGCGTTAAGGCTGAAAGCAAAGGAGCAGACAAATTATTCTCTCGTTAAGGAATTAAAACTGTAAGCAAGATTTTTTAGCCTTGTGCAGGGACTTTTATCCATTTTGAGAGTGCATGGGAAAATGTAAATTTCCCAGGTCCTCACAAATGCGAGCAATACAGAAACGCCTCTTACAAAATGCATCTCTCTTCTATGCAGGCAGTTTCAAGGAATTAGTGCATTTCTCAACAGCCCACCCCCCACATTTCTTCCAATAAACTGTTAAACTGACAGGTTTGTGATCAACTTCTTCAGTTTTTCTTTCCAATTTATTAGCTATGAGCTCTCACTTGCTTCCACAAGATAAGGAAACAGTGGAATAGGCTTCTAGTGTGGCTTCTGAGTGCACCTAACTGCTGGTCATTTTGGTACTGCTGGGTCACAGCAGAGCCAAGGGAAGAGGGAAACATATTTGCTATAGAAGCATTTGTGGCAATGCTTCTGGAATTTGGAATTGTTACCACCAACATGCACTTCTGCAAGGTCTAGCCCTTCTTCCCTTATGTATAATTTGTTTATGTTTAAGGAGAAGTGGATGCGGGACCTGACTTTTGATGGTGATGCACAGTGGTGTGAACAACCATCAAAATGAGAAAAATACAGTCAAACTCTTGGTCATCGATTGGCCAGCAGGTAGCTGATAACAGCAGCAAACTGAGCATGACGAAGAGCCACTCTACTGTTAATTCAGTTACAACAGTGGTTTCTATAGTTTGAAACACGGCTAAATTTTCTCCGAAATCTAGTTCTTTCTTTTCAAAATAAACTATGTTTAAGCAGAGGGCAAGCAAATGTTACATCGACAATGTACATTTAGAACAAGTGGCAAACATTACATACTTATGGTTATTGCTATCTTACTGAGTATTTTTTTCTTAAGCTGGTTGTTACAGTTTGAAATTTCTCAAGGCATATCAAATAGCATTCATTTTGTTAGATCATCCTCTTCCTAGTAGGATGACTATCTGAACAAACAAAGACTTAATGCAAACATCTATTTCAAATGAATTATTGGTACAAAGGCAACATTCTAAATCCTTTGTACGACAGTATGACATCTCATAGATGCTGAAAGTTTGAGTGTTTCTGTCACAGATTTGGTCAGCAAAGACACATTTACCTACATACAACCCCCACTCAAAATTTGTGGCAGTCCAAGGTACACCACTCATCAACAGGCCATGGTGTACTCAGTCACTGCAGAAATAAGGTGTGTAGGTCACTCATAACTCTTCAAGTTCACATCTTTTTGGGAGAATCCCAAGGGTTCTATGGAGCTTTAAAAAAAAGTTTTCTGGCAATTTCTAACCATGCTGAGGATATCACATTTTTGCCATGTATGTTCACACAGAAAAGTGAATTCCACAGTAATATTACCTTAAACATTGATTCATTCCTTTAGTGGCATTCTCAAAGTCTTTAACCATGCAAAAGCTGATGCTAACAAGAATTTACTGACCTGAGAGCTCTTCACTGCTCAAAGAAGGAAATCTTCCCCATTACCTTGCCAGGTTAGCAAGTAGAAAACACTCAGCAAAGAGTCAGACAAGCACCAAAGCCAAAGCAAGAGAGTGATAAACTAAGCAGATGGGAGGGGGAATCGGGGTAAGGGTGGGATTTCTCTTTTCCAAAGAGCCAAGCTGTTGTATTGGTTCAGCCATAGCATGCAACTTCAACTGCAGTTGGGTTCTCTGCACCAAGGAATGAATCAAATAGCCATATCGAAACAATCTGGCTGGACTTCCAGGTGTAGATAAGTCTCAGGCCAAATAATCACATCTTTTTTTGTCCAAGAGGACAAAAGGGCCTATATAATCACAGACTCATTTAACCTTATGTTAACCAACACTACTATGGCTGAAATGGGAACTCCTAGGAGGTTTTGTTGAGTTTCTGATGAGAGCTTTGTCTAATTGCATACAGCAATCAGCTGACATCACTTGATACAACAAACTCTAGTCCAATGATCTCCTAAAAGTCAGCAGGACTAACATCTCTGTGGTACTTCTTAAATGATGAAACATTGGCCTGATGTTAGCAAGCCTCAGGTCATGTCTTCCTGGCTAAATAGGATCTAACCAACATTATCTCTACCACGATTTGAACTGCAACAACTTCTACTGAAAGCAGTAAAATTGTAAAGGTTTTGAAAAGCAGCCTTGCCGAGCTGCCCCAAAATCTGTCATCTCACACCACCCCGTGGGCTGCGGCAGTCAGTGCAGGCAGCAGCTGGGCTACAGGAAAGTATCATTAGGAACTCTCCTCACTTTGCCAGAACTGTCAGTGGCAGGAGAGGACTCCCAGCAAAGCTAAGACCACACGCACCCACACACACACTCTGAAGGTAAGGCTGAGCAGAAACAAAGAGTTAGCTCACAGCTCCTCTCATAAGCACTGACTACATCTTCGCAGCTGCAATTGCAGTTTGTGATGCATCTCCTCTAATGCAAGTACTAAAGAAATCTTAAAAAGCATGAGGGAGGGAGCAGAAAGAGGAAGGGAGCTTAATCTGTGAAATGACTTCCTGCAGGACAGGATGAAGTGCATTTTGGAAACTCAAGACAAGAAGCTTCTAAGATGTCCTAGTTATGAGATGAAAACTACAGCTCTTGAATTGCTTCCCCCCCCAGCCCCAGATTTCAGTATCAGTAGTTAAGATTAGCACTTATATTCATTTGTCAGTACTGATATCCAACACAGTGCAGTTAAAGAAAAACACACCCCTGCAAGGAAGTGGGTATTATGTAGGTGCTATTTTTTTGTTTGATTGGTTGGTTGATCATTTCAGTATTACTTTAAACAAGAAATACTTTCCCCTTCAAACTGACCAACACTGCAGAGCAACACAGAAACAGGCTCAGTCTGGGCTCAGCAAATGAGCCCAGGAACAGTGCCGGAGTTAGACTGAGAGAAGAAACAAACAAACGAGCACCTCATGGAGTTGGATGAAATTTAGTCAAGTTAGAGCAGAGCCTGCGTTAGAGGCCAGGTTCAAATGAAACCACTCAGGAGAGTATCTAAACTCTTGGGGTTAGCTGGTGCTACAAACACGGGCATTCCTTCCACATGGCACTGCCAGCACAGGCAGCGTTGCTCACCCCCTGCACGCTGGGTCCTAGTGTCTGCCCTACATCTCCTCTCAGCATAACGTGACATAATGCAGTTTCCTCATCCTTCTCACATGACCTGTGAAGAATCATTTACAGTTGGTAAGGAGGAGCTCCTTCAACGTGCCCACTGAATACATCACAGTGTTTATTTTGGTCTTTTTCCTCCCCAACCAGTTATGAATTTTGGAGTAATCAAGTGACCTGACGATGTACTGAATTTAGCTGTCAGCTATGGCTGATTTGTTAGATTTAGTAACCAGCATGATCAGGGAGTTTATTACAACCACAGTTAACAGCAATTCAACAATAAAAAGAATAAAATAGAATTGCAACCAAATAAAGGGGTCTCTTCAGCAGCAGAGTTGAGGAGAGAGAAAGACAAGAGAGAATAAAGAAAAATGAGCCAGGCCACGATTAGCTCACTACAATCGGAAAGGGAAGCAGAAAAGTTACATTTAATCATCACCTATTTCCTTTACATGTATTTATCACCTCAGAGGTGTTCATATTTAATACCCTTACTTCTCATGCGTTCCTTAGGTGGCCAGTGCCCATCTGATGTCTAAACAAGTCTAGACACACCATCTCTGAATGGGTACCTACACAGGGGTACACTCCCCCATAGGAGCTGAAAGGGACAGAGAAAGCAATGAGGCATTGTACTTCTAAACAAAAAAACACACTTTAACTTCTGATTTGCTAAGGAAGGAAATTGCCCTCTTTAGGTATGAAATTCACTCCCCCTCCTCAATTCTCAGCTCTACGCCTTCCGTAAAGGTTTGCCCATACATACCGACTACTATTATTAAGCCAGTCCATTGGTTTGAGTCTGGCTGTTAAGAACTTATTTCCAACAATTAACCAAAGAATAAAGTAGACAGCTCCCTCGTTTGATTAAGTTGCGTTTCCTCCTCCGTTCCTCATGTACTTCCTGGGTACCACTGAAGCATCTACCTCTATGTTTTTTTACTGGCGTATCTCTCTTTGTCCCACACTACAGATTTCAGTTTGTCCTTCAGAGAAAAATCTCCTTCAATTATTTTTGTTTGTTTGTTTTAGACAAGACAGAAGATGCACACTTGGGTCAACACCACATTCTGATAATTTGTGCATAGCATCTGTGACTAGTTTGGGATAGCTAGCTTTGGCTACTGGAAACAAACTTACATTATTTCTGGACTTGCAATATTTTTAACTGCAGATAATAAAATTTAAGCTGTTTTGACTGGCTGTCTAAAACATTACAAGTGCCTCTCAAATAAAATCAGCTTGAGGCAACTGAAAAGAGGAGGAACAATTTCAGAGGTGCATTGTAATTCACCAGTGTGGCTAATGCTTTTGCTCATGCCATTACTTCACGTTTCCTCACAGGGAAACTCTGACACAGCTGAAGGCTTTGCCATCGTGGGAAACCCTTACCTTGGTGTGACTCGTGTAAGCTCATCAGAAGGGTGCAGAATGCGGCAGGTGGTGAAGGTGAAGGTGGAGTTGGTTTGTGACATGCACTTCCCAGGATGAGGTACTAAATTAAAAAAAAGCAAATTCTTTGCATTTTACACAGAAAAAAAAAAAACAAACCAAACCTCTGTGTGCTGATAAGACAGATGCAAAAAGTGATGAGATACCTCAGACAGGATCAATGCAAGAGAAGTGAAATATAGAAGTGCTATGGTGTTATAACACACTTGTTCTCCAAATATATCTAAGACTCCAAGGCCAGTGCTAAAATGTTCTTCTGAAGCTCCCCCATGATCAATACCATTGCAGAAAAGTCTTGCTGAAAACAGATTTAGACAAGGCAACACTTGAAATGCTAGCCCTTATCTAAACCAGCAACTTTCATTGGCAGGAAATAACAACAAACATTCTCTAGTACCGGCAGCTAAGGAGCACTAAGATTTGCTGAATGCTCATGCACTTCTGCATTGAGACTGATCCACAAAGAGGTATCCCCATCACTTTTCAGTAATGGATCCGGCTTGCTAGTGCTACAGAACAGATCAAAAAGTTGGGGTGGTGAGGGGATGGACACACAGCACTGTTTCTCTCTTCTCACATCCATGGTAAGGGAAGTGGTAATTTTTTGGATCCACTACTGTGCATCTGTGACATTTCCCTTGTACATGTGCTTAGGTTCTTTAAGAACGTATGTCCTCAGCTGCACTATACAGCAGTTTTTAAACAGCGTAGTAAAGCACTTTCCCCATAACTGTGGCTGTAAAGATTTCCCTCTGTTAATGTATCATTAACCGGGGAAAGAAGCACACAGTTTCAAAGCTGATGGACTTTGACCAATTGCTGCCTTCTTAGTAGAGATACTTCTATGGATGCATTAATCTGCTGTATAATGCAGCCAGGGTCATTGCAAAATAACTAGAAAATTTAAGAGCCATGCATCTGAAAAGCTGATTGAAGAACACCCAGAGTTAAGTATTACATCAAAGATATCATGATTGCATAGGTTCTCTTAATACCCAAACTTAGCAGTGGTCAAAAGACATGCGTAATAGAAACTGTGTGCAGCTCCCTCCCTCTTTTTCTACACAACCCTCTTGAGCCATTCCCCCAAGTTAGCCACATTTTAATACCACAGTACACAAATATCCAACACATTGCAAAGGACAAACAGACAGACCAACTAGATCAGACACCACTCTGAACTTCAGAGATGCTTAGCAGAAGCAAGGCAAGTCTAAACTGTGGCTGTGTTCCCTTTTCTATATACAAAGTATCACAGCTCAAAATAGTGTGCGCACTTAGGTAGTCCCTTAGGAACACATAAGCAGTGTGTGAAGGGCAGAGCATAGGGAGTGTGAACAGTGGAAGCAGAAGTGGCTAAGCATATGACGTGTGACTCAAGCTAACTTATAGTAAGTACTGGAATGTACTGCTGTACATTAAAGAAGGATATTTCAAGAAAACCCACAGGAGTGTCAGGTTAATACACTCAAATGTTAGCACAGCATAACATAACAACAAGCTCTACTTCACCTCCAGAGATGGTAATTATGACGCTTCAGGAATCCAGTTGCTTTAGAGATTAGTGTGAGCACTATAAAGTTATTACAAGGGAGCACAGCCTAGCAATCATGATTCTCTCCATATTGTAGAGAGTTAAAAGAAAGTCTGGAGAAAGAGCTCAAATAACTAGATATGAAAGAAAATTGGTTATTTAGAGGAAACAAAAGACTGTGACATAAATCAAGTAGAAACAAAGTTATCCCTGGATGATGAATAGAGAACAAAATTAAGCAATGCCAGTTTAGATTGCAAGCACAACCCAAAGAAGCACACAGCTGTAATACAGAAAGTGAATCGTCCTCATTCATAATATCCATTGGGTATCCCCTCAGATTGGAAACAGGCACATTGAAGATATGTAGCTGCATTAGCAAAAGCAAGACTCATTGTTATTAATGAGTCAGAGATAGGAGAAGGCTGCTAAAAGTAGAGAAATCACTTGACCCTAGTAAGAGGAAGCAAATCAAAACAATCAACAAAAATCAATTTCCAAGGATGTATTCCATCCGCAAATACCACTAAGAAAGTTCTGTACCAGCTTCATCCTCCATCAGTCAACAATGGGATGAATCATACTGCTGTTGCATTTTCCATCCTTTGGACACAATACAAAGAGAGTGAGAACCTGTTGCTGTAAATGAACAAAGTTCATAAAATAGAAACAAAATGATTCATTCCTAACCCAGTAATTTTTCATAAGAATGGCCATATTCTGAATTGGTATAAACTTCTGAATAAGTAATATGTAATTTTATAATGAGGCTATTTTCACATACACAACAAAAATTGTAACATTGAGTGATAAAGAAAACAGCAGTAGGGGTTTAAGAATAAACTGGTTTTTTCAATGTACAAAGCTAGCATTGCCAGTAAACATCTGTAATAGCAATGGCTAAAAGAGATGGTATCTGAATAACTCTTCCTCCATCTGTTTTACGTAGGTTTGATCCTAGGAAAATCTGTTTCATGTGGCTGTGGCTGAAAACAAATCTGTTTTATTTATACCCTCCTCTTCCAAAAAGTAGACAATTAACAAGTTCCATATCTGCATGAAAAACAAACTGCACATAATCATTTAACAAAATTTACAGAAAAATCATGTAATTTTGTCCATTAGGAATACTCCCAAACTAAATAGCACACGCACTTCTCCCCTAAATTAAAAATCTAACTAACCCCTAGATTGCAGCTGTATTGTGTTTTGGCCTGCAGTGATTAAATACGCTTTACCTTATTAAGCTTTCTTCTATAAATTCTTAGGCATTTGGGAAAAAATGCAAAACATTACAGCTCAAATAGACTCTCCTCTAAGCACAAACACTGCAGTAAAGACATCTTTTCAAACACCGAAGAAAAAAAAACCAAACCCAAATACTAATCAAGAACCTGTCTGAAGAGAGCTCCATCTTCTGGTAAAATAGAGCCTTCCCTACTTAAAACACAAAGTTGTTTTTCCTGTAGCTCAAAGCTGCTTCAGATCCACTCTGAGTACACTCAGGGCTTACAGGTCATGTGCTCAGTGCAAAGGAAAAGATGTGTTTAGGACACAGTCATCTGCTCAGGGAACCCTCAGAAGACCATATAATCTGGATTTTAAACCAGATTATGCAGAGAAAGGTAACAGGTAAACTAGCGGCCCTTGTCATCCACAAAAAGGTGTCAGGCAAATCGAACTTGAGGGAGATGTGTAAGAGACAGCTATGGTAAAATGGCTTTAACTTCTGCAACACTGGTTCCAACCTCAAGTTCTCTGTTGTGTTAGATGAATAGTGAGGAACAGAGAGCTCACAGTGGCCAATAAGTACTTGCACTTCATACAAAGATCTGTTCGGGCTAACACAGGGTTATGCAAGAATGAACTTTTTTAGAAAATAAAATAAAATAATAAATAAAAAAACCCAGGAACCTTCAGAGGTTTTGATCCAGACTGACACAGAAGTAAAGTTTTAGTTCAACTTTGGAGCAAGCCATTCTGATAATCTTTTCTCCCCCCTTTGTGTTTTAGCAAAAGGAGGAAGCCAAAGACTTTGTATATCTCCCTATAGCACACGCTGGTTAGACATGGATTTGGAAGAGAATAACGACAAAGGACTGTTAGGTGGGCACCTCCTTCCTCAAAGTGTTACCATTTGAGATAAAGGTACAGACTTTGCTTTTACCAGTCTATGCCAACAACTTCATTCACAGCTAAGTTGAAATTTCCAAAAGCTAGGTCATAAATTACAGAATGGCTTGGTTTGGAAGGGACCTTAAAGCCCACCCAGTTCCAACCCCCTGCCATAGGCAGGGCTGCCACCCACCAGATCAGGCTGCCCAGGGCCCCATCCAGTCTGCCCTTGAGTGCCTCCAGGGATGGGGCACCACAGCTTGTCTGGGCAGCTGTGCCAATATCTAACTGGATTCACAGGACAAGATAGCAGCTTCATGTGCTCTGTAAGTTCTGAAGAGTTCTTTCTTGCAATTGAAGGTGAATGTTCTGATGCCCAGAGCCACCTGCACCAAAATCTCCTGGCTGACAGGACAGAGAGAATATAGGATATGCTGAATCTGATACAGGCGTTAACTACTGAAACAAAACAGAGTTAGGTGGTAAACTAAAAGCTCTATGATGTGCGCATAGTGCTGTCCTAAAGTGGTTTAGGTGCCTCCTGAGAACAATATACTTTGGTAAACATTGTCTTTGGGAATAAGTCTGACTACTCTAAACCTCTGAGAATACATATGTCTATACCAGGAACATTACTCCTGTCATGTTTCTTAAACAACTTTTTTCCTGAATATCTAACTTTTCAAACATTCTATTTATCCTGCCTTTGGAAAGAGAGAGAGGTTGAAACCTCAGAAAAGGCAGATATCCTTTTGACAGGACTTTCTTAGCTTTCTTTTGGCTCAGGTCTCCTTCTCACATAACCATGGAGTACAGATGTAAAAAGACTTCTGAAGTATTTAATATGGCTTCAACATGATGACTTCATCCCCGAACTGAAATTCTAGCATTTTAACAGCACAGACAGCAAATGCTCATTAAGAAAAAAATCTCTGTGACATATTCATGCTATTTGAAAAAAATATATATTTAAATATGCGTCCGTATCTTAGTTCTAAGAGTAACAAAATTTATTGTTTTTCTATACAATGATAACCTCTTACTGTAAGCATATATAGCAACCCTGCTTAAAACAACTCAAATGTAAGACATTCATGATGTGTTTTTGTGATTTTTAGGCATCCATTTGAAAAGATCTCCACGTCATTATTTATGTCTAAAAACGAAGCACAAGAAGCTGATCCTGTAATGTTATGTACACATACTCTGTTGAAAGCAAAGCAACCCACCAGCGCACCTAGCAAACTCAAGTACTGGAAGATCAGTTTGTGTATCCAAGATTAACACTCAATTACATACATGCCAAACTTTAATTAAGCAGTCCTTTTAACTCCAAAATAAGAACATTCACAATAGTTTAACTTGAAGAATGTTAAGTGCTTGAATGGCTTGTTTTGCTTTGTTGGTTTTTCTTTCTGTTTAAGGGAAACACGTATCTGAAAGGCAGCAAATTAAAACAACAAACTAACAAACAACAAACAGACTTCATACAGTTTTAAAATATACTACAGTTTCAAAGAATAAAAAATATGCTGAGTTTAATAAAAAATTTGTGCTGAAGAAGTTAACCTTCCTAGATGGTGTTACTATAGCCTTGTCCTGTAACTTCTTTACCGTTCCAAAAATGCTGAAGAGTCTCCATTCAAGTGGCATACAGATTTCAAACTATTTCTGGGCATCAGCTAAATCTGCAATTCAGGAATTCATAATCAATCCTCTGTCAAGTTACTGTGCCAACACAAAATATGTAGTTCCAACAGACTGAACACAGATAATAAATTTCATGCATATTAATTTCTTCTGAAATATTCAGTGCCATCATTAGGATACAATCTGTATATGGTGGTAAGGAAGTTACTTGACATGTCAATTAATACTACATTTCTCGACATTGGGACGAAAAAAAAGGGATCATAACTTTCGTAACTTTTTCTTATTTAGTCACAATGATTTCTGACTCTATCACTCCACAAGATGCAACTGATATTCTGTTCTGAATACATTTACTTTGGCTGCAAGACATCTTTGGCATCACCAAGAATTTCTTCTCTCTAGACACTGGTGTTTTGGGCTCATTTCAAATTCACCCGGAGCAGCTCTCTGCACACTAACAACATGACAGGAGGAACAGGACCTCTCAGTACTCTACCAGAGAAGACACAAGGTTAAGATGCAACCTTCACAGCATACACACAAACAGAGCAGGTGCCTATCCAAAAGGCTAAGAGGATTCACAACTGCTAGAAATGGTCCTGATAGGCAGTTTATTTCCAAAGATATTTTGTTTCTAGGTTAGAAGCGCTGTAGCTCTGGAGTGACACATTCTGTGGTCTTCCAATAACATCTGTAGAGATTTCTTTCTGCCATCCATGAATCACTTAAATTTGATTTTTCCACAACGGATCTATCTTGCATCATAAGCAATCAAGCATTGTATCCAAGAAATTTTTCTCATTCCCTTTTTGTTTTATTTTACTTCCACATTCTCTACACATTCTGTACACCATAGCCTAGAACTATGGTTCTAGGTCCTGGAACCAGGTTCCAGCTCCTGGAACCAGGCAAGCAATGAGGTGCTAAATAGTGGCTATGACAGCCTTCTGGGGTACCACACACACGTCCATACACGCCCTTGCCTGCACTGCAATTCTTAACTAGAAACCCAGGATAGGCCCAAAGAATGCTGAGGAGACTTTTCAAGAGAACGGCTCAATATTAAAATACAAAATCAAGTCATAAGCTAGGAATATATCTTTCTGCTTCCATAAATTATTCTTCAGTGGACAGGTTGTGGATTCAGAAAAGCACTGCCACATTAATAAGTGCCTACTCTCAAAACATCCAGTGTATCTTGTATATCACCTGACAAGTTGCTTCAACAAAAAGCAGAAACAGCAGTATCTTTACTTCATCTGAGCAATGAAACAGATAACGTGGTAGCTTATGGATACTTTGAAATCCTAAGCCAGGCAATTTGGATGAAGGAAAAAGAACAGGAAATAAGTTTTCAGGAGCTTTGTTTGTTCTAGACAAAAGAATCTTGTAATTGGAAGATTCTTTGCCCAAATTGTAACCCAAATAGACTTGCACTATTATTTTGAATACATGAAAAACTGCTTGTTCCCTTCCTCCTTGCAGCAACACATTTTAAAATAAAACGTATCTTTTCTTGAATATTTTCTTCTGTAGACCAAAAAAAAGTCAGTTACTTCAATCTTTGATTCTTTCAGTCCATGTTTCCTAGAACTTGTGCTTTTCCTGCTGTTATTATTTAGACTCTTCAAATGGTCTGGACAAAACTGTACACATCTGCGGAGGCAGTATTTATATCCACATTAATATAAAAATTTAAGAACTCAAAACTGTTATTCCTGAACAACTTCACAGAATAAGTCAATTTTTGCAAACAGAAAGGGAAGTTAAAGGGTTTGGATGAAGTTTAGCCTTATTACAACTGACTGAAAGTAGCTTATGTTCAGTGGTTGACAGCACTGAACTGCCCCGTTAATGAGAGCAATGGATACTCTGCCCTTCACAAAAAGAGCAGAGAAATATTGCTGTCGAGCCCTGAGAAATCAGCTGATCTTTCAAAGATCAGTCAAATGATAAATTATGATTTATTCCAGAAAAAAAAGAGGGTGAAGAAAGCATCCTTATTTAAAGTAGTTACACAAAAACAAGTCTGAAGGGAGTTCTGGTAATTTTCTATTTCAGGACTAAATACAGTTCTTTACCAGTGGCAAATCTTAAAGAACTAGCAATCCTATGAAGCTTATTAAAACAAAACAAAATCAACAGAGAAAGAAATCATGCAAACTCAAAATACATCTGTACTCTGAGAACTTGTAACTTCTTACAATAACGGACTGAAAATGTCAGTTCAGAGTATCTAATAACCCATCTTGTACTGAATCATTTCAAGATGTCTTTATATGGTATAAATATGAAGGATAGAAGTTAAGAATAGTGTGATGGGCTGGAAGTGAGGAAAACATAATTTTTGGCACCAAAACATCCTCTTAGTTATTTATCTCAATTTAAGTTTTATCCCAAAGATAATTTAAAACCAGATACTTCCAGATAATTGTATCTGAGGTAAATTAATTAAACTTGCAGAATTTCCTTGCTTGATTTTAAGGCACTTCCATTTGTTTCAGTGAGGGCAACTCAGATGCACCTCTTGTCATCATTTCACCTCCCCCTCCCCCCCCAAAATATAAAATCTAAAGTATGGAATCACCATTTATGAAAAGTTAGGAAAATATCTACACGGTAAGCATACAAAATATATATTGTCTATACATAATACACACTGAAGTGAGAGTGTGCACTCAGTACATATACAAGTTCCACACGTGCCACACAGAGGTTTGTGAATAGATATTTTCTTTTAGCAGCCTTCTCTTATCAAAATTAAGTAAAATATTGACCTGTTACCGAAAAAAAGTGTCAAACTAAAAGATTATTAAAGAAAGGATTTTTGAGCCAATGTTAGAATGGTTACGTTCTAACCACCGCACACATTACCGTGCAGATGCTACACACAAAGCGATATTATGGATGCTGTTCTGGAGAGATGTGAGAATGGCCCAGTAATCAAAATCCTGTAAAGATGTCAGTTTTACTGGACTTAATGAGTTTCCCTCACCAGACCCCTCATCATCGTCAGCCGCGGACTCCTGCATCTCCTCTGTGAAAGCCTGAGATTGGCGGGGGTTATTCTTGTTGTCTGAAACAGTCACTTGTGCTTGTGACCTCTCACCTGAGGTCTCTGTGTGCTGAACTGGCGTCGAGGTAGTTAGGCCCTTGTAAGAAATGTCACCTGTCTCATCTTCCTCATAGTCATTAAGGCAGTACACTTCATCCAGGTCGAGGTCCAGGGTCCTGAAGCCCTTAGTGACAACCCCGGGCCTCGGGTCCAGAATCCCACCCAAGTGAGGCTGAGCCAGCTGCTGCCAGTGGTGCAAAGTGGCAGAACCTTGAAAGGGAACAAACAGACAACCACAAATAAATCAGTAATCAATCCAGAATCCAAAAGGCCAAAAATCTCACTTGGTTTATCCAGAAGTCCAAACGTCAGACTCACTAATAGTTAAGAGCTTCCAAGAACTAGTCTTAATACTTCTAGGAAGACATGCTACAAGGCAAAGCTGCTTCAGCATTTCCAGATCAGTAGGAAATAAACTGATCACAACAGCACGTAGGCAAAGCTTGGTGGCAGAACGTGGCATACTTGTGCACATGCACATCTCCTCCTCATCAATATTCTCATCTCCTTAAATTCACAGGATTAAGCAAGAGTAGAAAAGATTTATATTTAAGAGTTGAACTGAAAGCTCTAAGAACATAAACCACATACTCCCGCACTAAGCTCACACTAAGAAAGGTGCTAGAAACATGCTAGTATTTACTACTGGTCGCTGACAGGAAGACACAGCAAGGTCAGCATTCTAATGTGTTAGAAAGCCACATCAACTCCAAGCACGTGTAAGCAAGTAAGACTTCTGGGCTATACATCCACTCCAAATACTCGTATGGACCCTATCAGGGCCCCTACTCTACACACAGTCAGCTACTACGTTACTAAATGCTACCATACCTGCAGCTTCATCCTTGGCAGAAAAAAATGTTTTGAGTGCATTTTCCAGAGAAAAGCATTCAACATACAGTGTTCAACATGAGACAATGAGTCACAAATAGCAACACGTCAGATTAAACTGATATATACCAAGATGCACCCACTGAAGTCAGGGGAGGACTTGGTTGGTTCCTTAAACACCACCTAAACATCACTTGCAAGAGCCAATATTTTCCCACGTGCGCCTATCAGTCACAACTATGTAACATGTAGCTTAAAACTATTCTTTCCAGGTCTTATTAACAAAGCATCTTCATTTTCATCTCTGTCAGCTCAAATCAGAGCAGTTTTTGCTGTGTTGCTCCTGCCCTCTCTCCCCAAAACAGAACAGTGACTCGTTCAATAAACTGACATATGAATGCCTCACCACCATTAAAAGACAGAATGTTCAACTTGTTGCACGGTATATGCAAAAATCTAACACACTTAAATAACTAGGGGAGGAATGCCTCTTATGCACATTATTTTGCATCTGAAAGAGAAATCCCACAGAATGAAAACAATTTCTCAGTAAGGATATTTCATTACAGGAAGCTTATTGTAAATAGGAAATTAACTGAGAAAACTTCTTTCCTTGCAATAGCTGAGCTCAGCGAGTAGCGTTGTAATGATGTCTATGTCACTTTTTAAAACCTGTAATTTTTAGCTCAACGTGAAAAGATTCCACAGTATAAAATAATTGGATCTGCTGGGCTACTTTGGATAATGGTCCAGTTTATTTTTAGCAAGTTTTGAGAGACTAGGGTCCTGACTGATTGGAACCCTTCTCTGGCTGGAGAGACAGAGATCTTTACTGTGCTAGAATAAATAACCGTAACAAAAAGAACATCCCTATAATTTGTTTTTATTTCTGAGTTGTCACAAAGGTCAAGTTCTTCACACACTGCCCTTCAAGTTCTAGTAAAGAACAGAGCTTTGCTGTATGAGAATTCTCTTAAAGAAAAATGCCAGAAATCAGCATTTCTTTCTGTACTGCATGAAAGTATAAAATCCTATTGCCAATGAACTTCTACCAACAAGCTTCTGAAGATGTAACCTTTTTCACTTCATGTATCACCAAAACCAGTACACAGAGAAACTCTGCAGAATAAATGTACTAAGTTAATAATATTTTATATCTTTCCCATGGAAATACGTTCAGCAGAATACCTGTATTTTGAGTTTTAACACTTCTAGTGATGCAACATGTTATCAATTTCTTTTGGAAAGAAGGACATCCGTGTTTCTTTGTACCTCTATTACTTTAACTTCAATCTCATACAATGTGTGTAAGCGAGCTTTAACTTTTCCATAGAGAAAATTAACACAAATGCAAAAAGCAATTAATAGTTGTGAACATTCATTTGTAAACTGACTTAAAGAAATATAAAAAAAAGCCAAATGAAGGGAGGAGTCCTTGTCCTGTATTCAATCCCAGACTCCCACTAAGCAGTTTCTTAAGCTATATTAGTTTTCTTATAGTACACGGGGAGTGATATTTAGTACTTAAGGTACAAGAAGCTACAAATACAGTTGTTTAGTTAAAAAAACAACAAACAACCTCACCAAAGTGTAACTAAAGCAAGTCAATTTGAGCAGACATTCTAATCTGTTTTTAAAAGATGCAAAGAAAAAATAATTCATTCCTTAGGGCCTCTGTCACGCTATTTATTTTACTGTGGGACTTAACTGCTTTAAGGGAGTAGAAGGCACTAACCTGAAAAATAAAGAACCAAACTTTTCTTACCCCATTTTAGGGCATGAGTATCCTTAGGAAAACAAAACAAAACAAAAACACAACTACTGGTAGCAGTTTGCAGGTACTATTTTGCCACAGTAGCATGAAGTTTAAAAAAAAAAACAACCAAAAAAACAGAATTAAACTTCATGAAAAATACATGGGAAAGAAACTATGCTGAAGTGAGGAACAAAATAATAAACGTGCGTTTAATAAAAGACAACAAACAGTAAACCTATGAAACAGGCAGACAAACATACCATCAATGAGATGTAAAACCAAATGCTGGAAGTACTCCAGCAGATAATTTTTAGGAAAAAAATTACCCAGTGGGAATAATATTCAAAATTATTTAAACAAAATCCAACAAAACAGTCAGATAGAAAGATGATAAGGAATTAAAGAGTTTATTGGAAGAAAAAAAGCAGATATAATGGGATGGTGACAGAAATCTATTACAGCGGTAGCAAAAACAGTAACTTAAATGAAGCTGGATCATCCCCTTTCTCATGATGTAACAGGCTTTTTATGACCCCTGAACAGCATTCATGTAAACAAACTACTACAATCTGCTAAACAGCATGGACTTGTGCTATGGCTATAGTTCCATTTGAATAGGCAGATACAGCACATACTTTCTTAAAGACACAAAAAGGGTTGGTTTTAGCTTCTGAGTATGTGTTATGCTAAAGGATTCTTATAGGCAAAAAAAAAATTCTAAAAAGATGAACAAATGACACAGACAACATAATGTAACACAAAAGTTCTGTTGGACGGGGGGAGGGGGACCAAAACAGAAAGAAACCAAAGCTACATTGCACAACTACTGTTATTTCTGTAGTGCTATAGGCTTTTGCTTAAATCTGGAGGAATTTACTCAATTTTCACCACCAGCAGCAACCTGAGAGTTCTGAAGAAAGCCAGGCTGACTATACTACTCTTGTGTACCACCAGCTTTGTTAGGCAGACTACAGAAATGCACTTTGCTCTGAAATTAAGCTCTAGTCCTGACAACAATATGTAGAGAAAATTTGGCTAAAAAAACCTATTTCACAAGTGAAACTGAAGCCATAGAGACTCGTGTGTGGCCACTCAGTCAATTAAAGTGCAGAGGTCATTTTTAATCACAAAGGTAGTCCTATTAAACCAACTGGTCTATTCAAAGCAAAGGTCTTTGCAGACACCTACAGAAATGAGAGCGGATGAACTAATACTCTGTTTCTCATTTTCAGATACAAACACCTTCCTTTTCTAAGTGTGAAACAGCAACACCGAGATTTAGTTCACATGTAAGGGTGTAATGCTTATGCATGTATGGCCTGTAATATTTTATTCCCTTGGCCGGATTTGTTTCCTAACACTTTTAAGGCTTGTAGAAAAATGCAGTAGCTAGAAGATTTCAAACCAACAGCGTGGATTACTGTCTCTAAAGTAAAAAGAATACGTGTTGCAAAGATTTCCTGCTTTCTGATAATGGATAAGAGACCACAAAGAGTCACTTAGAAGAACAGATAAAGGCCGAGGCCCTTTGTTATCACCTTCTAGTGGTTTCACAATCTGAAGCTTTTCTGGTAGGTAGGAGCGACTGCTGATAGACATTCCTGAATATCCAGTGAATTCTGAAAATCTGGAGTGAGTTCCCAGAGACATGATGCTTTCTGTGGGAGTAATGGAACCACTACGGAGTTCACCCTTTTCTGCCAGTTCCCGCAACTTCCTTTCCTGCTCTTCTTCAAAGAACTTCCGCTCCGAGAGGTAATTCTCCCGCCTAAGGGACAGCCTGCGAAGGGCAGTCTCTAGGTCACTGGAACCTGGTGTCCCCGGAGTTCCAGGCTTCTTCATTCTGTCTTCATTCCTACAGCATAATGGGACAAAAATAAGAAAAAAGGTGGGGGTGGGAAAAAAGATTATTTGAGAAACTTAATTTTTTCACGTGACAGTTTTGAGACATTCAAACTTCAGATTACTATGCTTAGAAACAACTCACCACACTTCAAGCGAGCTGCTCTAAGGTAAACGCCAATATTTTCTCTCTTTTAATACCAAAACCATTTTGAATCCTAGTTCCTGGCTGGAAAAGCTGCACTTTAGCTAGGAACTTCCTCTTACTAAGAACTGAGAGATGTTTACTAGTCTCTCTCATGATTATATAAACTCAAGTGAGAAGGCCAAGTCATGTAGGGACAACACTGCAAGAATAAATCAGTGAGTCACACAAGCATACTACGATGATAAACATTCACTGCTTGTTTTGAGACATTAAGTAGTTTTTTCTATAACGTATATGAAGCATAAGCTGGAGCTACACTGAGAGAAGAGACAAGTAGCTGGAAAGTAAGTTCTAACTTTACTAACTCGTTTCCTTTGTAAGTTTTCATAATAGGTTTCCAACATCCACCTACACATCCCACCACTTTATTTAAGATCAGAAAAGCTAGCTGCAGCTGCAACATAGGTCAGAACTCTATAGCATTAATGTAAAACTATGAAAATGCAAGTAAACCTGAGTATCGATCCACATCTGCAAAGAGAATGTGTGGTTTTATGTCATCCAGTGATGATGCATCTCCAAAGAGGTGCAAATTGCAGAAACTGATACACAGTGCTTTCAAAAAGCATGAGCGTTGAAGAACAAAAACCACAAAAATTAACATTTGAAGATAGCTGCATGATATTAGATGAAAAGAGGAAAATACAAACTCCTTGCCTCTATGTCAGAATTAAGAACAAAAAACAAAACAAAAACAAACGTAAAGCCAAGTGCTACGGTACTGACCCATTCTCAGAGTCTGTCTCTAGGATGATGCTGTTGGTCTTGTTGTCTATCACAATGTTAGAGATGTCTCCCCCATAGAAACTGGAACGTGGAGTGCTGACACAGCTGGAAATGAGCGAGTTCATCGCAGAGGACTGGTTGGAGCCTGGGATATTCATTGGCGATGGAGTCATGGATCTTTGCTTGACAACTTGGTTAACATTTCTCACTGTCTCGAAGACCCGCTTCTGATGACTGGTAAGACATACACACAAAGTTAATAATCATTTAATACCTTAAAAACAACCAGATAAACAGGTAACAATTTGTTAATGACCCTACCAAAGCTCCACTAACTACTATTCCTTTATAGTATCTGTAAAAGAGTACATGTAGGGTCCCATCTTCATTACAGTCTGGCCATCGCATTCAATCCACCAACATAACACTTACATAATGCTAGAATATTTTAGGCAGATTGCTGGAGAATTATGTGTATGGATACCCTCAAATATTAGCACAAATTAAGTGAAAGAGCATTTTTAGTACATTACCTAAAAAACCCTTAAAGTCACTGTGTGGAAATAAGTTTTTAAAAAACAAAACTAACACCTATTCAACTCTTAACTATGAGCTGGATAATCCATTTCTAAAGGGAATCTGGATTTATTCTATTACAAACAAGTCTTGCATCTTTCCATTCTGTAAGGAATTTCCCACCTCTTTAAGGAGCATTTAAAAAAAAACAAATCAGAAATACAACACAGCAAGAGTCTAGATGCTGTCAAGGCTGAAAATATAACTTTTGACCTACTCATACAGTTTTTTCTTTATCACCATTCTCCTGATATCACAAACTGTTATCTGCTTCAAGATAAAGATCAGATGACACTTATATCAGACAAAATATATTTTCTCTATATCCTGGTGCAGAAGTACTACTGCTTTGTTTTACATTTCAACAATGGCTGAACAACAGAACAGCCCATCCCTTCCAGCTTAGAGGTAACACTGCAGTGGTATAACGATGACACCACGCCTTTCACTATTCAATGTCATTCAGATTTCTGTCCTGTTCATGAGTGCTCAACGGTTGCATCCTTCGCATGCAGGCTCCAAGTCTATAACTGTTTGTCTGCAAGAGGATGAATCTAAGAGCCTCTATCAATAAAATGTCCCACAGAGTTTTCACTGCTGAGCAAATAAATGAAACCCATGAAAGCTATTATACCTAAAAGAGGTGTTGTTCTTTGATATATCCATAACAATATAAAAGAATTCCTATCTTAAGTTAGATTACTCTGGTAGGACAAAAGGAACCTATAGAGTTTGAGCATGCTCACATCTTTTCCACCTTACACTTTTCTAACCAACATTTCCCTATCAAAGCCTCATTTACAGTTCTCGACTCTTTCTCTGAAACGATTAAGCATATGTCAGACTGTTTGTAAATACACTTGGAAGGTTTCTTGGAAGTGGCTAGTCCTTTCTTCGTAAAATGACAGGTCAAAAAAGGTAAAAGCTTCAAAAGTCTCCGTAATTAGGATTAAATTGTTTCAAATAAACCAGTCCACGCTTTGTTCAATTAGGTGAGATAAACCTCTTGGAGTACACATTCAACTTACGTCAATAAAGCCTTTTCTGTCAAGCTGTAGCTAACTTTAGCTTTTGGACCTTAGTAAGTACTTAACTTGTTTCATACCACTCTTGTTTAATTCAAGAGAGTATTAGCAAAATGTGAGCTAACTAATTTACATAGGCGTAAATGGCATCAGATTGTAAGTATACAACCACTCCAAATCCCTGTCTACATTGATGTTCCCTCCCTAAAAATCGGATTAGATCAATAATTACTTTGTAACTTCTGGTCTAACACCTGAAAAGAGAACTTAAGGAACTGAACTCATCCCCTGAACATTAAATGACAAAACTCAGCATGGTAACACACAAGAAAAACTGTCTTTTTCATTTTCAGCACTCAACAATGAGTATAAAAATTTCATGAGGCAAAGAAAAACATCTATATGGAAGTTTTCTTATGGTAGCTTAACAAAAAAAATATATAATCAACCCAAAATCCAGATAACTTGTTTTTCTTTCCCTCTGTCACTGACGCTTTTCCAGAAATATTTAGTCCTAAACCTCCAGCTCAACTATATCCTGTCTTTTCCCTTCTTAACAAAAACTAATTAGCTCCAGACATAAACAATCAATTAGGAACCAATTCTTTTCAGTCGTACGCCAAGTCAGGAGAGTCAGGTTCATCTAGATGCAGCTCCTTCCTCATTGACCCTTCTATCTCTGCTGCCAAAGAATCCTGGTAAAGACAAGTACAAAAGTAAAATAAGTATCTTAGTATTAAAAGGTTGTCACTGCAGAAAACAATTGATTAGTTCTATAAAATACCTAACAAATAGTAAATTGTCATTCCAGAAAAAAAAAAAACAGGTTTAAAAATGAAAATAGACTGGAAAGCTAGAAGACTAATGAACATACTACAATAGGTGACAAGTTACAGCTTAGCTTCATACTGCTACAGTGCTCACCATCTGAGGAGACACGATAACATCTGACAAAAATCCTGAAAAAACAGTACAGGCAACAACAGATTCCAGGTCATCCAGCTCTTAAGAGTAAATTCCCTTCACAATGACACCCTCCTTTCACGTAAAATGTTTTGCTTAATTTCTTTTTGTTTAAAACCACCAGAAAACAATCTTTCCTCTTACAGCATTACCTACTGACCCCCAAAAAAGAGTTCTTGGAATGAAATATTAATATATTTCCCCCATAGGGTTAAAGGTTATCAGTTCTCCACTGCTGGTCAGTGTGCATTACTGCCTAAATGTAGTGAAGTACAGAGTCTAAATGCCAGATTCCCTGAATCAACATTTGAAAACCATCTTTATACTTGTACTCAGATATATTTGTGTGTTTTGTATACTTTTCTCAGCTTTCAACTGTATTTTTGCAAATACAACTTACAATATTAAAGGTCTGCACTTTCAACTGGCCTATGCTCTACCTTGGAAGGGACAGTGAAAAGGCAAGGCAGTTTCCTTCTTCTGAGCATAAACCAACCTATCTGTGTTCTTTCTCAGCAGTTAAGATGAGGCATGGCTAAAGACAAGGAGGACAGAGTAGATTCTGTTGTTTAATTACATTAATGAAACTCAAAAGAAATTTCATTGGTACCAATGCCTTAAGAAGTAATTAAACTATTTTAGGGATACATAGGCAAATAAAACTAGGCATTGAATATTCCTAGACGTTTTTATCCACTCTCTCATTTGGTTAAGGGTACTGCATATTCTCCACGCTTTAAACATACAATGTCATAATCAAATCCAATTAATTAAATTATGTTGATAAAACCAGTGAGATCTCCATAACTGACACTGTCATAATACACATTAACAACAACTATTCCTTTAATGAATTTTCAGTATCACTAAAACAAGAAAGTCTATGTAGCGTATACAATTACTGAAGAACTGGAGGGTACAGCATAAGCGATGAGAAGGATGCCACACCCATGAGCATCAGTTATGTTATCAAGAAGTTACACCTCCAAGGATATATAAGAAAATCAGGAAGCTCCTATTGAATACCAGGCCCCACCATACACAAGATGCATACTTTTAAACAATCTATTAATGCTACCCATGATTTATAACCCAGCCAGCTTAAGGTTGCATATAATACCACAGTGAAAACTACCGACTACACAGCACCGCTGTTTCAGAACAAAGCATGCAGAATCAAGCACTCAGGTATCCTGTAACACTACATATACATATTTCACCCATGCTCCTGTCTGCATCTCATCCTTGGGGCTGTATTTCAGATGTAAACATTCACATTTGTTTGGTCGTTTCCTGAAATGGCTTTTTTTTTTTCCTTAAATCTGCTTACCATAGGGAAGAGGCCGAGGGAGTGGTACCGACGTGAAACAGCATTTGGCATAGTCTTGTTCCTAAGGTTTTTCAGCTCTTCTTGAGCTTCATGAAGCATTTCCATGCACTCTGCATACTTGTCTTCCAGCTCACGCAACTACAACATAGAGAAACCAGTCTAAGACCTTGTGATCTGCACTATAGTCATGAGAAGAGCATAAAATGTTTTAACACTAGTAAGAATAATGGTGTAAGGAAGAATATCCCATTATAAAGGAAAATAACTCCAAAGGGTGAATTTCCTATCACTCAAAATCATGAATAACATTGATTAGTAACAGAAAGAGAATATGTAAAGTTTTAGGTTGATGATTAACAAGGTAGGAGAAGGAATTCGTGGCTCCAATTCCTATCCTCTCTATCTAGATGAAGTCATTGTCAAAGAGAAGATAAGGAACTAAACGTGTGTTTAGTCCGATCATCTGCAGCAGTTCTTATTTGCCTGATTATCATCATGATGATCACAGTGGCAAACAGCATGAAAAAAGAATAAGATATTGCACAGTGTCCCAAAAGACCAAAGAATTTTTAAACCAAGACTTACATATATATTTATATAACTTCCAACAGCCTAACATCATGCCTTATTTATAGCTTGACCTTCTCAGAAAACACACCATATGTAATCACTCTGAGTGCAGATGCAGATGTCTGTATACCCTCATGGTTTTTCAGTTCAGCAGCCACTTCAACAAAGTTGGGCAAAGAGGCAGAAGCCTGAAATACTGCAGTTTCATAAAAATGAGCTACTTGGCTTAGAAGCAGAGACTCCAGTGGAAAAGCATAAGCTCAATCTTAGTGAAGCACTGCAAATGCAAAAGGACTACCAGTGGGAAAGGCTTCACTGAGCATTCCTATCTTTGACGCAAGGTAGTCCAAGTATTAGACACATCGTAAGGGGATCAGGCTTTTTTCATTCTGTTTTGTCTATTCTGCACCTGTAAGTGGAGTACCTAGAAGACAGCCAGCAATTCTGGGCTGTCTCTGGTTTACTCACTGAACAAATACACTACACATGAGCTCTTCTGTATTATCTCACTATTCAGATAAGTCTGGTTTACCAGCCTAGAGAAGGTACCCTCCCTAAGGGGTTCTTGAACAGCCCATAAGCCTCAGTTTTTCAAAATATGTGCCATTTAAGCTGGAAAGAACAGGAAGAAAAAGTTCTGATCTCTCCTGGGAACGGGAAAATTACTTCATTCATATGCATGTATATATGAAACATTTTTTAATGCTTCTGATCCAGCTTACATTAAAACTCCTATGTTAAAGCAAACACCCATTGCCCTACTACTAAATTATTCTAATACTAAGCAGTGTACTTGCCTCTGCTGTGAGCTGTCTCTGGGCATCTTTAGCTGCTCCCAAATGCTGAACAAGTTCTTCATTTTCAACTGCACACTAAAATATGTCAAAAAACATTATTTCAGGTCAGAACATCTCAGTATTTCTAATGTTTATATTGTATACTACAAGTAAATAGGAAAATTCTAACTTTTCTTAAGACTCTCTTTGCAGCAATATTAGCCCATACCTCTTAGTTAAAAAACATTTACACAACATTACAAAATGTTAACACAAGTGTACCCAGCATAAGCCTATGCTCTACAAAATGAATCCTTCAAGACCTCAATACTAATGACTGTGTGCTCACTGAAATACCTGTACTGATACTCTTGTTTTACTGAAGTTCAGTGAAGAATTTTATTTAATACTTAAAATAAACAATACTTAAAAACAAAATAAACATACTTAACTTATTTGGTATTTAACATAAGCATTTTTAACATATATATGCTTTCTAGTGAAGAATGATATATACTAAATATCAAACAATGACATCCAGATAAGGAAGCTCAAAATCCCCTTTAGGCTCTAGCATTTATACGTTGTAACTTATCTTCCAGTTAACAACGGTAGCAAATCACAGCATTGATCCTGTAACTGGATTCCTTACAGCTTTTGCCTTTTTCTGCAGATCGACAATCTGAGAGAGAAGATGGGTGATTTCTTCCTGCTGCCGGGCAGCATCTTCAGTTTTCTTTGCTAACTCCTCGGAGATATTGGCAATCTGTATGTTTGCATCCCCTTTAAGATAAGTGATTACAATCACCATTACAATATACAAAGGCAGAAAAGTAAGAAGAAAGATGTTCTTTCAGAACGTCACTTGACTCAGCAGAATCCTCCCCCAGAATGCAGTAACATTCTTGGAAAAAATGGTAGGATACAAAACCAAAAAGACACAAAGTTGCATAGGAGACCGTCCTTTCCCTAACACCAACATTTCCTACGCAAAACTATTTTGCACCTGAGAAAGATTTAACTTACAGCAGGAAATTCTGGCTGTAATAAGTCAGCTGAAATTTTCTTCCCACAACCATTTATATAACGACAATAAGTGTTGCAGGAATAAATGACTGACTGATCTGACGCAGTTGTTTGGTTGGTTTTTTTTCCTTTTTTTAAACCAAGCAACCTCAAATAAGATCTAAAAAAAAAAAAAAAAAAAGACATACTTAGCTCTTTTACGCAGTCATTGACAAGCTGTTGTTCTTTTTCTTCATAAGTAATTGTTTCAGTCTTCAGTTGACAGGCCTATTCAAGAAATTCGCAAGAAATATGCTACATTAGCACGTTTGTTCTCTGCCAGCATGCTGCTGCATTTCCATCTGCTTCAGAAAGACAGGCTTTTCTAATCACTCCTCCAAGAAGACAGCGAAAAAAATAACAGTTTTTGCCTGCCCTCCTTTATGTTCTGGATAAAGGGGCCAGGTGAACACTCTGCAGAGATGCTACTGCATTAAGTTGCACCAGTATCCCCTCATCTCCACAAGATGTCACCTGTGTACTTCACATTTAAAAAACAGAAAGCCCTAAGCTTACAAAAGCCACATATGCAAAGCTTTTATCTCGTCACCTTAACAAAGGTAGATATCTAATGAAATGCCCAATTTAAATACTTGAAATTAAAAAGAAAACCATCAGACCATACTTGAAAATTCCTAACACTGTAACTGTATATTCCACATAAAACCTTAGTGTTGCCTCCTTTCTCGATTTGTCTTTTCCCCTCCAGCCAGCTGGCTCTGTCTGGCACCACCTTGATGAGCCTGTAATGTATATCCAATGCATAGACACACAGAAGGCACTGAAAGCTGCAAAGACTCAGAGGCTTTGGATTTGTATTTACACTGTGCCTCACTGGCACAGACTGCATTTCTCTATAAGGGAAGTTCTCTATAAGGGAAGTTACTCTATAACAAGGCTCTCCTATTACATCCTGAAGCAGTGTTCCTCTCAATTCTAACCCTACCTTTACTGTATCTACTGCTCATCTTCCTTGGGTGACAACTCAGTACAGCACTCTCCCATAAGCGGTGACTTACCCAAACATGTGACATCTACCTATTTTCAATGGGCCCTACATTTGCAGTAGAAAACAGTAAAGATACTATGTTTTCATACATTCATTCTTAGCCCAAAAGTATTTCATCTCCCATACTTTGCTACATGTCTGGAAAATGGTAATATGCTCCCAAAGTTTAAAGGTTGTATTGAAAATTAATATAAAATTCTTGATTAGATATTCAATTAGGGAGTGTTATTTCTGATCAATAGGGATATCAATTCTATCACACATAAAAGGCAAGAAAGTCACAATCTTAAAATATTAACAGCCTGATTTGAAAAGCAATTGAAGATATTTAATGCAAATTTTTGCCTAGCAAATTATACTTTGACAAACACTGAATTTTTTTTAACAGAGAGACCAAGTCAGCCTGAAGACTTCAGATCTACAGCTAAAGTCATCCATGGCTATTGGGTCAATTCTTTAAGGCAGATTTCAAACCACAGTGCTATACTTGAGAACTTCCTTATACTTAAGAATTAATTTCACAAAAACAAAGTCAAATATCCCACTAGTTACATGTTTTTGTTGCCCTCTTTTTATATGTTTTAAAAAAGAACATTAAAAACTAAAATAAGTGCTGTTACTTACATACATTAAGTATATTATTTATTTTATGAGGGTTGCTCCTGTTTTATGACATTAGCCTGTGATGTCAGAGGTGGATGCTGGTAAAAAGCTGAATCTTTCCACCAATACCCCATTACATGTTGCTGCCATGTGACAGATGGCAGCAGAGGGGCAGTCTGAAGAAGTGGTGTCTGAGATGGAAGTGTGTCTGAAGCAAATGTGTGAAAATTAATTTCTCCATGCAGAAAAAAAATGCACCCACTGACATTCATTGACACTTGATGAACATTTATAGAGACTAAACAGTGGATGCCAGCTAAACAGTGAGGCAGCAGGTGGTGTATTTCACCAGTGGGTCACCTCTACTGGTGCAGACTGTTAGAAGTGCAGCACGCAGGCTCTTGTTCATCACTGGTGAAAATGCATAGATGATTATACTGAAAAAAGTCTTTTGTAGCCTAGAATTTTCTATCA
Source organism: Pavo muticus (assembly GCA_016647715.1). NCBI lineage: Eukaryota > Metazoa > Chordata > Aves > Galliformes > Phasianidae > Pavo > Pavo muticus. Next base: position 739,841 of record JACDJE010000091.1, read on the forward strand.
AAAAGTATTACTGCGCTCTTTGTGCTGGTTGCAGTTTCCATGGAAATAGTTAGGAGGCACTACTTTTAGAGCAGTTTTCCTAGACAGGGCCCTAGACAATTCCTCTTCACTCAGTGAGGCCCAGGCAAGACAAGAGGTGAGACATCCATGCTGTACACCCTAGCACTCTCTGCTGGCAAGGAAACTGCTATTCTTTTCTTCAGTTAGGAAGAATAGAGGATAGTGATTAAATAACTACAAGGAGATCTTCGTCACTCATGGAATTACATACTCTTAACTAGATGCTTCCAAAACTTTTAATACACACTTCTCACTACCTGTGTTCCAGCATTTACATGAACAACTGTATTAAGCGAAACACAAAGTGTGCAGTTTCACCTCAGATCTAAGCACAACATTCTCTTCTTCAAGGTCCTTGAGTTTCTTCTGAAGAGAATCCAAGTGAAAGTAGTTCTGGACAGAGGAGGAAGACTCATTCCTCTTCAGCCTTGATTTAAAAAAAGAAAAAAAACCAGCAAGTTTTAACTCATTTTTACCTGCATCATGGACAACCTCACAAGAAAATGGGCTGAACAGAGGTCTCAAACAGCCAGAGCAGCATGAAATACACCAAGACTATGAGAAAAGAAACAACTTTACATAGCAATTTAATAGCTCCATGATTAATGCTGCACGTGCTTCACCAGAATGCAGCAACAACTTTGCAGGCAAGGGAAGACAGCCCCTCAAAGCCTGCAATGTTGTTCAGACAGCTAATTGCCTAGAACACGGAATATAAACCATGCTTAATTTCTTCCTTCAGGTATTGAAAACAACATGGTATTTTTCACTGTGGCCTCAGTCTCCTCAAGCACAAAGGTCACAGATGTGGAATGTTCTAGAGCAGTGTGCAAAAGGGATGTGGAGCAGCACCGTACTGTAGGCGGAATGAATCAGTGTTGGCCTCACATCCACAGTGATACAGTTCCTGTGAAAGTCACAGTGCTGTATCAGCAGCCTTCCTATTTACTTTCCCCTCCTGACTTGTTTGCACCAGTACAGCCAGCTAGTTCAATGCAAATCTTTCCAGCTGGTGCCATGTACCAAGTTAAGAGTTCCATTTATAGGTCCAGCCTATACAGGGATCATTGTACTACGATTCAAAGCTATGAGAACTGTCTGAACTACCCCTGCTTAGTACCAGACAAAGGTTCAGTGTTGCAGATTGATAACTTACGGGGTGGAACAGATGGACTCTGGCTCACTTTCTTCAGCAGCACTGGTATAGAACTGGAGCAGCTCATCTTTCATGGAAAGCTCATGCCGTAACTGAGAGACCTGCACAAAGAAATAGCTTGCAGATCAGTAACTTGCTTTTCTAGACACGTTGTCAAGTAAACTCACAATCAATTAGTTACTCATTCGCCAAACAGCACCTTCAGACTAAATTGAAATGGAACAGACCGTAATCCATTCCTTTATTTATAGGAAAGAAAGGACACCCTTAAAATAGCCATTTTCTTTTTTAAATATACCAAAATGCAATTATCCGCTGCTAATAAGGAAGGCAAGATGAGCGATCCTGAATCACTAATGCATTAGTCCAGATCCATGTTCAAAGAAATAAATTTACTGAAATGAAACAGCAAGAAATGAATGTGACACAATCAAACCAAGCAACACTACTTTCCGCTTTATGTAATGACTGTCACCATCTGGATTGGATACAGACCTTGCAGACAGAGACTGTGGATAAAATTATTACAGTGCTTATGCAGTAAGGTTCTTTTGGGACTCAGTTGCCTATTGAGTTGCACAACAACGCACAGTGGCAGGCGCCCTTCTGAGGTGGCTGCCACCCAGTTTCTGAGTGTAGTTTGGGTTGCTGGTGACTCCAAAACATGAGCATAGCAGAACAGTATGAGGCAGTCTCATCCATGAAATTAAAATGAACAAAGTTTAATTGAGTGGTTAGTATTTCCTGTAATTCCACAAACTTAACCTTGGTTAATTCATATTTTGATTTGGTTTAAAGGCTCAGTTATACTGTAACACTTATGCAACTGTAAAGTTGCATTTTAAAACACAAGTGTTAAGAGGTTCTTTCTTTTTGCCTTGCACAGGTATAAATAACATAAATGATCAGAAAGATGTCTCCTCCCACTTTCCTTGCAAGACTTGGTCTTCAGTTTCCGCTTCGCAATGCACAAATTGCAAAGCACATTTGTTTTCATTAGACTTCTACTTTTGTATCATAGACGTATTAATAGTTCTAGTTATTAGTAGCAAAAAAAAGATTGTCAATAAAATAGATTTATTCAGCATCATCATCAACAAAAAGACGAAACAATACAATAAAGCACTTAAACTGTGCAGAATTTTAAGCTAACAAAGTCATCTGCTTTACTAAGGCTAGTCTGCAGAATTACATTCCGTGAAAGGCACCAAAGTCCTCTTGAGACATGGCTTCTAACAGGAATTGCACATTTCTAAAAACACAAAACTACATTTCAGCCATGAAACAAATTCAACATATTCATCTGGGGAGATTCATTTTCCTCCACTTCAGGGACAGCTAATAGGCATCCTAAAGTAACAAATCTACCTCCTTCCGGCTCAGCCTCTTCAAGTAGCAAGGAATTAGATATTTTCAGTGGGGGGGCACTAGCTCATCTCTAGCTTTTTCTATACTCTTCCTCTATGAATCAAATCAGCTGAGCCCACTATTTTTGCTGCTATTTTCAAGCATTCCAGATCTTCAAAAGAAGGCGAACAGCCAGAGAAAGTAACCTGTTAAAGGAGGCAATGGGCACAAGCTGAATGACACACAGGAAGTTCTCTCTGAACATCAGAAGCATTTCTTTACACTGTGGGTGGCAGAGCACTAGCACAGGTTGCCCACATTGCTGGTGGAGCCTCCCTCCTGAGCACCCTGCTACAGGTTACGGATGCCATGACATACACACCAATAAAACCTAACTTTATATATTACACATTACTGTCTCTGTATTACGAAACCCACATATCCCTCAAACAAACCATTTACAGTAGTTCTCATGGAATTTTAAAAGCTCCTATTCAATTCCCTTTTCCCTTGTTTGTAGAGACAGTTGTCTTAGTTACCATTTTGTTCATATATTCAAAATTCAGCAGTAATAGGAGATGTGAAATTACTAAAATAAGATTTTTAACGTAAGAATGTCATCAGTTTAAAGCCTGATGAGCACTCCCTCAAAAGCATCAATTTCTGAAGGTGTCAAAATGACAGTGTGAAAGATGGATGCTGATAAAACACATGGCTGAATACATCAAGCCACCTGATAAGAAGCTTATTTTTGCTTCTCCTTTTCCTAATGCTGCTCCTGAGTCCCTCTAAATAAAGTCAGTCCTGCCAGAGGAAGCCATTCCCTGCTACCCACCTTCTTCAATCAAATCCTCAGTTCTGAACATATGAAGTATGAATGCCCTTCCCTATCTTGCCCAGTCATGCACACACTCAGTACAAGCCTATCAACCAACACACAAATAAATGTCTGCCACATTATGGGACATTGGGCAAAAAGCAATGACACTGTGGGACTGAAGAGAATTCATTCTCCTCACCAAAAAGAATGGGCCACAATGAAAGACACTAATTCTCTGTACACACTCCAGCACCATTTACATCCAGCATTTCTCCATCCACACTTTATTCATCAGCATATTTTGGATAGAATACAACACCATACACTCCTAACATTTTATTAACAGACACTTTTTAAGCTTTTAATCCACTCTGTTTCATTGTTCTACTGCTTGCCCTACAGCTGTGGGATTTTGCTCCCTGTTGATCATGGCTACATATGAGCGAGATTCACAAACTAAGATCACTGTCCCTGAACACAAGAAACATTTGCCTCTAGCACAGATAGTCAGTAAGACAGCAGAGTTTAAACAGTGACACTGAGTTATAGATAAAGCATTTTTAAAGCATCCTGTATGGTTCCAATGAAGACTCATCCACTATCTGCCAGTACATAGAACATTCAACTCCTCATTCAGAGGAATATGGTAAGAAACATCAACCGTATAAACATTTCCTTAGAAATACAACAATATGTGCAAGACCCAAGTCATTACTTCAAACAATCAAAGTTTTCAGCTATGTTTCCATAGATCAGCCTAATTCAGAAATATGTGCACCATGACATTAAATTTAAAACACGTTCATCAAAAACCTAAGGCAAGTGCAGCCAAAAACTCAAAGGTATGTACTGCAGCAGGCCAACAATCCATGTTTCAACAGATTCTACCACAATTCCCTGACAAGAGAAACAGCAAAATGACAAGAATCTGTAAGATCTTCTCCATCTAGACAAGGTAGCAAGTCCCACCCTTTGTTTCCCAACAAAACCCAACGCTTCTAAATACTGACAAGTTAGTATAGAGTGCATTGAATATAAAGACCAATTGCTGAAATATAACCTGACCTATTTATCTCTGAACTGGCCCAGCCCGAAGCTTGGAAAAGGCAGAATGCACATCATTTCAGTGAGTGTGCGCTGCTGGAATCTCCACAAATAAAAAGACCAGCCATACTCCATTTGAGAAGGGAAGCACTGGCAGAACTCAAATGCCATGGCCTTAATGTCAAAATTCAGCATAAATAGAAAATCGTTCATCAAAATGCAATTATACATTCACTGGAGAGGAAAACAGAGGACTGAGAAAGATTCAGGAGAGATTCAAGTAAAAGACCAAGCTGCACAAAAAGGAAAGAAGGGAGATTAGTGAGGGGAATTATGTATAAGGCACAGAGGGGAACAGGACAAAATCAGTAGAAGAAAACAGTGGGTGAAGTGACTCAAAACCAAAAGAGCAGCTGAATTTAGAGGAAAATAAAATCTACGGCAAAGTAAGTTTCAGAGTCTTGGGTGCTTTTTTCTCCCAGTCATCTGATTTGACCTAGCGGGTCAAATGACTTTTTTGGTCACGGTTCTAAAAGCCTACTTGCTATAAAAACATCTGACTGAACTGCTACAATACAGGTTGACCAGCTACAGATAGGATGCATGGGAAAATTAAGTATGGAAAAGGTAAAGATTAAAAAAAAAAAAAAATCTCTTCCCATCACTGCACACACATCAGTCAGATGTAAAAAGAAACAACTTACCTCCTCCCTGATGTGTTCTACTTGCTCCTCAAGGAACTCATTTCTTTCTGTCAGTGATTTGTTCTTCTTTAAAAGTGACTGGCCAATCCGAGCAGCTAATTCTAAGTCCCGTTCTTTCTGTGAAGCATTAAGAAAAGAAAGCAAATATATTTTTGTTTTTATTCTCTGAAGGAACAGAAGGAAGAAACATGTATTTAAAACAATTAAGAGCCTTTTTCACTTCTGTAAGAGTTTGTTTCATTTTTGCTAACTTTCTTTTCTATTATGTAACACTGGCATTATTCAGAAAAGATTGACCCATACAAAGTTACTGAACCATACACATGAAAGCACAGCTTCAAGGTCTAATGTCAAACAATGCAAATTAAACCAGATTTGGTTCTCTACTATGGCTTTGAGAGACTACTGAGGGAAACATTCCACCACTTTGGTATATGATTTACAGAATGTAATCACAGAACTTCCCAAGTCACATTTTAAGAGCTCCAGAAACACAGCAAAAATACCAAAGAACTCAGGCGTTTCAACAAGTTCTTTCATTTTCACTTGGTCCACCTTGAAACTAAAGGCTGGGCAGGAGCAGAAGCCAGTTCCATCACAATGAGTATTCAGCCTCCAACCCTCTTAGTGCAAGCACATCCATTAGCTCTTTCCTATAAAAGAAAATCCTATCCCTTTCTTTTTTGCACATGGTCCAAATTTGCCCGAAGTGATTATTCTCATTCCATGTTTGCCCACTCATTACCCACCTCTACAAGGAAACCGGAAATAACCCATCTAGACGCTACCAATACAAATACCATACAAATGTACCCATACAAATTAGAGACCCATACCGTTGATGACATGTACCTATATGCTGGATTATAATCTGCCTAGAACAAGATGATAAATAACAGAAACCTGCATAGAAATGTTCATTAAGCTTTTTCACTGATGATTTTCTTCTTCAGTTACTATAACTCTAAAGTAGTGGGAAAACAGAATAGTGGTCAACTCACCACTTACCTTTATTTCAACATCATTTGAGGAACAGCTTTTTCCCTTTCAGATATCTATTGAAAATACTACCTGAGGTTTAATTATTTCACCAGACTGGCATACAGATTACATGACTAAAATCCACCCTGTGACATGCATACATTCATGGCAAAGACTACAAAACCTAAAGCTGCTGTTGATAGGGACAGCTGACATGAAGTAAATGAATTTGAATGAAGAGCACAGAAGAGGAAGTTTTGTAATAATAAAAGATGGGTTATTGATTGCTGCTATATCTATAAATAGCATTTTTCAAATGATTTTTGAAGGTCAGTCTTCTACATGCATTAAATTCACTGGTATTATCTAGTCTTAAACTCTTGATATTATCTTATGGACAATCTTTAGGAACAGTAGGTCCCACAAAGCTATCAAAAATGTTTAGTTTACATATTGGGACAACTTACTGTTTAGTAATTTATCTCACTTCATAAATGTAAAAAACAAAAATATTTCACTCTACAGAGGCAGAACTATCTAGCAATAGGATTGCTGACCTCAAAGTAGAGGAACACAAAGTGTTTCCAGGCTCTTTAACTAACCTCCCTAGGTTTCCGACACAATTTTTAGCAGTTCAGCTCTAAATCTCATTTTGGGGTCATGCCTCTTACTCATTGCGTTAAGGAACTGATGCATTATGGCAACATGAGCAATCAAAACCCTAAAGCCAGAAATATTTAAACAGTTATTAGAGAGACAGAAAAGCAGGTTCATGGAGGAATCTCTTGCTGCTCTTCCCACATATCCAGACAGACCTGGTGTCACTCCCTTTTTGCTCGCTTTCAGGACAATAGACACAGGTTTTCAGAATGCCTACATGCACATATTGTTTTGATATCTTCTCTTTCCTGTCTGCCCCCCATTAAAATGCTGCACCTCCCACCCTGCTAACTTCATGATAAATTCTTTTGAAGCTCGCCAACAAGAACAGGAAGACAGGGGTAGCTCTGGGGCTTGTTTTTCTCTTGTTTGTGTCATGGCAGCAGAAGGAGTTAAACCTTAACTTCTGCAAACAAATGTAATCTCTTGTGATGATGACCATTTACAGAATAGGGAAAGGAGCTGTAAGTGTATACATCTGCCTAGAAAAGTGGTTAAAAAAGAAACAATGATCAATTAAAACAAAAACCTCGCTGAAAATATATATATTTTTTATTTAAGGTTCACCTGTTGCATGTTCCTTCATATTCCCTTTGCTATTATCCAGATGGAAAAGTAAATCAAATGCGTCATAACGTTGGCTCAGCAAGTCCTAGCATTGTTCCCATGAGTGTAACTTCTAGATCTACAGACATTTGGCTGTGTGGACTCTGGGGAGGAAACAATTTGGCAAAGTGCTGCATCACTGCTGGAAGAAGCCATGTAAACAAATGCAAGAAAATCCAATGCAAACAAGAAAAAAGGAGCAGGATGCAGAAAGGTAACAGACTATTATTATAAGTTAGTAGAATATTCCTGAACAAGGCTTTTTGGAAAAGCATCAGTTTTAAATGAAATTTCATAGAAAGTCGTTTAAGAGAGTTCAGTTCAAAGCACAAAAAGCAGGACTTGTACTGAGATCAGAGTTATCAAATGTAGGTGAGAGATGGGAGTGTTCCTGCGCTTGTCCCCTTGCAGAACTGGAAGAACAGACCACAAAATGTACTGTGGCTAGACAGACCCCATCCTTGACATGGCAATTGCAGTAAGTAAGCAAATAGCTTTGAAGGACTGAATTATGCTCAGACATAAACTAATATAATTCTAACAGTTCTCATCCAAATAAATCTTCCTAAATATTATTTGGAAAATTATCATTTAAGTTTACTACAGAAAAACAGTTAATTTCAGTCAAACAATTTATCATGGTATTCTTAATCATAAGCATCCCTGTGGCTCAACGATTGCTTTTTGCCATTCCCTGATTACCAAAGATTTTGGTCATAATGACATACACAGAAGTGGTAGAACACCAAAACCAAACATAAAGCTATGAAGAAAAGACTTAGAGATGAATGAAGCATTAGAAATTACAAAAATTGTTTGTCTGTGCATTCCTTTGAAAAGACACTATATGAGATAATAATTATGAATGCAGTTGTAATTGTGAATTTTTTATAATAATAATCCAGCAATAATAATAATATTGGCTTTACATGTACTCCTCTCATTCCTTTGAGCAAATATTTGGCCAAGAATAAGTTAAATGGTTTAATTCGAAAAATAAGCACAAGTAATGAATCCATATGACTGATGTAAACAAATGGCCTCTACTTAAAAAGATTATTTACCTTACCCATTAGTAAGCAATGAGATGAAGTTTACATACACTCAAGGCACTTATTCCTCTCCATTTGAAAAACATCTACCAGCAGTCACTATTAGTACCATATAATTTCTGTACTATTTTCTCATACTGTGTATAGGTCTTTAATGAGATGCAATACTTGCCTCTTCAAGCAGACGTGTAACAGCATCTATGTCATTGTATGTTTTAGTCATCTGGCCCACTCTTTCAGCACATAAAACTGTAAGAAAATAAGATAAAATGTTAATGGCAACACCACTTGGAGAAAAATATATCCTTTAAAGAATATGGATCTATATAAGTTTACATCTTAAAACTACTTATTTCAACTTTCAGGTTAGTGTATCAAAACATTAAAAAACACAATATCAAAGCTCCAAGTTAAACTGAGAACACTGGTGTTTCTCTTTTGTAATAGGAATTTGTTTTTGTTGGCGGCAGGGTAAGTCACTAAACTGTTAAAATTTTCTTCTCCAAAGAGGTATGCCTCAAGTTTGTGAAAAAAAAAAAATCAAGGAAGAAGTGAATACACGTTCTTATACACAAGAATAGGATTCTGTCATGTCAGCTAGTCACTGCATTGTATGCAGTAGAATTGTTCCATGAATAAGCAACTCCAATAACTTTAACAACACTGTTCACCATAAATATTGCATCATATTAAATTGATAAGAACTAAGCATTATGGTATGAGACAGCAAAGCCAACACAAAATGCACACAAAATAACAACCCTTTTTTATAACACTCAGACTACAACACCACTGCCACAGTATTACTCATAAAAATGTCTACTAAAACTGGGTGTTGGTGATAAAACGCTAAGGTGGAGCCTGGAGCTTTGTTAGACTGAAGGATGTATGCCAAAGTTGGTCTACCACTGTAGGTAAACCTTTAAGAACCTGCACAAAATTATCCAGATATCTGCAAGTTTTCTAAAAAAAATAAATCATAAATCATCAGAAGAAACAATAACACTTTCTGCTCCATTCTTAAATATTATTTTCATTTTTCAGCTGTTCAAACCCTGTAATTCTGAACAAAAAACACAACCAGAATGTTGATAAAGTTGAACTGATTGTATTGACTATTGGCTAGCAGACTGCTGTAATGCAAATTGTTCTTCAGGGGATTTACCCTTGACAATGTCAGTTAAAGCTCAGCCTGATAGTCTGGCTAATGCCGCTTTAGCATGCATCAAGGGCAGCTGGGAGAAACAAAAACAAGGCCTAATAAGATTAAAAAATAAAGTGCAGCAATAAGGAAATGATCCTGCCCAATTTCAAGTATATAAGATACCTGCACATAAATATACAGTCTATCAGCACTAAGGCACATCAATAATATATCAAGTACAGCAGTACTTTGATCCCTGTTGAAATGTTTTGTTTCTTTTTTCCATACTTGAACGTTAGAAAGATGATCAAGCTAAAAAAAGAATTACATTTATTTTGCTTATTTTCCTGTTTCTCAAACTCTAGTTTTGATGAACAAATCCTGAAAACATTTCAGCGATGTAAGTACTGCCAGGGAATTTCAGAAAACATCATTCAAATATATGTAATGTATAAATGTAACTAAAAAATATTACATTTATCTAAATAACTATGCCTGAAAGTGAAAATGGGAAGAAGGTTACACTTCAAAGTAGTAATCTGACCAAAATTACACAGCACTATAAAGAATCACTACAGCATTGTACAATAGACAATAACAGAGCACCTGTAAGCTAAAAGCTCTATGATCTGGTTTTGACTAAACAGGATGCCACAGGAAAAAAACCTGTGGTATCTTGAGAAGAACATCAACTGTGTTAACCAAAGGAGGTAAAAAAAAGTTTTCCATAAAAACTCCTTAAGAAAACAGAAAGACTTACAAAAGATAATTCACAATAAGATGTCATTTTTCTGGTGATGTAAATTAATAGATAAGTTCAAAGGTCATGCAATAACACCTATCAGAAGCCTTGACATCAAGGGTTTATTTTCCGAAACAACAGCACACTAAGTAGTTCCCATGGTTACAACATTCTCTTACTGCCATAAAATTATGTTTGAGATATAAATACTGATAATCTCCATCGATTATGACTATGCCAACTCCACACCATTCTAATTCAGCTGTACACACATGTACCCTAGCTGATAGAAGGCCAGTGCTCCCACAGACAGAATAAGGTCACTTGGGCGGATAAAGAGAAATCAAGGTTGGTACCACACAGTTAGTTGCTCACGTAGCTATTCCTTCTGATTTTACTATTTAATCTTTATCAGACTGCCTTGATAACATGCTGTTATTAAACAGCCATTTCAATACATGGAACACTAGAATGAGTTGCACACAGATACAAACTTTTATGTATAATTAACATTTCTGATCTTCAAGGGAGAAGTGACCTTGCCAACAAGCAGATATAAGATAAAGTCAAATACTCCTTTCCAGTTTCTCCCAACAAACCAGAGAAGCTATCACAACAGACTTATTAGTGGTAGAGCAGTAGCAATCTGGTTACCAACTGTAGTTGAATTTCAGAGCTAACATTGACCTTCTGTTGGTCACAGTTAACACAGAGGTCTTCAGATACTACTCTGACAACGTAAAACGGTTTCAAAGCCAAAATGATACATTATTCATCCTTCTCAGTATCCAAGTGGAAACAAACTTCAAAAGATTGCATATAATAAAACCCTCTGTCAGCTGCATCCTACAGTCACTCAAGGTGCAACCCAGCAGAAACAGCACAGACTGACACTAGGGGAGAGGAAAACACTGCTTTTGGAGAGAGGGCAAGCTGAAAAACAGCTACAGTTCACCCCCCCCAACTTCCCCCCGAAACATAGGCAGCAGGGGAAGAGAAGAGAAGGTAGAATGAACAGAGAAAGCAATTCAGCAACAGCATTTGAAAAATTCAAAACTGCTTAAGTATGTAGTCAATCTTTCCAAGTTAACATTAGGCCAACTGCTAGAGCAGTGATTTTGATTTCCTCAGTAGTCCAAAAAATCTACCAAGTGAAAAAGATGCATTATTTTGAGCTCTGATGAGTGAAACACAGAGGAAAAAGCACCTTAGGCTTCTAGCCTGCTTTGCTTTCTGATGAGTATGAGAGCCTCATAACACAACTGTAGATAAAACAAGAGCATATGAAGGACAATGCTCTGTAATGCAAAACCAGCAGTGCCAATTCACTGACCTCTTTTTGCTCATTTGCAAACCAGTATTATTTTTGCCTGAGGATGATAGGGACTGTAGTATCTAAATGCATGCATGCATACATCCAAATCCAATGTACTCTGTACCTCACAGTTTATGGAGAAAGCCATTAGGCAATAAAGACAGAACATTAAAATAAATTAAAAAAAATAATAAGCCATAGAAAGTAGAGCACAGAATTGCACAAGCACTCACTTTTGTTGAGCTTTGAAATTAATGTCACAGACACAAAACAAAAAAGAACAAAGAAAGCTTCTATCGTGTTATTTTCAAGACTGTATTAAACATACAAAACAAACAGATCACTGGTAGTGGAGTTGTGGGGTGGGTTTTTTTTTTTTTTTTTTTTTGTTTTTTTTTTTTTTTTTTTTTTTAAAGTCAAGCACATAAATGGACAAATCAAGAATTTCCTCTGCCCTAAAGTACCTAGCACCATCTCCATTCTCACTTAAGGCTTGTAGTGTTACCCACATTGTGGTGCTTCCCAATCAGATTACAATTGAGAAGATGTACTTTGTATTTATTTCTCATCACTCTGGTCATGCAGCATCTGACCAGAATCTTCCTTTGGGCTCTGAGTTTGCACTGCCTAAAGCACCAACTGCCAAGCTGAAGGTGCCCAGGGAAGAAAGTATATGCCTTCCTGGACTGAGCCCTGAAAGCCACACAGCCATGCATCATGCTGTTTAAAAGCAAAGTCTGGTTCCAGGAACAGGAAGGAGCCACAGAGGAGAAGGGGAGCAACAATGCTACTATTCGGAACTGCTGCATTGAGCTACCTTCTCCAAACAGGGGGTGCAGGTGGAAAAACATCACAGGACCCAGCAGTTGTAGGTGTCAGCAGCCCTGGCTGCACTGGCTGACCAGAACCAGCACTCCCTCCCTGTGACACATCACCTCCTAATTCTTGTGTTGAAGAACTAAAAGAGAACTAAGAGAGCAACCAAGGAGGGAAGCTCAGCACTCATTGCTCCTCTTCCTATTCATTTCTAATCTCTGTGAACGGAAGGCAGATAAGATGTTATAGTGAAGTTCCACTTTTAGGGCAGATAATACTAACCTGTATAATAACACAGTCTGACAGTCTGTGGCAGGCTCAGACTCCTCAGCTCACACTGGTTTAGTTTTTGCATTCTGTGCATAAAGTAATTACCAAAACTCACAGTTTCAGTCTCAGAGCCACTAATCGTTACTCTCTGGCGCAGGTTACTGTAAGCACTACCTTGATCAAGCGATGGGCATGGGGCCATTCTGGAATGGTGTCATAGCATATGTATTTCCTTTCAAATGAACTCAGAAATAAAATGCTCCACCAGCTCTGCTATCACTCGAGCTAGAAAGGTTTAACTTCTCCCCTGCTAAAGAGAAGTTACCAGCAGCCCCGACTAAATCGAGGCAGAGGCTTCTGGCCACTGGGGTCTGGCACATCCCAGATGGGCCTCGGGGAACACATTCACTTGAGCAGCTTAGCATCTTAAGAGACTTCTGTCACAGGAGCTTGGAAAATGTGCTCCTGAGGCAGGACTTGCCAGGACCCCTAATTCACACACAGCACACCTGCAGGCCTGTGGCCTTGCCCTCCCTCTCCCAAGGCAGGAGTGCGGCCTTCTGCAGGAGGCAGGTGCACTCAGGGCAGATGGGAGGTCATTGTGCAGCCCTGGTAGACAGTCGCTGCCCCACAGCTCACAATCACACTGTGGGTGAGGAGTTTGAAAGAACAGGGTTGTGAACAATACAGACTCATTCAGCAACTACACAATAACAACGTGACAAACAACACCACCAGTAGGTAGCACCAACAGATTTCCACCTCCAACAAGAATATCATATAGGTGTTCCATCTATTAAACACAAATCAAGGGTGGCACCTTGGAAAACACAGCCACAAAGCAAAACTAAGGAAACTGTGCCAACGTTTGGGCCCCATGACTTACCATAATCTTAACGCCTAGCATTTACTGATAGAATCCATCAGAGATCTTTGATTTTTTTCCTCCCTTAACAGGACTTTTTGACTACTGTTCATTGAATTGTTGCCTTGACATTCTCCTTCATTCACTTCTTGTCAAGAAATATTTGGACCATACTCATTACAACACGTGTAGGGCTTAAACAACATTCTGGACTCGAAACCTTTTCAAAATCTTAAAATGAAGTCAAAGGCAGTATTAAAAGCCATGCATTGTCAGCTGCTGGCGTTTAAAGATTCCAGACCTTTTTACGACCTCAATTCTAGAGAACGTCTTTGTAAGATAAAACACACATTTCACACTTTCTGTAATTAAGACCCGTGGTGTGCCTGAAGTTGAGGTTTTAGAAGTGATCACAGGAGTTTTTAAAATTAAACTTGGGTAGATAAAGAGGGGTTTTAATCAACTACATTAGTAAACTGAAATAATAATGAATAATAATGATGGGTACCATCACAGGTCTTGAACAAGGAATATAGCCTCTTCCTGTTCTACCTGCAAAAGAAAGGTTCACAACACAACCCAGTTTCAGAATTAGCTGACTCAGCAGCGCACGAACCAAGAAGAGCTGAAAGGTTTTATTTTAAACCAACAAAAATTGAACTGATGCTCTCAACAACTATCCCTTCTCTGCAGTCAGCTCAAAGACCATCAAATGTAGAGCAAACGTTACTGTTGAACAAACTACAACTCAAAAGCAACACTCTGACTCTCAGACTGTTCTGCCTAGACCTATATGAAGGTGCCTCCCACACTTATCACTGATTCTGTAATGCTGCCCAATGTAACACTAGTTCTGTGACAGAGGTTTTAAAAACAGGACTGATCTCAAAAGCTCTAAAAGCTGTGAAAGGAAAAAACTCATTATGTCAAAAAGACCATGGATAGAACAATCAAGTAGTGAGTCCTCTTCAGAGGATAGGCCAAACAGTTAAGGAATCTTAATTGCACAATTTTTACCTCCTTCTTTCCATGACAACATTAAGAAACTCAGAAAACAGAAAAACTGCAAATCATTAGTGAAACATGTTCTTCAGTTTTCCCTTTTCTTATACTAGATTTACAGCCAGATTCTCTTATCTTCAGAAGGGAAAAGATACAAGCTAGTGTTTCTATCTGCTTTACTTACAGATGAATTGGCTCACCCCCAACAGAAATACTGTCATTAAGAAGTGTGCCATGTGAAAAGATACCTAGAAGTATCAGACATCATTTTTGTGCATGCACATCACTACTACATTAAGTATGTAGGTGACCTGAACGTATAGGTGAAAGAGAGGCATCTTTAAAAGGCATTTCACATACATACTGAGCTTTTGAGTGGTAGGCACTGAAGAGACACAGGACTAAATTTATCCCAGATAGAACTCAATGTTCCTTTTTCACTTGAAATCAGCAAGAATAGGCTCAGAATGCACTTAGATCTCCATGAAAGGTAAAATACACAGGAAGAACACGAACGCCATTAGATGTGTTTCAGCAGCCATTCAACCATCAAAAAAATAAGAATCAAATACAAAACAAAGTATTTCTGCCTAATCAGATAACAGTTTCCTCTCCATCCCAAACCCCAATTTTAAAGCTGCTCTTTCACCAGTATTCTCTCGAGCACCCTTCTATTACGCACAGATAGACAAGTTGTCTTAAACTCCTTCAGAGACACAACAAGGAACACAGATAGTTTATGACTGAAATCCAGGTGCAATACTCCATGCTGAGGAATTCTTTAGAGACAAGTCCTGTGTAACAGGTTCAATGACAGTGTTACATCCATGAAAGGCCTTTCCACACACAAACTTTGGACATGGCTTCCCATGAGGTCAATCTTTCAAAGTATCTTTATATCAGCTGTAGGATAGTGTTCTTGGAAGTATCACTCCTCTACTGCAGAAATCGTTATTTTAGAGTAAAATTCACAGCACGCGAAATAACACACTTGGTATATTTAGCTTTCAGTGCCCAATGCCCTGAAAAAAAAGGCTAGAGGGGCTGGAAGGAGCCCCTGAATTGGAAGGTAAGTGCTCCTCACAGTGGGTGAGCAAGAGAATATCCAAAGTGCATACATTCACACTCCCACCCTAACAGGCCAGCTGTCTGCAATTCTACAAATACCTATTATTTCCACAACGTATGAGAAGATTTGGGGCCATTTGTTTTGTCAAGAGGTAAAGCCACATGACCCAAAACTTGAGTTATTTCTGTCTACATGCTTTCAAGTGCATGGATAAG
Source organism: Pavo muticus (assembly GCA_016647715.1). Taxonomy (NCBI): domain Eukaryota; kingdom Metazoa; phylum Chordata; class Aves; order Galliformes; family Phasianidae; genus Pavo; species Pavo muticus. Next base: position 755,709 of record JACDJE010000091.1, read on the forward strand.
CACAAGACTGTTACCTAGTTCTTTTGCTCATTTTTAGAAATCCCTGCTGGGAATGACAAACTGTCAGACTCGCAATACATGTATGAGCTGCATATATAAAAAAAATGCACTACATTTCTAAAGAAAGGTAATTTCTCTAATCCAGTTTTATTATATAAAATCTATTGCATAGCCTACATCTGTTGATCATGCATGTATTCTTTAAGAAATGTACCTAAGTTAAGATTCATTCTACCCCCACACAACTATTTTATTACTCTTTCGCCTGAAGGCAGTGGGTATGCATTAAAAAGGACTGAAAAATGCAGTAGGTTTAAATCCACTAACGTTTCTCTAGACTTCTGCAGACTGCCATGCATTACTAACATAAAGATTTAAAAACAAAAAGGTAGAAAGTACCTTCTTCCAAGATCTCAAGGTTCTGCCTGTTAAATGTGCTTTCCCTCTCATTTTCCTCCTCGTACTCATATTCAAAGCTTTCCTCTTCGTTTCCTGACATTGCTGAAGCTGTCCCAGATAGATGCAGCGCAGCGCCTCAGTCTGACAGGCGACAGGATGTCATTCCCCCCGCGGCGGTACCCCTGGGGAGAGCAGTAGCAGGGCTCCACAGAGCAGGATACCATCTTTCTTCTCTCACATGCTCAGCCAGGGAGCTCCTGAGTGACTGCGTGTGCCCTCAGCACAGCAGCTTTGCCTGGTACAGACAGGGTGGAGGAGTGACGAGACCATCTGTCTAATAATTACTGTGAGATTGAGGCTGTTCCTCATACCAGCCCAGAGGGCGGGCACTTTGTACTCAGGGGTGCTGTCAGTGTGCTTCAGACACAGCAATGAGCATGTTGACAGCCCCTCCCCAATAGGCCTGGCACTGCCGTCTCCTCAGCCCTGGCCCTCTCAGGCAGTGGTGCCATCAACCCACACCACAGCCCACCCAGCCCCTGGCTATCAAAATATCTTGCTTTTCCATAGCCATCATGACTGTATGTTATGGGAAATGAAATACCTCAAGCCCATGCACAGCAACCCCGATGTGTATCCAAGGGCACTACTTGAACAACAAACAAAACTCCTTTTGCTAAACTTCACGACACACATAGGGAGCATTAACTTTCTTATTTAACTTCTTGCAGCTATGGATACTCAGTGTTTGCCAAGTTGCCTCCCTCATTACCTGTGGCAGACCGGTGCCCTTTGCCTCCTACAGAAAACACCTCAACCTGCGTCATGGGCAAAGGCAGCCAAGTGGGGGGACTGCAGGAAGTCATTTTATCAGCAAGATCATGTGGATTCCTTCCCGTCTCTGAATTCTTAAAGCTTTGCTGTCTCCATTTCTCCCCTGTAACGGTGGACCATAACTCTTGAAAATAAATCAAATTTAAAACCACCACCAACAGCAACCACCAGCCAGTAAGAATCCAATTTGCCTCCAGCATCTCAGGCCTCAAATCAGTTCCAGGAATTGTAATCATCCACAAATTTCACTGAGTGTGTAACAAATACAAAAGCTGACAATACCTTTTCCAATTCAGACCTCAGATGTTTCCAGGATCAGGTCCCGCAACAAACAAATCCAAGCCCCTCCTCTGCAACACTGCTTTTGGTTATCTTTCCTTACAGACAGTTCACTGCTCTACTTCACTTGCTCCTTAGAAAAAATGGTACTGTTCAGAAATGGGAATTACACACACGTCCAACTGAGCTGAACATCCACCTGCCGTTAGGTTTCAGCCAAATGCCCCATTTAGCAGGCTTATGTGACTGGATGGTTTAAGAAACACATTATTCAAAAAGGCTCAAATAAGACATGAAGCATCAATTGTAATTACGAGGAGTACTCAACAAAAATAGGAAAAAAAGGGTGGAGACACATAATCCATAATCTAGCATTAATTTACCACTTTAATAGGTAGAGAATGGAAATTCAGGGAAATACTAAAATTGAGACACCTTTTTGAATGAATGCAAGAAGCACCTTTCTAGTCTTAGGGACAAAAATTCCCACCCTTGCCAACTCTACTGATATTCCGTGGCTTTAATGTTCCTGCCAAGTGTTCAGCCACAGCTAACCAGCTAACTCATAAGGAGAACAGGATAGCACGTGGCACACCAAAAACATGCATGTTGCTGCCCAATATATAGACAGCAATATAATTAATATTCTCACATGTTGACTTCTGAACTGCAGCTCACAGTGCAAACAACATGGACTCTGACATTCAGAAACCAGAAGAAAAATAAGTGTTGCAGTATCTACGCTGTTAATAATATTAAAACATATTATATATGCTGATCTATACTTACAGTGGGTGAAGAAGTAATGCATACTGCACTCTTAGGCTATCAGCTCATTTTTAGTGGTACTTTGCATTAAGCCCTTTTACTGGCGCAGGAATATTTACGTGCCAAAGATTAAGAGCCAAGTCTCCAGCAGGTACCAAACAATAAGCAGCGACAGAAGAAAAAAGCCAAACTGTACACAGTTCTGAAAATACACACTCTAATCAGGAAAGATTCAAAAGAGATTTTAATATTTCCTGTAAGCACAGACTTAAGGACTTATATAGCATACCAGGACAAATATGCACTTTTAAGGGCTGCTGCTGCAGAGTAAATTTAGTGTACTAGCTGTAATCAACTCAGCACGTAGGCTACTCTGTTAGCAGAAAACATTCATCTCCTTTTGGGAAGCTTGCTAAATAAGCATGCCTAAAACACACGTGCACACTTCTAATCAATTCCTGCACTAAGGTACAGACCTTACCTTCGGTAACTTTGCAACAGAAAAGGAAACAAACTCAGAGTTAGTTTAAGAAGGGTGAGGCAGGACACAATGCATATAACTCTCTTATCCTGACTCATTCGTGCAATTCTGGTGCACACAAAACATTCTAACCTCCTGTATCAATAAAAATATCTAGGCTTTTGCGCATAATCGCCACAATTAATCAGTAGTAACAATGCTGCATTTAGAACAAAAAGCTTCTCCATAGGCAAACAAGTCCTAAAAACAATGGCTGAAATGGCAGCATCTAGGTTCTAAAGTACACTGATGAAGAAACACAGGTGTTCTGGGGTGGGCTTTCCAGGAAGTGAGCATAAATTGGCCACTGAAATGTGCTTTCTATTAGGACATAAAGTCAAACAAAGTTAAATAGTCCAAATGTATACAGATTTGTATGTTTGTTTACAAAATGCACATGTGTGTATTATGCACATCTCCCAGTCATAAAAAACACACTCAATTAATTTGCTTCAGCCAAAAGGACAGCATCTTATGTTTCTGAAAAGAATAAATTGGGATGAAGCAGGGAAGAGCTTATCTATAAATATAGCAGTTGAGCAGACTCAAGAGGAAATTATACCTCTATGCTGAAAAATAAGCCACTTAAAGACAACATACAAGTAGCAGTAGCTTAGGTCTAACTAGATAGAGAGTCAACAGAGGAATAAAGAGAAGGAAGTAACATGGCAAAAGAAGGAAACTGGAAAATTCTTTCAATGACTGCATGCATATCAGCAAGGTTCAACCACATTTATCAAGGATGAAAGAGCAAAATCCCGAAGGAGAAATCTATCCGCATACCCAGGGAACAGGGGCTGCTTCCAAGACTACGTGCTACAAGTATTGTCTGAAAAGTGATTCATTGCCCAGTGTGCAGTAATCAATAATCACACACTCAGGAGAGATATTGCTTATTTATCTCAGGATTGCACAAGCCTGGGTGCTCGGTGGTTTCCCACAAATCAAGCACACATATGAAACTCTCCACACAGTATTTATACACAAAAGTTGCAAAGTTAATACTTTTCCAGTCCTTTCTCCTCACAATGACTGGTTATTTTTCATACAATTATAAGGATTCACAGATCTAGGGTTTTCTTGCCAAACTGGCAGCATCCTGATCAATTAATTTTCCCCTCAAGGCCTGCTGATACTGGAAAGACCCTGTTTAAGGAAACTAAGTAATTATTCTTCTGATATCTAATACAATGGGGTAGCTCAGTCTACCAGCTTTGGGATGGATGACCCTGGTTAAGGATATTAAGTATTTACTCTTCTGATAACTAACACAAAGGTAGCTCAGTTTGTTTAGAATCAGGCTTCAACACAAGCATCTGTAAGATTCTCACGGATGTAGATGGAATGCTCACTGATGACATCCAGAGCAACTCCAGAGTTACCACGCCCACAGGCACGGAGATAAAAGAAGCAAACATATGAGGACTCAGAAATGCTCGACCATCAGCTGAACCCCTGTTGTAAGCGAGAAAGGGTCAAGCCGTATTTCAAGCTTAAAGGTTGACTGTACCACCACAGAGCTGGCAGACGTCTGTGAGGTTACCTGTAACGGAGATGCATGGAGGAAGAACCACGGAGATCCAAGAACACTAAGAAACACAGCACAGAATAGGAAATATTCTCCTAATGCTGCCTTTAAGGAGTGATAAAAAAAAAGAGGAACAGCCACAAAGGAAGATAACTAGGACGCTGCCTCACATTTGCAAAGGCACACTGCTACAAATAAGACAGGAACAAGTAACTGTGCTGGCATGTCAAGGAGAACAAACGTTAGCACTGTTAATTATTGTCCAGCTAAAAGAGAAAGTTCAGGAACTTGTTGATAATAGTTACAATGGAATAAAAAACAGAGAGGAGTACCAAACAGTATCTGCAGACAGAACAAGAGATGAAAACACTTCTGTACAAGCAAGAGGAAAGCATGGGTGGGAGTTAAAAGAGAGGGAGCAAAGCAAGAAGTGCTAGAATGATCACAAAAGTGAGATGAAGTCATTTGGGCAAACATGTAAGAGGACAGAAGCTTTGGTGTGAGACAAATGGGAGACGTAGAGGGACTGCAAGGAAAAAGGGATAAAGATGCTGTTTTCTCTGCAAGCAACTGCTGAAGCTCATGGACAACAGAAGAAAAATGAAAATATCAATCACACACACACACACACACACACAACGTCACCTGGAATTGCAGGCAATGAACTCTCAGGCACCAAAGTGGAGTTTTTTAGTTAGAAAAAAATGAGTAATGAGAGAAACCATATGAAAAAACTACTTGTTCCACAGTCAACCTGCATTTCTCTTGCATTGCTCATTGAGAGGTTGGAGGAGACTGGCCCCAGAGAGAAGCACGGGAGAAGGCTATTCATAAAGATTTATACAGGTATCTACTTATCTGCTTATTTTCTGTTTGGGAGTCTGTGGGAGTTTTTTGCATTTTTTTTCCATTGAAATAAATAGGAGGCACTACTTATGGAGCAACACACGTATTTCATTAATTCCAAATAAGGTGGCAACTGTCACACTATATAAAAATGTTATATTGGAAAATGCATCTAAAAAAGCATGGTGCAATATTTCTTATTAATACAGGCTTCAATTTATTGTAACGTTAGTTAACGCTGGTGATCCAATATTCAAATAAGGAAACACCTTATTGCCTAATTCCATTTACTCTTGCCAAAAATAAACTCTGTAAAGGACATTACATAAAAGGTGTTACTTCATTATTTCAACCCTAGAGACTTTTGAAAGATTTGTGAATTGTCAATTTTGAGCATTTGTTCATTTGCCTCTGGTATTAAAAAGTATTAAAAAAAACTACTACCACCAAATGCAAGTTGCAGACATCATTACATATCAATCCATACAGAAGTTCATTAAATCTGAGCTAAGAGCGAGAATTGCTTCTTTTCCTATTGAGTCAAACAACAGCACTAAAGCCTTATATGCTGGCGTCATTATGGAATGACTATGGAAGAACAAGAAACCATACCCAGTTCAAGTAATTGTTAACATGAAATCACACCTTTTAGATGGAAATCCAAGCCCTACCAGCTTTTACAATGCAAATGCACAATTTCATCAGAAAACAATAATACTGTAGGATGGTCTCTTGTGAGGCCTTCTATTATTTTCAGGGTATCACTGACTCCTTCAATGATATATTTACCAGAACTGGTAAAATGGGTAGGATTCGTGATATAATGTACATACAAATCTGAGCTCCAGAGAGTCCATGCATAGAAGAGAAATAAGCTGTCTATGCTTCATTTTGTCTTAAAATAGATATTCAAAACAGGTTGGCTGAGCTGCAGCTGCCTATCACTCTACTGAATACAAATGGAATCACAGGCAGATGACTCTGGCATCGACAAATACATGGCAAGAAAATCAAACACCAAGAGACAGGCATCTCATAAGATACCACGTGCTCCTTGAAAAAGCTGTTTTCTACTATGCTTTTAAAATGCCTTTTGTCACCCACCGCTATCAGAATACCTTACTCCATCCACAGGAAATGCTAATGCTATTTTAAATCCAAATTAAAATACCAATACCAAAGGCCAAGGAGCTTCCACTGCACCTCTCAAATCCTCTACTACTCTCTCACACATTTAACTGGGAGAAGACAGCCAAAAGCCATGAAATTCCATTAAACCTTGAGAATGACACTCACCTAAGAGGCTGAGATAGGACTGACAGCACTATCACTCCATCCACTTCAGAAGGAATATTTCAATTAAAAACAAAGCAGCATTAATGCCTTACCCACAGGAGAGATTTCTCCCTGTCAGAAATCCAACCCTGCTGTCTCAGAGAGGTGCTCTCTCCCACTGGCACACGCTCTGGCTGACTTTCTGTAGGAGATCTTGGCTCCCGGAAGATAGATGCTGGGTGAGGGCTCAGCAATCACATGAGAACTTGTCTGCCCAGAATCAGACCAACCACCGTGGTGCTGGAGGCCCTGATCCCGCAAGGTATTGCAGTGCTTGCCCAATACCTGTTGCATATTCTATTGCTGTGGAACTCCCATGGTTTCTCCTGCACAGTGCACATCTTACGACCAAGTTGATGAGAAAAGGAGCTCTTAGCTCAGTTATTCAGACATGTCAAACTTCTGCATAACGACACTTAGACCAGACAGACAGAAGATCATAAAAAGAATGATGAAAAGAAGGTCTTCTGTCTTTAACCTGGAAAAAAGCTACTGTTTTTAGTGACAGTACAACTGTCATATTTCCTAAGCTTCCAAAAGCAGGCCAACCCAGTCTGTTACATCACAGAGATTAATCAGATGCTACAGTATTTACTAGGGTTAAACTGAGAGGATAAAAGTTACATAATGGATTCAGTCCTACTAAAAGTAGTCAGACCTTTCAAATAAATATGCACCTTTGCTCTTTGACCCCCTGAATACCTGGACAGGAATAAACACTAAAACAGTGAAATTCAAGTTTAACAACCTTCTGACACTGCACTCACCTCAGTAATCCAGTACATAGACACAAATGGAACGATGTGCCACCCACAAGACCACAATAACCCAAAAAAAATTTGTCACACATCTTTACTATTTTTGTCCCCTCTTAGCAGTTACTAAAGCACTATGAAATATCTCCCTGTACTACATACATACAATCCACAGCCCCCTGGAGCTGTACTCCTTACTGTTCCTTGTTTCATTGTGAGCTTAGGTTTGCCTCATTTAAGCCAAGCTCCCCAACCAGAATAAAATCTAAATACAACTACAGCCTTCCCAAAGGCTGCATGCTGTTTAACAGGTTACCACCACGTGCCACTGACGAAAAATCTTGATTTTTCCACTCTGCAGACAGTGCAATTTTGGGTGCTCCTCATCTTCCTCACATGCATTCTATCTGGAATCTGATAAAAATATTAAGTGCTCTGATAAAAAAACTAATCACCCAGGCGAAAAGCAGACAGATCACAATGGGTTCAGAAGACCACCTTCAAAACAGTTTGTAATTTTTTCAGCTCCAGAAGTAAACCTCCCCCAGTTTTAAGAAGTCACGTTACAAATGTCTTTCATAGAGAAATAGCCCGAGAGAAAACACATGCTGCCTATTAACACATTAACTATAGAGATATTCCATTATACTGGCACTGCAGAAAAATACAAAGCCTTAAACCACAAACCAATACAGAATCTTACATTATGCATATACAAATCCAGCTCAATTATGATACATACAGCAAGCATTTCAAATATTTCTCCCCTTGCCCAAGGAGCTCTTGTACAGTGCCTACATTCCTCTGCCACTCCCTTAGAAATAGAGAAAGCCGTACAGCAGTCTCTTGCAGTATGCTCAGAAGAGATGCTGAGGTGCAACAGTGATGCAGGCATCTCTGCCACACCGAGGTGCTGCCTTTTACAAGGTACTTCATTTTTAAAACATTTGATAACAATGCTCCAGTCTTACAAGCTTCAGATTCTGCACCAAGAAATGAGGAATAAAAAAAGATTTACCATCCGTGCATTCTTCATAATACCAGTCCAGTTCATAGTAATCTGCTTCAATAAATTTCTGCATAGTCAGTATCCTTCAGCAACAGACGAGACTGCACTTCGCTGCTAAGGTCAAGTGAAACGCAGCCATGCTTTCCTGCCTGTGCAAAACGGCACATCACAAGGCAGCTCATGGGAAGCCAGAAATGAGCTGCACATCTTCAATGAGTCTGCAACTAAACTAAGGGGTGGGGGAGGATTGGGTGTAATTTAGGGGGGGAATATAGAGAGAGAGATATCTAGAAGGATGCAGAAGGGAGATTTCTCAAGCGGATGCCCTGGCGGCTGCTGTAATAAAGCAGCTCTGCACAGGAGCCTCGGCTGGGTGTTACCGAGCTCGCCCTATCAAGAGGCGGATACACTGACGTGGGAGCACACACCACCGCCCGGATGTCTCTAACCCATCCCTCCCCAGGCTCCACATCCCCTTCAGCCTAACGAGTTGCCATGGAGATGAGCCGGCTCCAGAAGAGATGAGGAGATGCAGAGAATGCATTTTGCTGCTTCTGGCTTTGCAGACTAGAAGTGGCCCTCCATGCTGGAAATGAAAATCCTTCCACAGAAAGAGGATCAAATTCTCTGCTGACTGCTTGCTGAACAGCATCCTGCCATCGTAATTCACTGGGTACATGCTGTACATTAATAATGAAAAGCCAGTCCATTACTACTCTCTCCCACAAGTACTGATAAAAACCTGCCTTTCCCATGGAAAATGAAACATTATTGCTTCGTTACATTATTCTGGGCTGATACAACAGAATCCCTCATGCACTCTGTTACTGCAAGAAGTGGCAAACAAAAAATGAAGGAATTGGAAAAATGGGTAGAGCAACACATTTCTTCTTGCAATAAAGCTCATCTGCTTCTGCCTTTTGCCTTCTCCATGAACTACTGACCTTTTTTTTTTTCCCCCTCTATTTTAAGAATCTAAGCTGAAATCAAGGGGTTTGGATGAATTTTCACCACTCTTTCTAAAAATACATAAGGTCTTCAAGCAGGATAGGGTGATGTTTGTGTTCAATGATTAGGAAACAAAAGAAAAGACTTCACTTATGCAGCACCTGATGCGTTTAAGCTAATAAGAGACAATCCAAGGACTGTATTGCCCTAAATCATCTGCAGCAAGCACAGCCACCCAACAAGCATGCCTTAATCTGTACAGGTACAGGTGCCAAGGGATTTAGATCCATCTTGCTTTGCTCTTAAACCATTTCTTCATTCTAAGCAACTATATTACTCTGTGAACACTGGTAGAACCATCGGGATAGACTGAGTTGCAATACACATTAATAACACAAGGAAAGGCATGCTGACTTCTGGCCTTGGAAGTGCCTGTCCAAGCGAAGGCTCCATTCATCCACAGGAACAGCCATGAACAGATAAGGGAAACCTGGACAATGCATCCTTCAGCTGCCCTGCCAAGCTCAACTTTTTCCGGCTTTGAAGACAGTCCGACGCAGATGCAATTTCCACTCTCGGCACTTCTCAAAGGACTTACCCTGTCTGTTCTTGAGCCTAGAAATATTTATAGCATCTTCAACATCCTCTTGCAAAGATCCACGTATCTACTATTTATGATATATGTAACTATCATCTTTTGATTTCAAATTCACTCTCACTGAATTTTATGCTTCCAGCTCTGGACATTGTAGAACCATACAACAGCTTGGTTTGGAAGGGACACCTTAAAGACCATCTGGTTCCAATCTGCCCAGGGCCCCATCCAACCTAGCCTTGAGCACCTCCAGAGATGCGGCATCCACAGTTTCTTCTGTGGGCAGCTGTGCCATGGCTTCACCACTCTGAGTGAACTGAACACCCATTTTCTCTCTCCTTTCTAATCCATTCATTGCAGGTTTGTATTAAATTCCCCTCACTCATGTATATTCTAGATTGTTACTGCTTATTCGACTCCTTGAGTGTCACAACTTAGCTTTACTGTTAAAAAAAATAATATTAAAATAAGGAACAGTCAAGCAATACAGAGGCAAATACATAAGCTGCTAATACTAAAATGACCATATTAGTAATTCAGTTTTACTCGTGTAAGTAATTATCACTACAGTAACTTCAAGCTTGGAGATTATCACATTCTTTTACATATTATTTGCTGAATCACAGACTAAGATATTTGTTCACATACATTGTCAGCAGCTAGCAGCAATGAATTACGTTATTCACCCATCTCCAAAGTTCCAGTCCAGGGCCAAACTCGAAGACAGCTTTGAGTGCAAGTACATTATTTAACTCGAAAACAATGTGTTTCTCAGTCTGAAAATAAATAAATAAATCTGTAGGAGATGAAGACAATAATGTAACCTCTTTGGCAATGTGCACAGGATTCTAACTAGACCTGGTGAGGATTTAGTCCAGTTTTGGGCTCCTCGGTAGGAGGAGACATGGACAAATTAGAGAGAGTTCATCTAAGACAATTAAGGGACTGAAGCGTTTTTCATTTGAGGAGAGGCTGAGGCAGCTGGACTGCTCAGACTGGAGAAGAGGATGCTCAGGGGGATCTCAACAATGTCTATAAGTACCTGAACAGAGGGTGTAAAGATGAATCCAGACTCTTTTCAGACATGGGCCTGGGCAATCTACGCTTGGCTGCTCTGCTGGAGCAGGAGTTGGACCAGGTGGCTTCACAGGTCTGTGTCAGCCTCAGCCATGTTATCATTCTGTAGTTCACGAGTCTCTGATTTTTTACTTCCTTCTTTGTATTGCTACAAACTAAGAATCTTTGAACCTTTTTCATGACTGAAAATACTTACTTTTAACTTTCTGAATAGACTACTGTGAATTTCAAAGCATCAAATATACTAAAGTGTTAGAGCTCCTCTGCAAATACAGCTCTACCTCACACCTATGAGATTTTCCTGGGTGGAGCACTCCAGGAAATAATTTACTCAAACCAGTGGGTTTGAGTAACTTTACTCCTATGGCCTTATACTTCGTTCTCCCTCCTACACTCCTCAATCAGGGGACCAGCCAGGCTCCAGACAATGAGATCTAAGATCTGTATTCTAGATACTGCTGATGGACAGCTGAGCTGGTGTGATACCTGAGCAAAGTCAGCCATGCTGCTCTAGGATGGAAGCATTGCCATTCCTGGGAGGCTACCTCCAAACAAAGAAGCAGAGCATTAATCAAGTAATTTACTGGCACCTTGCCCCCAGGCTGTTGCCTTCAGCTCCTGCCACTCCATACCAACCAGAAGGCAGGAAATCATCATGCCCCAGTAGCTTCCAGCCTCACAATAGGAAAGGCACAAAAATCATTCTTATTTCCCAACAGACACTACTCCAGAAATTATTTCTGCCCTCCTGAAATCAAGATGCACACTAAAAGATAACAAGGCTCTGAAAAATAGAACCTACTTTCATTTTGACAGGGATCGTACTATTTTTGGCTTCATACTACTGATTAGATTTTTTTACATTCTACACTCCATATCGACGAGAAAGCAACAAAATAAGTGGACATTAATTTCAGGTTAGTAAATAGCAAAGGGTTATATAAAAGCCACTAACAGCATTTGCACATGCAAGTTCACACACATCTCTAAAAAAATAATTAACATTTTGAATACTGTGAGCAATTTTGCCAGATGTGATCAACCTGCCCTCACGTTGGGCATGCCATATTGAAATAGAGGAATGTGAAGAGGCACTCCAGCTCTAGCTCAGCCCTGCAGTTTCAGTTCCGTATGTTCACAAGGTGAGAGCTGGATTTGCTGTTAAGTGCAGTTAAGGCTACGCTGTTAAAACACTGTCAGAACAAAAAAAGGTTTCTGTGGCAACATTAACTCAATTGCTCTGCACATAAGCAATTTGTTCCACTTGTATTATTTTTGTTTAAAAGGTAATTTAAGGTTGGTAATGCTATTAAATCTGCATTTAACATATAAAGAGTGGATGCTGGCTACCAGATCAAAACTGCTGAAAGGACTCTCTCCTTTCTATTTCCTGACAATTTAAACAAAGGAAATCTTTTTAAACATGCTGGAATTTTCTTCTCTCTCCTCCCTCCTCCCTATCTCAACACACATTCTTCACTGAGAGAGGATAAAAGTAGTTTTAGGTAGGATGCGGTTTTTGGTGTTGGTTTTTGTTGCTGTTGTTTCTTTCTTTTGTTTTGGTGGTGGGTTTTGTTTGTTTTCAGTTTTATTGGTATTATTCTCCAGAGCTAATTGAAAACACACTGGTATAATCCAGAAAGGCATTATCTTTATGTGGAGAAAACCAATTGTGCAGTCAAATGATTTCAGAAATACTCAAGAGACGTGGAAAGATGGTGTGATCTTCCCAGCCTGAAGACAGACACCCCAGACAGAATACTATAAATCCACATGCAAGTAGCCCTTCAACCACATAAGAAATTGTAACTGTAGGAGGGGCAGGCTGGAAAGACTGGTGGGTTGGAAATGAAAGTATGGCCAGGCCAGCAAAGCAGCCACATAGCAGCAGAAACATCTTTCAACTTCTGCAGCCCAGTTTTACTTCTTATAGATACGTATATCAGTCTTTATGTAAGAAATATCTACCAGAACAGTATGATTTTCTGGTGGACTGTTTCTACTAACATCAAACCTCCTTGTATTCAAACCTCTGTATTGTAACACTGCATTTGACTGAAGTATTACCATGATAATTGTCTAATACTTATCAGATAATTGAGTTTAGGAAAGATTCCAGATACTAAATTTGTGATTACAAGCAATGACATTTTTCATATTCCAAGTCCATATATGGTTATACACATTCATATGGTCTTCCCTTCCAGCTACCAGATTTTATGCCATTTTTCTGTGTTCTCCAGACAGCAAAATATACAAACTAATAAAGAATTCTGGTAGCCAACGTTGACAAGCTAAATAGACTGAGTACTCAAGTTTGCAGTTGCAAAGGAGTATATCTAGGCAGAAAAGCTGGGCTGCCAAGTTCACGAGCTCTCTTCCTCCTTCCCTTTTGCTGTAATGAATCTATGCAATAGGCCCAACACTGAATTGAACTGCCCAAATTAACCAGGTCGCGAAACAATACAAATCCTTTTCTTTCTTTAAAGAGAATATTTGACAAAGATAATTTCAACTACCCAACTTACAAACATTGCCTCTCAAGAAACCTGTAGCAGCACACCCAGGAAGGTGGACAACTATGCTGCTAGAGAGCAAAGAAGCATAAGTCATCTCTGCTGGCAAAGAAAGCAAATAATATCTTTATCTCAAACCTCACCATCGATCATGCCTCCCCATGCTTAGTCATTGCCAGCCTTCTTATTCAAACCTTTTTCATTTCTGGGAAGATCTTGTGAAATGATTACGAGAGCTGGATGCATCATGCTGGACTCATAGTGGATAAAATAGTGTATTAGCTCCCATTTGATTACCTCTGGGACTCATTTCTTTCCTTGGTTCTAGCATCAAATCAGGTCCTGATAACTAAACACTACATCTTCCCATTATTTTCCAGAGCCATCAACACATAGGATAAAGCTACCCATCCCACTAATATCAGCTGGAGTCCTTTCTGCCAGAGGAACTGCTGTACAGCCCACCATTATGCAATGTGTATTGCTACTAATCAGGCTTTGCCACAATAGCTCATTTGCAAGCTGATGTTTTTCTACTTCCTTTCTTTTTTCTTCTTATTTCTTTTTTAAGTTATTAAAGAGCATTAAAAAGGAAAACAGAGCATATTTAAAAGTACAATTGATTTTCAAGGACAGGCTGGCATACTGTTATTTGTGAATTTACTGAAGTGAACTGTTACTTGGATTTCACCTTCTAAAATAACACGGAGCTAGAGTAATCCCATGACTGCACATGTAGTAATAATAAACAACTCTGCAACTCAGGATAATCATCTCTTCCGGTGTAGTCTTTTCCTTAAGCAAGAAGTCACAGTGGCCTGCTTCACCTGAAAAGAGTGGAACCAGAGCACTGAAAGCCTTGTACCAGCAGCTTTCAGAACCAATATTTAAAATAAATGAGTGCTTCAGATTTGATCACTTCAGTCAAAATGTAATTATTGTCCAAGGCTTCAAAATGGTACAAGTACTTTCTACACATGGGACAGAGCTTAGGGACACCTCTTTCCCTCCAAACACAATAAAGGCCCAACGACCTCACCTAGTACACACAGAATCTCTGCTTCATAGGAATCTTTCAAGTATTCTCCCACTGAAACAAGACAGATTAATGTGAGACAGGAGCAGACAGTTAAGTTACTTAAGGACAAAAACTGATTTTCTATATGATAGCATTATTTCTCCCCTCCCCCTGAAAAGGACCAAGGTAAACTTTTTTTACTTTCTGTGGTACACTTGGTGATTCCTGAATCATTCCTGAAGAGTAATACACTTGCATCTGTATGAAATAAAAATTTATGCTGTCTTCAAACAGACATCTGCAAAACTGTTCTCATTATTCATTAAGGTGTCATTGGTCACGCTTAAATACTGTGAGACCATGATAGCAAGACCTAACCACTTCCATAAGATGCCACTTTTTAAAAGAATACTCAAATGTATATACACCTATCAAGAATAAGTAAAGTCTTTTTCTGCAAGACTGCTTTCCAGCTGGTTAGTCAGCAAGTCCTGTTGCCTGGAGCTGTTCCTCTGCAGGTGCAGAATGCGGTACTTTCCTTTGTTGGACTGCATGAGGCTCTTCTTGACCCCACTGCTCCAGCTTGTCAAGGTCCTCCTGAATGGCAGCACAACCCTCAGCCATTCTTCAGATGTCTTCTATCCTCTCTGATGCTACTACCCTCCTCTTAATGTCTCCACTCGGTGACACAGCCCTTTAGCAAAGGGCACGAACCTGCAGGGAAGAAGGCCATTTCTCCCAAGGCTCAGGGAGAGGCCCCAGGCACCTCCTGCAGCCTGGGACTTGCACCGCTGCAGTCACCATGAACAATGAGTGGGGATTACATGAGGCATTGTCTAAGATCTTAACAACAGCACCATCACAGAAATAAAGTTACTAGATGCATTAAAAATCAAGAAAAATAGATGAAGAATGAGGAAAAAAGATAACTGCTTTTTTTCTTGCCTTGGAACATCCCCAAATATTAAGAAGCAAATATCTACTTAAATCAAGCTTAAGAATTTGCCTGTCTAGCTTTATAAAGAGAACAGGCAATGTGAATGCTCTGAATCCTACCTTGTTAAGATGCCCAAAAAGACTGCTAGGGCTTATCAAAATACACACACAAAAACCCAGTGCTAAGATGAAAACTATTGTCCATTTTTCCTACTGTCAACAGAGTTTTGCAACATGCAGACTTGATTAATACATCAAACGGCACCGAGGGAAAAGAATCCAGATGCTAAACATTTGAGTGCTCAGCAAGCAGCCACAAAATGCACAAAAATTGTTTTTGAAAATACTAACCAAGCTGAAACCTTTAAGGCAGATAATGAATAATCTTCAGTAAGATCTCTCTGTGGAGTCTGGAAGTACTTAAGTGTATTCTCTCAATCCTATTGAATTTAACCAGCCCTAGAGCATTGGCACTATGTCATCCAACAAAATGAAACTTATTTCTATAGTCAATAAAGAATTAATTGAGACGTGCAAGATTGCCACCATCACCATACGCATAAACACATTCCACATCCCTCAAAATCTCATTGCTTTTTTTATTTTAATGGGTCAGATCTTGACTCAGCTCTAACCATATGTCATTAGAAAACGAGGTCGAACAAGTTCAGGGGACTGGAGAATGAAAAAGTCTGTATTAAAGCACATATCACTGGCATAAAGCACTCAAGTAACCATTATATAAGTGCAGCAGAAGTACTTATCCTTTACAGACCTCTACATGACAAGTCCTGCTAGTCTGGAAATGAGTCAAACTAGTTTAATTCCAAGTTTCTCTTTATACACAAACTGCAGAAAATACTTTTCTTTCATGTTACTGAAAACCTTCCCATACCATAGTGACCTCCTTAATCCATGCTTCCTCTGAAGCTCTCCCTCCTCCCTTCAGCTTTGTGCTTCTAGTACTTTCTTATATATTTTTAAGGAGAAATTATAGAAGATAAGAATACATGGCATTCTTTGAATATCAAGAAAGAGCAGGTGGTACTCCAGGAGCCCTTCGCAGTTCAGTACAGTATGCCATTATGCTCTATTAAAGACGGATAAATGGAGACCTAAAGAAATGACCAACAAAGATCAAGGACCAAATGGAGACATCCATTAAGACAGTGGCCCTATTAAAAGCACTGGCACTCTTTTCAGTTCACAATCTAGAAAAGACAATTTCTCCATTCACTCAAAAGGATAGACTATTTTCCTAATACAAGTGTTTCTTTGTGATATGTTTCACATTGTAAAATGGAAACAGCACAAACGTAATGCTATCTCCTCTCCCTCTATCCCCTGAAACACAGTTCAGTGACAGCAGGACTGGTATGGGTGAGCATTAATTGCTACTAATCTGCTTCTTAACTGAATGAAAACGTATCTGTATACTTTGAAAGCTTGATAGTACATTACTCCAAACACCCACCAACTCTTCAGAAAAGCTCCATCACTTCAATGCTTCTACTTCAAAGGACAGCAAGGCAGCTGCTAGTTACACTATGTGCTGAATCACTCTTGGAAGTAGCATTTCTCATACATCCTCTCCTGGGAGCAAATGCAAACACAGATGAACTCAAACTAGAGAATACTGTCACTACAAGTGATTTAAGTTCATTCACTGATAATGGTCTTCGGAGACATCTGAATCTATCAAAACAACCACACAATCTCTCTTATTAAATATATTATTCAGAAATGAAAAAATCAGAGTCAAAGAAGTATGTAGTATCAGAAGTTTCCTAGTACCAAGCCTGTTTTATAGAAAAGGGGAATACTGGCTAGATAATGAGAATGAATTACAGAATGTGCTACAGATAAGTCAAAAATCTACGTGCATGTATGTAATAAAAGCAGTACTATAATGCATATACAAATGAGATTTTAA
The DNA here is from genome assembly GCA_016647715.1 of Pavo muticus. NCBI lineage: Eukaryota > Metazoa > Chordata > Aves > Galliformes > Phasianidae > Pavo > Pavo muticus. The sequence goes on from JACDJE010000091.1 coordinate 773,005, forward strand.
ACAGCAAGCAATTTTTACTTTTATTTTTTGGAAGTACAGTTCTCAGAAATAGATAGATGGAGAACTTAAGGGCACTTTGTAAGGCTTAATCAAAAAAGCATTTAAGGAACTGCTTTCATTTTGAGTAGAGATTTAAAATCCTGCCATTACATATCAAAGTTCTTTCAAAAGGATAACTACAAATCCAACTGTACATCAATACATGCATATTATATATAATATATATACACACACGTGTGTGCATCATTATATATACTCACATAATATCTATATTCAGATCATTCCACTTTCCTACTTCTATGGGTCTCAAAGTATTTTTAAGTAATCCAGTATTGAGGTTTAAAGGTTCAGACACCATCTTGTTCAAAACTCACAAACTGACTCAAGACAGAGCTAGAGACATGGATCAGAACCAAGACAGGGCTTAAAGAGACACTGAGTATGGTAACAGGACACAGATGTGTTCAAAGCCTGCAGCTGGAATAAGGCAAAAAAGCTGCTCTCAATTACTGCCAAAACAAACAAAAAAAGTAAATGACACCACAGTCAAACAAGAAACACTTTGCTATCATTTATAGCTAGTGGAAAAAAAGAAGTGTTCCCTTTGCCTAATTCCAGTAGTTCACTGTAGGTATCTGAACATTATTAAAACAATTGAGTTACACTGCAAGTGTATCACAGTGGAGTTACTATTCAGATTATTTCCAGACTAAGTAGTTACACATTAATTAATGGGTGTGGTGAGAGCTCAGGTAATAAAATGTTGCTCTTCCTGATAAACTCTCTACATAAAGAACAGGAAGCCTTACAAAATACACATTTGCAGTGTTAACTATGCACAATATTTACATATATTAAAACATGCTCAGACATTCCTGTTTATGTCCAATATTTCTAGGTCTGCAAACACTTCCTGAATAAAGCCACAACATATCTCTTCCTTCTGACTTCTCAACTGTTCGTAATACTGGTGGTTTCAAAGCTGGTCGATACTGCAATACTAGGAGCCATAAGCAATGGAAAGATTTCATTTCATACCTAAAAATATTCTGCACAAGCTCAGACTTCAACATCAATTATATTTCGCTCATCTTAAAGTGTTTCTAAAAAGCCCAAGGAAGACACAACAATCTGTACATATAGGACATTTTAATTCTGGTAACAGTGTTTATTTTGCAGGAAATCCTCTTCTGGTGCTGTAAAATTAATTAATTCTTCCTTCACTTAAGAAAGTCTGACAGATTATAAATTTCACTTTTGTTATTTCTTACATATAACTACATTCATAGAACTCAGACCATAAGAATAATGCTCTGAATAAAGTGGAAATCTGTAATGCCGTCCTAAAATTTTCTCATAGACAAGTTACAGTATATATTCACCTTCCCCCTCCTCCTCCATCAAAGATTTTAAAACAAAATAAACATGTACAAAAGGAGTGCCCTGATTGCAGCTCTGAAAATGAATCACAGTGCTAGAAGTCACACCCTGGAAAATACTCTGCAGAGTGATAACGGTACAATTCACTTTTGTGACAACTTGCTTAATACCTTTATTTTCATGGTTCATTTTTCACAAAGCAATGTTTATGCACAGTGCCATAACTTCTAAACATGCCACAGTTTTATGATCTTGCACTACAGCATTGTATGAGTTGTTCACAACTGAACAACTGAAGGGTAAAAGCAATGATCTCAGCTCCCAGGATATCAGTCTAGGGATTAATTCAACTTTGCCCATTTTCAACCTCTTAAGCCACTACCTATTGTACACATGCTTGTACATAAGCATTAAGCAACAAACTTTCTTTACAGGAGTTCTCCTTGCTTAGCGTTCCTTCTCTTTAAGCAGTTAATTACCAATGAAAGCAGAAAACGCATCACTTTTTTTCATGCAAGCTAGTTTGACTGGATGAAGTTTTCAAATTGCAGCACATAGCAAAGCTTGCAGCCCATCATGCTTGTAAGCTAAATGCTGAATAAAATTGTTTGAGCATGCACAGTTACAAGCAGCTACTGCTACCTGATTTCTCTGATGCAAGTAGCTTCATTAAGTAACCATTCTCAACAGCCATGCATCATTACTGATGACATATCCCACAAGCATCTTAGGTAGGAGACTTGGGATACTCCCACATTGATTTTTGCCTTCCTTTCCCTCCTAGTAAATCATCTTTCCTATGTTTAATGCAACAGCCCCTTTGCATAGACCATGTTAAGGATGAGACAATTAATCCTGTTACTACAGATATTAGAAAACTGACTTTTCAGGAGGTTTATTTAAGTCAGCTACTGCCACCATTTCAGCTGCATTAAATATCTGCTATGAAACAAGAATTAATTGATTCCATTGATCAGCTTTCTGCCCCACCTGACATTTTGCATTTTTATCTGACTGGGGAGAAGGTGGAGAGCATATATAGAGTCATAAAATGGCTTGGGTTGGAAGGGACCTCAAGGATCATCAAGTTTCCAACATCCCTTCCACAGACAGGGTGGCCAACTGCTAGATCAAGTACTAGATCAGATTGCCCAGGGCCCCATCCAACCTGGCCTTAAATACTTCCAGGGAAGAGTATCCACAGTCTCTCTGGGCAGCCTGTTCCAGCACCTCACCACTCTCCTGGTAAAAAAAACTTCCTCCTAACACCTAATCTAAATATCTCCCTTAGTTTAAAACCGTTCCTACTTGCCCTATCACTATCTACCTGTGTAAAAACTTGATTTCCTTCATGTTTATAAACTAAATACTGGAAGGCCACAATGACGTCTCAGTGAAGTTTCAATGATTGGTAGATATTTTATATTCCATGTCTTCTATTGAGGCACTGAAGTAACTCAGTTCCTTGTATTTGTTTCCTTTGCTTACAGAACTAGAAAGAGAATTCTTCAGGCGCATGACAATACAATGAAGCCATATTTCCAAAGGCTTGTGTTGAGCCCTGTAACTCAAATCTTTTGAGCTCCACAGCACTCAGTAAGTACCTAAAACTACCTAACACTATAATATAAAACCTCTACTATGCAAGCCTAACTACTACACCTTTAGTATGTCACCTACTGGTTTGATGCTCTGCAGGCTATTTGAACACGCCATGCATTCAAAAGTGTAACAAAACTGCATTTTTGCATGAAGCTGGGAGGAGGGGAGAAGAATCATTTAATCGTAAACTACATGATTAATGAGAAACTAGAGGATGAATCACACTTGTCTGGTCTTCTTGTACAGCTAAGTCAACATCCACAGTAGAAGAACATAGAGACACGAATCCATTCACCATGATAAAAAGGATCTACCGGCTCAAACAAAAGAATGAAAAATGCATAAGGTCACAAGACTACAAGCTTTCTCTCCAGGCACAAACAGTACCTTTCTGTACAGTAGTATGAATATGAACAAAAGAAAGAACAAGGGGACAAACCATCTTCATTAAATGCTCAGTGTTTGGTTCTTCACAAGTCTTTTTTAGAAATTCAAGCTGTAGAAAAATGATTTGACATCATCTTGTGATGCAGGCACACAGCAGCACAGACAGCATTACAGTGAGTCAGAGAATATTCTCAAAAAAAAAGCAAATAAGGCAACATGCCTAAGCCTTTTACATTTTATAAACATAGAAATTTCAGCCTCTTGCCAGAGAGATAACAAGCAAAAAGAAGTCCTGAAGTGTCACCAATATTTGGTATTGTGACAAAGTACACAGACAGATTAACAAATGCAACTGCTGTTTTTGATTATTTCCTTTCTTTACTAACCACCATAAAACTTGAAAACCATCTTGCTTTTCACGACTGTAAGAGAATTACAGATATTTCAGAGGCAGTAACAAAAATAGTATAGTTTTATTTATTCTTCAGTAAAATTTATAAAGTTTTGACTTACGGAAGTATTTCAAGGTCTCTTCTATTTGCTCAGTTGTTAAATCGATATTTGCATCAGGAGAAATGAGAGGAGTATGAAGCCAGTCGTCGTGGTCATAACCATAGATTGTATCTGCTCTTAGCTTATAATGAGGCAGCTGTTCTTCCAGTAGACTGATGATTTCAACTTCAGGAAGATTGGTACTATTGCACACATCTGACAAAAGAAAGAGAAGACAGCCTCTGTCAGTCACTTTAAACCAAGTATTATACGAATAAGCTAGGAAATACACCAGTTTGATTTGATATCAAAAAGATTTTTCTTCATGAACAGCTAAATATTATTTAGAAAACAAGACTAGCTCAAATTATCCCCAAATTAATGTCTACTAGCACAAAATGGAAAGGTATGCTTTTTGGGATAAAAAACCCTACAGCAAGGACTCACATACTGAAGAATACGGATTTGAGAAGGGGGCAAAATAGAGAGCAAGAGAGCAACAGAGTAGGAAAATCGTGGGTATGGAAAGAAAGATACTGCATTCAGGAATCTACATTTTTAAGTTTTACTTGACAGATTATTTTTAGTTTGCAAGTTCTGTATTTCTCCTTAATTTCCTCCTTGATTGTAGTTGAGTATTGCTGAATTTTGCCTTCAACTGATGGCAGATTTTTCCCAAGAAGAAATCCAGGGCTGCAGTAGCAAACTGTCACAATTCACACTGAAGACTCGCAGTAAAGCAGGCTGCAAGAACTTCTAAAGAACTTTTCAACACCAACTCAACATACATTCTGTGATATCAACCCTTCACATTCACAAGAAAATCAACTTCACATTCAGTTTTAAAAATGAATGCTGAGGGCCATCAACAACATTGCCATTTACACAGGCAACTTAAATTTAGGAAAAGAGACAACAATTTTTTAATGTAGGAAAATTCAACATAAAACTTCTTTGCTGTGAGGATTGTAAAACGTGGGAAGAAGAGTCCAGAAAAGCTGAGAAATCTCCATCTTTGGACAGACTGAGAACTCACTTGGCTAAGGCCCTGAGCACCCAGTTTAAAAGGGTGTATTTGAGTAGAAGGTCCAGAGGTCCCCACCAATCTATATTCTCTTGGCTTTCATCAAGACTACGCTGCTACCTTTTGGACATACGTAAGCATTCTCCAAACCTCATTGCAGAAATATATATACAAAGATTAGCAGAAGTAAGTATTCATGTGCAGCACTGCTATTTTTGTGGAGCTCTGTGCAAAGAGCAAGTCAGCCCACACACATTATTTCAGGAGGTCCTGCAGCAACTTACCAGATTAAGAGTACCAGTTCACACAGAGAAACAAGACCTTATTCCCCTGCACCCACAGCTGTGCACTAAATCTAAGTACAAACCTTTCTTCTGCCTGGCTGCTTCTGAAATGCTGATCATGTCCACTTTAGTGCCTGCAACCATCTAAGTTCAGAGAAGCCAGCTGATATTGTAAGAAACATCTGCTGCTGTAAACTAAACATACATAAAGCCTATATGCATATAGACTTCTGTACCTCTTTGAGTTACCTAATGCTCTCACTGTCAAGAATACAAGGTTGTTTTTTCTCATCTTTTTTTTCCTGCTGAAATGTTAGTTCTCCTCTTGTGAAAAGTATAAAGGTCTGCACAACCTGATCAAGGTGGTCCTCTTGCAAACAGGAAACCAAAAATGTTTGAAAAAGAAATAAAAGGTCTGAATTTTAGCTGCCATTTCAGAAGAAACTGAGTGACCTTACAGCTTCCAGCAAGTAGTTCTGTGCAGAGCTGGTTTGATCTGTCATAAAATGTAGCAAAATAGGAAAAGCAAAAGAAGTTCTCGTTTGAATCTGAGAGAAAAACAAACATGCACACACACAGAAGAAAACCATCCAGGTTATTGTGGAAAAGAAATCCATGTGAACACAGAAGGACATACAGTAGAGAATTAAAAATTATAGTGCAATACAAGTCAAGCAAGACACTTTTTCTGCTTTACTATATAATAAATCCTGAGTGTTTCTACACAATTCAAAGCCTAACAACCGAAAAAGACAGATCTTCAAAGGCAGCATATTCTGATGCTATTGTTATTAACTTCTATTGTGATTTTAAAATCCATCTACCAGCAGGAAATTGGTGCAGGCTCTGATATAATTGCCTATTTAGTAAAAACAGGACACAGTAATTATGGTTGTGTATGACTAAACATTAGTTCACCATTTAAATCATGGCAATACACTCAGTGCCACAGTCATGCAGTCTTCACTCTTCTTCCCCTGGCTTTTTTGAGGTGCTGGCACTTGATGTCACAAGTAGGTACAAAGGCTTCCAGACTGTTCTGTTGTTTGGTTTTTTTTTTTTTATGGTTCTGATTAATATTGCAAAGATAAACAAGTAAGATAAGCACTCTATTCAGAGCACTGGAGATATTATTCAAGCTTTATAATACTCAAGCTATTCCTCTTGTCCTACGTGGTAACTTCATCCTATTGAGTTAAACAGGATCGTAAGCCTAAACCAATCAAGTGTTCGTTAATATAAATGACTCAAGAAACTACAGCTGAACTTGCTCTGTTCAGATTTATTTTTTCTGTAGTCTAAGAGATTTTCAGCTTGTCATTTTCTGGACAACCTTGGCTAACAGAAACTCCTACAAGGAAATTACAACCAATCTGAAGAGCTGAATGTTTCTCTCGGGAGTTACAAACTCACTGATTCCTCCCAAAGCATGGGTCATTACAGGTTTGGCTTTTGAAAGAAAAGAAGAAAGATTTGCTAAGGCTCCTGCATACGGTGGAAGGCTATAGTTTATGGTACTCCATAGGAATAATTATACAAAACAATGAAAATCTGTGAATTTGTTAAATCTTTTTTATTTTATTTTCGCAAGTAGTATGCTCCACTGATTTGCTTACATGTGGCACATGCAGGAACACCCCATCTCACCTCTTTTTAGTACAAAATCAACCTCTCCACATCCTATTTGTAAGAAGATAAGGAAGTTGCTCAGTGTGCTCTGTAGGATTTTCTGACATTACTCCTCCCCTTCCTCTGCATATTTTCTAAAACAGAGTAAACCAATTTCTTTCAGAGGCCTCATTTTTGGCTGATGTTTTGTTGCTTCAGTTTCCAATCTTCCCATTCAATAAAGAAGACTCAAAATCAGGCAGAAGACTCCAGCTAAGTTAGATTCTGCATTTTTTCTTACTGCTTAACTATCTTGGGTAATTATTAACATTCTTTCTTAACACGTTCCATATCTTCTTAAATGTTGGCATTTGATTGAGTAGGGTACCTCCGCTTCTCTGGGCATCCTGGATTGGAGGAACTATGCCAGCACCTTGTCACCAGGCAATTCAGTCTCAGATTGAGTTAGCTTTTAATATCTGCCTTCTCTACTACTAATTATAGCTATAAAGACAAAAGTAAGGATGAAGTACATAAGAAAGGTGGTGGAGGGACTGTGGAAATACACATGGACAGATCTGAAGATGTCATTGTAAACAACACGGTTCCTTTAAAGCAGCTGATCTGCCGTTCTCCATTCCCCACCAGGCTTTTGAGTTTCACTTGCTCACAGTTTTGTCTGAACAGATAATTATGTATCATACAGTAAAAATAATACCTAGCTAGATTTATGAACAAGGAGCATCTCTTCAATTTTAATATCAGTTTCACATAGAAGTGTTGATAAATGAGAAAAGAAAAATAACAGAAGGGATAAGTAAAACAAAGAAACCACACACGAATACACACACAGAAAACAAGTTCTGTGATTCTCAAAGCCTGGTACTTGCAGGTCGGTTTTGTTAGTTTTTAGAAACAGTACCCTACAGCTAACCCATACAGCCATTGCACGGAATATAAAGCACTGTGTTTAGGATCTGCTGAATTCTAGTCCAAATTGTCCTCAGTCTTTATGGTTTAATTGGCTTGTTTTCAAGCAGAGTCTCTCCCGTCAAGGTGAAAGGGCCTTCCAGGTCCCTAAAGCACCTCTGAGCAGTGGATACTGCCACCTGGTGCAAGAAGGGCCTTATTACCCGGTACCTCGACACCACAAATGACAGTTCTGCTGTTTCTCAAGAGAGTTTTCTCTCTCCACACGTGGACAACCAGCAGCTCTGCAGAACTAACCGTCTGTAGTACTCACTGGATTACTTTTTTTTTTTCCTTCTTAAAAGGCTCTGAGACTACAAGAAAACTGCTCAGAAACTGCACATAAACCGTACCATTCCTGGAGCAGCATTCTCCTCAGCTGCAGCCCTGACAGAGCTTGACACCGTGCAAACAGCTCAGAGCAGCTGTGCTACCCTGAAATGGCTCCTGTGAGAAACAGGGAGCAATTGCTGTGCAGAAGCGGTATGTTGAACAGAACCACAACAAGGTCTGGCCTTGGGGAACCGCTGTGCTGCCTGGCAGCCTTCAAAGCACAAGTTCTGGTCAGCAGGTTGTATAATTCACCCACCCCGAACATCTTCCAAGAGACTCCACTGCATCCCAGCAGCTCCCAGCTGCTGGTGCTCAGCTAGCAGCCAGGAATGGGTACTCCAAATTTCCTCTCCTTATAAAGGAAAAGTAATTTTAAAACAAACAAACAAAAAGTAAAGAATAAATAATAATACAAAAATCAGAATAAAGAATACAGTAGGAAAATTCTTGCATTTCCCACAAGAGAATTAGAACTTCCTAACTTGTCACAGCCTTTTTGCGTGGTTGTGGAAAAATGAAATAGATAAGAAACAGAAAGAGATAAAAGAAACAAGGAAATTCTCTGGAGAAAGCATGAAGAAGTCACCACTTTACTTCCTGGAACTACCCACTCCTCTCCCTGTTCTACAATTGTGTCCCGTTTCCCACCCCCCCACATACTATACTCCTCCTTGACATATAGCTCTCAAACATTTTAAACAGACCAACTTAAAAACTGTATGAAAACAGCTCATCAATAAATAACAATTCTTCTTTCTTTCTTTAAAAGCACACAATACCTGAAAATGGGTCAACTCCAGTGCCAGCTATCCACTAGTTAGGTAAAAGGAAGCTTCTCTGCAGAACGAGGCTACTGCATGGAGACTAAAGTCCAGCCACATGTAACACAAGAAATTAAAGTCCATCAACCTGAGGCTATCTCATGCTAAATACTAATGAATCTTGACCACAAGTTTTGAAATAACATATGCATGCAGGGAACACGAACACAGACTCCGTTTTGGTTTTCAGTTCTCAGAATCCAAAGATCAGTAAGCACTTGGCGATTTTGTATCCCCACATGTAAAATGACAAAACTCTATATTATGTGTACCCTCAGACAACAGAATGCTATTTTTTACTCTTTAAATAGGTAGTGCTCCATTTATGGTTCACAATGTACTACCCCGTTTTCAAAAGGGTAAAGTAACATGCAGCCCCACAATGATCAGACTTATTCCATTCCACCAGCTTGAGAAACATCTAGAAACTCCTTTGGAGAAGGGTCACCCAATTCAGCTGGGCACCAACCAGGAGGCCGTAGCTACATCAGCATTCTCCTTTGTCATCAGAACCAAGCCTAAAGTCTAATCATATTCCTGGGATAAAAAACAAGAAAAGTGGTCTCTAAATGCAGCAGACACTTCCAGGCTGTGTGAAGCAGCCTGAGAGCATTGTTTTTCAGATGCTTCCTGCTAATTTATACCATCATGAACTACTCATTAGTACCATGAACAGATCCACACAAATGGAAAGCAAGAGCATAGAGAAACTTGCACCTTGCAGTTCGGCTGCTTACTAGTCTGCTAAGAAAAGATACACAGCCTGTAGTTGCCCATTATTTGAGCTCTCAAGGCCCACTCAGAGACAGGCATTAAATACTAATTGGGGTCCAAATTACAAGCATGTCTTCGACATAAATTAACAAATTACTCTGCACACTGACCTGTTACAGGTCAAAAATCCAAATCCACCATGTTGCTATTCTTCTTCAGTTCTAGGATGACAAGAATAAGGCTAATTATACTGAAGTCTTACAAATGCTGCTGCTGAACTCACACACTGTGTTTGTAAAGTGTGTCATTAGCTTCTAAGGCAAAGAAAGCAACTTATTCTTAATAACTCTCCTTCCTCTCAACTCACTAAAGTGAAAGATGGTTTTAGCGCTCTAAGCATCACAAGTTTCATTGCTGACTGCAAAGCCAAACTGCAGGAAGAAAAGCTTTTCAACAAGCTGTCTCATATCTTTAAAACTCAGCCTCCTCAGGCAGCTGCCGCAGCTTCTGCAACTTGATTGGCATGACAGTATTTCAGAATTGCAAGTCCTGACACATTTTTAACCAGAGCTGGTTAAGCAGTGGTTCTTCTGCCTCCATCAAATTCAGTTTTTGAGGGGAAAATAAATCACCCCATGCCAGACTCTGGGAGTCCCATTCCAGGCTGCCACAGCTATGCTCCAGCTGACCTGCATAACTCAATGGCAGCACAGCCCCTTCTCTGCATGCAGAGCTCCCACCAGGCCTCACGCATGTGGGGCAAGTGCCATGGAATGGCAGGGCAGGCAGCCTCTGTGGCAGCTCTGTGGGCACACCACCACAGAGCAGGAACTTGGGAGGAGGACTTGAGACTCCACGACTTCCCTGGGCAGCCTGTGCCAGTGCCTGACCATTCTTTCTGAGAAGAAATTATTCCCAATATCCAACTTCCCCTGGCACAACTTGAGGCCATTACCTCTTGTCCTATCACTAGTTATCTAAGAGGTTGACCCCCACTGCCATACCAGGCGCTGGCCAAGCCTGTGCATGGTGTGGACAAGTCAAAGAACTGTCCTCCCATACAGGTCCCCAGACTCAGCCTGTATCTGCACTTTAGTGCATGTAAAGCATTAGTATTTCCTGCTCGTCAGCTTCCTTGGTGGGAAATTCTACTTAAATTCAGCAACTGAAAGCATCTTGAAGAGGTAAGCTGTGAAAAACTTGGCTGAGCAAAACACTACGGATAAAGATAGTGTTGTGGTTTGGTGATTTTTCTTTTGTGATCAGTATTCCACATCAGAACATCATGTGAACCAGTAGGAGTTAAAGAGTTAATGTTCTGGTTCCGTTTACTGCCCCTTATGGGCATGTGGAGTATCCTGATGGGAGGAGAGGTGCGGCTTCCCTGGGGAGGACTTGGCGCGAAGAGGAAGCGGGGGTGGAGCTCCGGACCGGACCGAGCGCCTGGCTTCCCCCGCTGCCCGGCTCAGCCTTCTCAGCTCGCCGCGGAGAACAGCACGTGGTTCCCTCGCGGTATTGTGGTTTGATCTCGCGTTTTGGATACTCTTTTCTCTCTCATTTTGTTTGATTTAGTTAAATTTAGTAAATTACCGTTCCTTCTCAGATCTACTGCTGGTGCATTCCTTTTTGTTAAAACCATCCACTAGCTCCCTGCCCTTCCCCCTCTCCCGGAGCGCGTGGCCCGGGGCCGGCCGGATCGCGCGGCAAACCGTTCGTACCCCTTTCTTTTTCTTTTTTCCCTCACTCTTCCGTTTTTTTTTCAGGGGCCTGTGCCCCCCTGTCACGGACTTGTATCCAGAGATAACCCGTGACAGATAGAGACAAAACAGGGAATGCCAAAGCTAACAAAGATAAAACCTCTGCAAACTGCAGTTTCGTTGTGAAGAATATCATTGTTTATTAGGTTAGAATGTCTCTGCTTGGTTTCATCCCACACACACGTTCCTGCTGAGTATAACAGAGTGAAACTGATCTCAGTGAAGAGAGGCTGTTCAACTATTAGGTCTCTTCTACTGCACATTAATGGAATCAATTTAAATGAATTTTGCTTCAGTATGGAAATGTTTCTCTCCCTACATAAACGCAGCCATATTAGGGCATTTGTTTTTATGTTTAACAGAAAATAAAAGGAAATTCTACCACTGCAACCATTCTTCTAGAGCAGGAACAAAAGCTATTCATGCATCAAATGCACGCTGGCAGCACACTGCTCAGCAGCAGTAAGAACAAACACATTCATTAACCACCAGGATCTCCTCGCCGCCTAGACAGACAGAGAATGTCTCAAAAGGGCAAAGGAGCCCATTGATAAGTCACTGAGTACGGAAACCCCTGAAAAGCAATTGTCCTGCTTTTGCTTGTTTTTCAGCCCTGCTACAAGATGTGCCAGCCCCTGCACAACAGCTGTCCATAGTGCTTTGGAATCACAAAGCAAAAAAAACAAGGATTAATTCTTATGTAACTTGCTCTTTACAAATGTTGACTTCAACAGGAAAAAACTTTGCTTTAGGATGCATACATACATGTGTATCCAGAGAGTGCATGGCTACACTCTGATCGCATGCCAGCGAGACAAAATAGTGGAATAAGAGTATTTTCATATATTTAAATGCACCAATAAACAAAAATGGTTTTTTAGTCTTCCAGTACTATTTATGCGTACCACAAAAGGGAAAAACAAAACCACCACCAGGCACCTGCCCTTAGGATTTAATTCTCAGAAGAACAATCCCAGAACACCAAAGAATACTTACACCTCCTGCTCTCCCTTACCTTGAATAAATTCCACAATTAGGAACAAGTATGCTTCCTAAAGCATGAGAAATACAGTAACTAAGTAAAAACCATCACTCCCGATTTCAGCAATTCCTGCAGTCACTTTCATGCTGACTCTAGAATTGACAAGTAATACTAAAAAACATATACCTCCCTTTTCCTAGTATGATGCAAGCCAGCGTGAAGGCTGGATAAGCAGCAGCAGAAAACTGCTTGGAAAAAAATATGCATAACACTTGAAAGCAAAAAGCGCAAACCTGGGATACAGGTTAAGAGATGGCGTGACAACCTAACACAGGAAGGGAGTCGGGAAGAACATTAAGTTCTGGCAAGGAACAAACACTGGCAAACAGCTGATACGAAGCAGAAGTAAAAGGAGCAGGAGAAGCTGTGTGAAGTTAAGAGGCCACAATCCCAAACTTTTATTTCAAAGAGACACTGAGATATGGGAGAGGAGAAGGACGGTGAGTGAAAGTGACAGAGGTTTTTTCATGAGCGTGGTAAGGTGAATGAAGAACTGATTACTCAAACCCTACATAACTAGAACAAACACAGACCAGAAACCAGTTGGAGATTGGTCTGAGTATCACTGTACACAGCCGTAAAATCCATGCACTCACATGGTAATACAATCAGCAGATTCGAAAGTGACTTAGAATAAAAGTCATGGACAAGAGCCCAATGCTAGTGGACACAAAGAGAACTAGGCAGGGCTGTACCCTCTAGACCTCCAGAACAACAGTTCTGCGTGATGGGGATACATGTGCTGAGAACAGATGACTGAGAGCAGCTGCACATGGGCTCTCCATACCAACATCTGCAACTGCTGCAAGAAGAGACAGACACAACTTCGTTACAAAGGTAGGGGAACTAGCAAAGAAATCCTGTAGGCCCTGGAGATGCTCTTTAAAATGAAATGACTACAGAAGAAAAATGGTCAGAATTATACAACTTACAGTAGGACAGGTGACCAAATCATTATCATGAAGAGTTTTTCAACATTTGATGGAAGGAAACATTAGTTCTGTTTCATAGGAGACCATAATTAAAGCCTTACTAAGGAAAAAGGATGAAAATGCAGGGAAAATCTTTGCTGGCAGGAGCAAGATAAAGTTGGTTTCTCTGGATGCTGAGTGCCCATCATTGGAGTAAGGAGGAGCTTACAGTTATTTGACCTTGCAGGTCACGTAACTTTTCTCAGAGAGATCTCTTAGATGAGAGAAATAGAGATTATATGGTTTGATCTATCTGGTGATGTATTTTTTTTCCTTCAGTAAGAATACAGCTTGCTGAGAAGCACTGAACACAAGCAAAACACAGAAGTGGTTATCACCATAAATCATTTCCCAAGAAGTCTCAGGGAAATGCCCAGAACTTGAAAGCCAGAGAACACACTCCCACATACTTTCAGAAAGAGTAATTAGTATAATGGACAAATGAATTTTGCAAACTAATGAGGGAGCCAGGCAATTTAAATCACAGTCCATTCATTCTCTTCTTTTTCAGAGATGGATGCAGAAAACCTGTGCAGCATATTAAACAGCTACTTCTTGAATTACAAAGTATACCACGCCAAAACCACTGCAAATAGAGTCTTCAGATACGAAAAGCACACAAAGTTAACTTACTGAAGATAGTTTACGATCCTGTTATGTTAGATATGTACTAAGAGAAACAAAAGAAAATTTTAATAGCCAGAAATCCATTGTGATGGATGCCAAGATGCCAGAAGAGTAACTCTATGCTCCAATGATATTTCAGATTTCCATCTGCATTTTACTCTCCACTTCCAGAAGGACAGCACTTGTCTGACAGCAGATGATGGACATGGAAAAGGCAATCTGATTAAGAGGCTTTTGTAATAATTGGATTATTTAGCAACTGACACTTAGTAGTGATACTCCGCTTTATCCTATCAAGACTGCAGCCCTTCTCTCTTTACAAAAAGAAGAGGCGAGAGGTGTTAGAGGAGAAAGTCCACCCCTGAGGTATTGTTACAGCCAACATCTACTTGACTGGAGGCCTCCAGGCCTGCACTGCAATTATAGGGAAAGACAACTATCAGAAGCACTTTCGTTCCTCTTCTACGAAAAAGAACGCTAGATGGTGCTATATTCGTGGTTGCATCTGTATGTTCTGGAACGGTAGCAGCAAGAAAAAGAAAAGTTCAAAGAAAAAAAACACTGGGACAAGATAGGTGCTTCATACATGTAGTAGCAGAGTGATGTTTCCGTGTTATACAGTGCTGTCCCACTGCACATCAGCCTCAGAACCTGAAACTTCTCATTTAAATTGTGATAACAAAAAAAAAATAATAATAATTCCCAGATATTTATTATGCATAGCAGATACTGAAACCATTTACAGGTTTAATACTATTACTGTTTAGAAAGTGATCCACCAGTAATTTTTTTTTATAATGACTATTAAAACATTCACAAACAATTTTTTTTAATGAATCAGTTGGCCTATTTCATTTGCCCCTCTGCTCAAACCAGCACACATTCAGACCGTACACATGTGCAGGCCTAACACTTGAGTTACAGTAACTACAAGCCTGCTCTCATGCAGCTCACTCCCTTGGCTATGCCAACACAGCTGCTGCTTCTAGGCCACAGAGTGAAGCAGCCCAGAGATGTGAGCAATACCCACATTACCTCTTCCGCAGAAGTGGGGGACAGATTTTATCTGGACCAGCTGTCTAAAATACCTCAAAAATCATAGCCCCACAAAAATCTGCACACATGTGTTGCTAGGGCAGACTGAGGACAGGAAATATTTAAGCCAAATTTCTATCCAAGATAGCATGCTCAGTACAATCAGAATGTGCAATGCACCTTCAGCTGTAACACATATTCCCCTAGGTCCCACGCAGCAAAGACTGCACTGCTGACAGAGCACTGGAGTGCCTAACTGCTGCCAGCAGACAGAACAGATCCAAAGAAAGCTACAATAATTCAAAATTCTTCAAGCACCCATAGCCTCCTTGAACATTAAAAAGCATACCACGTTCATAGGCTTAGGATACATCATGGCCAACTCCAATTTCACTGCCATTCTCTGGTTACATTTGAGAAAGCATCACCACAGAGCACTGCCACTCATTTCCCCAGGATTTGCTTGCTGTGTACAAGCCCTTATTTGCAAGAACTTTTGCAGAAACTTTTACATTACAATCTAGCTGTTAACCTTAGATTAAAAGAAAACAGACCACCCCAATTGTTGTATTTGAAACTGTCTGCTCTTGGCTGAGTGAAGGCTCAGCATTAGGGGAAAAAATACAGCATATGCAGACTCAGTACGAACAACTGTTTTCCTCTGGAGATCTTAAAATGTAAGTGGTGCTGACCTGCCAGGCCTACACAAAGAGTTCACATTAAAGCCTCTGACAATTCTTCCTCTCCTTGTGTCAGATGTATACAAAACACACCAGCATGTACTACTGGCCAAGAAGAGATTTTGCAGAGCAAGTACAAGATCAATTTCCACCTCCCGGTCTTTGCCCTTTGACACCTTTACAAAGCAAAGAGTTGAAACTCAAAATAAATAAATAAATAAATAAATAAATAAAAAATCAATAAAAAATATACAACAAACCATTTCTACAGCAAATCTTACTGTCTGGCCTCCAGGTCATAAATGGTACAAGTTTACTGCTGCAGAACAGGTAACCAATACAAAAACATTACAGGATCAATCAGCAAACCACTTTTGGCTGATAACTGAAAAAGATGAGATTCAGAAAGTACATCACACTTGAAACAGCATGAGGTAGGATGACATGCACTGATCTCAATTTAACAAAAACTACTTTAAAGAAAAGTTAGAAAAAAGGTAAAACAGAGTTGGAGGTTCAGGACACGGCCAAACAGAGCTTGCAATAAAGATAATTCTACAAGGAGCCTGGAAAACATAGCATAGAGGAATAAGCAGGGTTGAGGAGCTATCTTTTGTTACCAAAGCATATCTGACTGAAAGTAACATGCTGCATGTGTGCTGCAAAAAGAGCTATAATGGTGTTTTAAAGAGGATGGAAATAAAGGTTATAATGGCAGGGACGAGCAACTCCAGAGGGCAGGCTAGCTGCAAAAAGCAACCTTCCCTAAGAATGAAGCAGAAGGTTTCTCAAACACAAGCAGCTATTCTAAGCAAATCACTAGTACGTCACCTTAAACTCTGGACTAGTCATCACAAATTTCATCTGCAATACCTTAACAGGCACTGCAAGCCTCCTTTGACTGTTCACAGAAGCGCTGCCTGCACTGTTCTGTTGACAGTTATCCTTAAAGCCATCACTCCAAAGCAGTAACTGTCATCTCCTCACACCTTCCCCTCTGCATGGCATGGGTATGTATGCCATTACTACTTCAGCATCCTGGAATGTAAAGAATAGAGGTATTCAGAGCATCGCTCCCCTCCTAACTTTCTTTTCTTGAGAATATCAACCCTTAACAACTACACAACACACACGCTGAGTAAATTTAAAGTATACTACAAAAATATCTACCAACAGACTTCATTAACCATCTCTCTGACCTCAGAGGATTCTAGAAATGGCTGGAAGTTACTTGGGATGCAGCTATCCGGCAGCCAACTAGAAAGGCCCTGGTCTTATTTTTTATTTCAGTGCTCACATTTCTTCTTCTTGAAAACTCAGCTGACTTCTCAAACGTTCCCAGAAGACCCTGGAACTGACAAGGTCACTTGAAGCTAACAGAGTTCAGCTCAGCTAAAACCCATGCATTTGCAATGGAAACTACCCGTCATTTATTTCATGGCCATATCCATGACTAAACTGAGCTACAGTGATTATTCAAGCACAAAAGAATTGGGTCAATTGACCACAGAACTAAGAAGATAATTCTGTTTAAAATACCATATTTAAATACACATTTCATTTATTTGTATGAACTGTATGATAAAAAGGCATTTAATCTTTCATATAACATGCAAAAGAAGCTCCTCCTTATACATAAACTTCTACAGTTTCAGGACTAACATGACAAAAACCAGAATGGTTTTGAAAGGTGAAAAGATATGCAGTCAGAACACTGGATGCTTCGTATCGTTTCTCCCATTCCCTTCTCCCACAAATAAATTCTTACGTCAACATAAAAATCTCAGTTATGCTGAACATAACATTAACCTGCAGTACTCTCTTCCTCTCATTCCTGACTCTGTTGGCTTGCTTTCCAGACATGCTCCAAATGGTTCAACTTCCCAAGCATGCAAGTATGGTACCCTGGTTTCACAGCTATCATCAATTGAGCTCGTTTGTGAAACCCCTAAGCCTTATAAAGAGTTGGCATTGAAAATTCAGGTACTCGTAAATAAAGCAAAAACATGCAGAACCATGCAGCACCAACCATCCATGGGCCAGATAGAAGCTCAAGAACGGAAGCTTAACTACACATCTCCACAGCCTTCTCAAGATAAAATATATGACTGCTTACCAGTAATGGTGCAGGCATCTCTGTACTCTCTGCAGTCTGGCACATCATCTTCCACTGCTTCGCTTACATAGTGCTCTTCATGAATGCCTGTGTCACAGGCTTGGACTGCATGGTTCAACAGCTCCGAGGGAGGCACAGTGGCGGCCAAAGTGCAGTCGTGCAAATCTGTGGCGTCCAGCTTGGCAGGTTTCAGAGGGTTGTACAAACTGCCATCAGGGGGACCAGCACTGGAGACTGGGTCTGGCTGGCAGAAATAGAACTCCTTCTCTTTGCTGGAGTCAGCTTCACAAAGTCTGCAAAACACAAAAGGAACAAGTGCTTAATTCAGGCCATTCCAAACAGCATAAATCGGAATAATTTTCTTTTCCTTAAGCACTAATTTAACCTGACAAATTCAGCAAATACTGAAAGCCAAATACAGTATATAGAGCAGCTGCCTATTTTTGCACCTTGCAGGGTTGTACAGAGTAGAAAAGTGCTATTCTTTGTATAGTGTTATTTCCCAACAGCTGATTTTGCCTAACCCAACTTGGCGTAAGCTTGGTCCAGCCAACTTGGCTCACTCACCACCTGCCTCTCTCTCTCACTCAAGCTGAAAGAGAACCCTGTGAACCAGGTCAGCCTCCTGCATGAGCCACCCCATGCAGCAGACAGGCAGCACATCACCGTACATTTACTGATATTTCGGGAACATCAGCATTCGAAATTGCTTGTTACCAAACAATACAGAAAGGATTAGGATCTTACACTAAGCATCCCCCTCGCCTTATTCTCTCCAGTAGGCCACCCTGCACAGCCTGGAGCTGCCTGCTCTGTCCCCAGCTCTGCTCTTCCCTTTACACAAAAGGAACAGAAGGTGCACTGCATTACAACAGGGTCTACTCATCGCTGCCTCTCAGTGCTTCCACCTCAAACAGGGGACAAAGTCCCTCAAAAAGGAATATCAATGCACCCAGCGAGTTCAAATTAGACAAAGAAAAAACGGGAGCAACTCTCTGCCAAAACTTCAGCTTAATTAGTGTCTTACGAACAGGCCACAGAAGAACACTCAGACTACAGTGGAAAAGCAGAGAGCAAGTCAGCAAGATCACAGAAATGCTTTGGTCTGCAAGCAAAAGGTACAGATGCAATTCAATATGGATGTGCAGCAACATAATATGCTCTATTTGACGCTTCACTGAGAAATAAGAATAGAACAGTTGACTGGGGTATTATATGAAAAAGTCTCTCTTTCATCTCTAACAGTGAAATAACATTACCTGGACATATTTCGAAAGTTATGCTGAGGAGTTTGGCATCTTATTTTTCAGGCATTCCCAGTAAATAATGTTACTGCTTCACCAAAATATTTATGACTATTTCTAGAAACCCTTTGCAAGACTGAAGCATCTCCCTCTAAACAGCCACGATGCAGATCGTGCATTCCAGACCTTCTGGGGGAAAGTTACATCATTATAGCGATTTTCACACTCCCTTTTCTCAACCTTTTTTTTCCTTCCTTTCACTGCGGGCGTAAGAACAACAAAGTAAAATTCTCTTCTCCTCTCAGAGAGTCTCAGCGACGACTCATTTGCACTGAAATCTGAATACCACAAGTGGAAAACTGGAAGGTAGTATTAAACCTAGAAAAAAAAAAGGAAACCTCATGCACAAAATGACATCCTTTAAGATTTTCCTCAGTGACATGTGTTTGTATTTCTGCATGGCACTGGTTAGCCGAGAAATAGTTCTCATTCTGAGAGGCTCAATACCTGTATATTCTAACAATCATAATTGCTACAGGAAGAGATTAAATCCAATGATAGATTTATGATCCATATTCAAACAAATGGTGCTCTACCTCGGCTGCTGTGGGAAGGAAAACTTCACTTGAATGTTCTTAACAGAAATTCTTACAGTTCCCCTGCAGAGCATCCATTATCCCTGCACCACCCAAGTACACGCTGGGAAGAACAATAGGGTCACTTCGTACTGATTACTGCTAAATGGTCCCCATTCAAGTGGCTCTGTAGGAACCGGAGGAGAGATTACTGATATTAGAAATCCGTTGTTTAAATTAAGTTGGAATTAAAATGCAAAGCTTCATTTTCTCTGCATTGATGATAGAAATAGTTTAAGCTAAAAACGAGAAAACACACTGGAAACACAGGGACTGAATAACTAAATGAGCTCCATTCTGTCATAGTTGCTAGCACACAGCTGCGATTCACATTCGTTTTGGGAAATTAAGATAAGTCTGACGTGAACAAGGACGTGGCTGGGAGTTGGCAACCAAATGTCAACAGGAGCATTCATGCTCTTCTTGCCACGTTTTCCCGTCCTCCACATACCTTGCCTTGGCAACCCCTGAGAGCCAGCACCGCAAAAATACCACCAAATGAAACAACACTGATAAACTGAGGTGCAAGTTGTGTGCAGAAGTCTACAAGATCTCAGATTCTCAAAACTCACTTGAAACTTCTCTGGACAGGCGGACATTCCATGCCAGACATACCTGATCATCTCTGCGGATTCATAATGCTACATCCCACACACTCCTGATTAAAACAACCTTCACCCAGAATGTAACACTGCAAATTGCATTAGAAGTTTGCAGCAAATGAGTTTTGTCTCCTTCCTTCACCCAAGTTAACATCCACATCAGGGAAATGCCATGGGACTCGGCTTCTTCCTCCTCCACTGCAGGTTACACCCCAACAGCTGAGCTTCTGCCTTTTATAACCGCACTGTTATGAGCAAATAAACAGAGCAACATTCAGAAACAGCCATCCATGCTCTTCCTTCACACAAGCTGTTTCACTGTTGGTACTTATGGAAACTATAAACAAACAGAGCTTCAAATACAAAGACGCAATAAAAATTACGTCCCTCCCCCCTACCCCCCCAAAAAAAGTCCATTTGCCTGGTCTGCTGCAGAAACCCATGTAAAATCGATGTGACAAAGTCAGATTCAGGATTAAGGCAGAGAATTTGCCTTGATGTTCAGATCTCGTATCACAAAGGGAACAAAGCAGGAATAAATGCATATGCCTGTTCCCACTCAGACCTCGTGGAATATTCTCAGTTTCCACACACAGTGGGAAAAATGCTGTTTGGACTCTTATCTATGAAGTCCATTGAGGCACTGTTTGCACGCCTTCCCCAGCAGGGCAGATCTTAGCTGCTGGATGAAGGGCACACTCTCCACCACCACACCTTGAAACTTTCATCTAAATTTTCCTGTTGCAAAAAAGAAAAAAACAAGTTACAGCTGAGCAGTATTTACCATACTCCCAAGTCAGCCATAAAGGGAGACAGACACTACTATTCCCATGAAATATGAAAAATCAGTATTCTTTTTAATCAGTCCCAACAGCATATACAGTAATCATAACTGGAAGACAACGAACATGTCATTGCAGTGTTTCCTATTTACTCCTTCTGGCAGCCAAACAAGTACACAATTTAAAAGCCAAAGTATAACTTTTCTTGATGAAAAACCCATGCATTTAATTCCTTCTACTCTGTATGTAAACAGCAGCAGTGTAAGACGTCTGTGTCTGCATACAGGATTTAAATTTAACTCTTCTACTCTACCTAGTATGATTTAACTCAGCTTTTGCCTCAGTGGCTGTATTGCACCATTTCTACCAGTCTAAACAAAATGACAGTCTGGGGCCAATAAACAGACCAGGGTCTCAAAAAACACGTAAATTTGGGATGCGTTATTTCTTCATTGTAAACTTGTTTTTAAAGAAAGACTGCTGTTCTCCAAAGTTTACCCTTTAAATGTTTTTAGCCATGTCATTTTACTGTGCAAAACGATTTGCAAGAGAAAGTTATGATAGTAGTCAACACAGATTCACCAAGGGGAAATCATGTCTGACCAAACTGGTAGCCTTCTATGATGTCACGACTGGCTGGTTAGATGAGGGGAGAGCAGTGAGCATAGTCTACTTTGACTTCAGAGCAGCTTTTCACACTGTCTCCCATAACATCCTTGTAGATAAGCTTCAGAAATGTGGAGTAGATGAGCAGACAGTGAGGTGGTTTGAGAACTGGCTGATGGCAAAGCTCAAAGGGTTGTAATCTGCAGGACAGAGTCTAATTGGAAGCCCGTAGCTAGCGGTGTTCCCTGCGCAGTGGTACTGGGTGCAGTCTTGTTAAACATCATCATCAATGACCTGGAGGAAGGCATAGAGCCCACCCTCAGCAAGTTTACTGATGGTGTGAAGCAGGGAGGAGTGGCTGACACACCAGAAGGCTGTGCTGCCTTTCAGCAAGACCTGGACAGGCTGGAGAGCTAGGCAGAGCGGAACCGCGTGAGGTTCAACAAGGGCAAGTTCCTGCCCTGCACATTGGGAGGAACAACCACATGCATCAGTACAGGTTAGGGGCTGACCTGCTGGAAAGGAGCTCTGCAGAGAAGGACCTGGGTGTCCTGGAAAACAGCAGGTTGGCCATGAGCCAGCAGTGTGCCCTTGAGACCAAGAAGGCCAATGGTATCCTGGGGTGCATTAAAAAGTGCATGGCTAACAGGTCGGGTGAAGTGATCCTCCCTCTCTACTCTGTCCTGGTGAGGCTGCACCTGGAATGCTTTGTTCATTTCCAGGCTCCTCAGTTAAGAAAGACAGGGAACTTCTAGAGAGAGTCCAGCAGAGAGCCACAAAGATGACAAGGGGTCTTAAGCATGTCTCTTATGAGGAAAGGCTGAGACCTGGGGCTGTTCAGTCAGAGGAAGAGAAGGTTGAGTGGGAATCTTATCAACTTAAAAATATCTACAGGACAAGTGCCAAGATGAGGGAGGCAGGCTCTTTTCAGTGGTGCACAGGGACAGAACAAGGGGACAACGGGCACAAACTGGAACATGGGAAATTCCATCTGAACATGAGGAAAAACTTCATAACTGTGAGGGTGACAGAGCACTGGAACAAGCTGTCCAAAGACACTGTGGAGACTCCTTCTCAGGAGATGATATTCAGAACCCACATGGATACTCATACACAGATTCCTGTGTATCTACTGTAGGGAATCTGCTGTAGTAGGTGGTTGGGACTGGATCAATCACATCCGTAGGTCCCTCCCAGCTCCTATGATTCTGTGGTTCTGTAAAACTTGCACTTCAAAAGAACAGCAGCACAAGCATGAAGAGCATGAAGACTTGTTCCTGTAGACCTCCTCTGAACCACATACCGATTTTGGCTTAATCCAATAAATGCTTAAAATCCAAAGTTCACAAGCCTAGCTATATGAAATGCTTGAATTCTACATACACCAAATTCTACTGCCATCTAATAGTAAGTCAGTCTACATAATAGTTTGGATGATGACTGCAGGGCAATGAAGACTTAACCAAAAAGTGAACTGCAGTGTACTTGTGGTAGCTTTGACTACAAAAGAAAAAAAAAAAAGATCAAAATTGACTTGTGGTTAGCCAGCACTGCACTCTATATTGAAGAAGTTAGCCAGCTCTACTAGGGCAAAACAGTTCAAAGCTGAGACACGATTACATCAGAGAATAGCCAAAATTTGGCAGTTCTATGTAAAGTAAAAAACAGTTCTCCATGTCAGTTAGCAGTTTCTAGGTTCTGGCTATTAGAAAAAAAATCTCTGTTCATTTTCAAAGCGTTTTAGGGGAAGGCAGTTGAGCCTCATGCAGCATGTATTTAATATAAACATAAATGAAATGTCAGATGAGTGAGGAACAGCAAGTGGCTTAAAGTTTTCCTGGAGCCAGGATTAAACACATCCTAGCTTTGAATCTAATGGTGCAAATGAGTTAATGTAGATCTTCCCCCAAGAGCCACAAAAGAGATTGAATTATTCTCTATGTGACTATCTAGAGACCAGCAATGCCAGCCATGCAGAATTTGTAACATTAGTCTCATTACCACCTTGGATTGCAATGACAGCAATTGACTGTAGTCACAAAACAGGAACACCTACCAACAACATGCTGTCCAAAAACCACTGACTGCCTCTGCGCCGATTATTAAACTTGGAACATTTTTTAGTCAGCTTCATCAAACAACTGCAAATTCAGATAAATACTTTCTTAAAAAAGGAGAAAAGTATCTTTCTAGTGTTTCTACCGAAATCTCCCCACTTCTCCCAGGTCATCCTTTTGCATACTCTCATAATTTAACTGTTAGTTTAGAGCAAGAGCACAGTTTTGAAGCATTTACTGTTGAGCTAGTTGGTTTCTCAGAACAACTTCGGTTCACATGAACTCAATTCATGTAAGGAATTGAGGAAGAGAACCTGAAAACTCTGGCACAGGGCATACTTCAGTTGCAACCTCCTACCAAATAGAAACACGATGAGGCTACAAGAAGGGCAACAAAACTGGTGAGGGGTCTAGAGCACAGATCTTATGAGGAGAGCTAAGGGAGCTGCGGTTGCTTAGTCTGGAGGAGGCTCAGAGGAGACCTTATTGCACTCTACAACTTCCTGAAGGGAGGTTGTGATAAGGAGGGGTTTGGCCTCTTCTCCAAGGCAACAAACAGGACCCGAGAAAATGGCCACAAGCTGTACCAGAGGAGGTTTAGGTTAGATATAAGGACAAACTTTCTCTCAGAGAGTGGTCAGGCACTGGAATGGGCTGCCCAGGGAGGTGGTGGAGTTGCTGTCCCTGGCAGTGTTCAAGAGGTGTCTGGATGAGGAGCTACGAGATACGGTTTAGTGCTTGTGGTAGCAATGGTAATGGGTGGATGGTTGGACTAGATGATCTTGTAGGTCCTTTCCAACCTTGTGATTCTATGATTCTATGATACAAATAACTATATGGGCTACATCATTGCTAGGCCATCTGAGCACATACCTACAATACTGTTCTCCTCCAGAAAGCTTCAGGCTGCACAGATAGCAGGGGCATTCAGCGCAAGCTGCCAAACTAAATCTAATCTAAAGTAATCCACTCAAATCTATAATAAAGATTTGAGAAGTTTCAGCACCAACAACTTCTATCTACTCACCCATCCTTACTGACCAAAGTTCCTGTTAATTTAGAGAGAGCCTCTGGGTACCATAGAATCTAGGCGGTTTTGCACTCAGCACCTGCAGGATCAGAGCTCTGTAGCTCCAGGCTAAGTCTGATGGTTATATACTTCAGAGGGTTTCAAGGTGTGCAGATTTATCCCTTTCATGTACTTGCAAGAGTCCCACCAGAAAGGTTTTCCCCTGTTTTGTACATCGTTTTGTAAATTAAATAAACAACCTATTTTACTAAGCCTGCTAAGTTTTACTAAGTTCTTTAAGAACCCTCAAGCTTCTTTACATGAAAAACTTTCTTCTGATGAAAAATACCCCATCCAGACACTGGAATGTATCAAAGCCAGTTTTGATGTCTTTCTAATCGTGAAATAGATTAACATGCTCACATCCCCCTGTAATTCAGAATGAAGCCCTTGGTCTGTGCTTCAAAAATGTCTGTGTTGACCAAAGCAACTTAACAAGATTCAAGCAATCTGCTTGCAAGATACGAATTAGTAAATTAAGGAGCACCTACAGAAGTTTTTGCTGTTTTGTTTTTTGCATGTGCGTAGTATTTCCTTTCTTATTTCCTCCCTAAGTGAGCAGGTGGGCTTAAATGCCTACACTCATTTAAACACACTTTTTCAGACCATAAAAACTCAACTATTTGCAATACAACTGACTTTAAGATGTAGACTCACTTTTAGTTAAAGACTGAATTTGATTCCAAATAATTTTGAGTTGATTTAGTCTTGTGCTTTATTATATAACCTAATACAATAAGATGGGTTTTATTTTCCACTTAGAAGCTAGGTTTTAAATATGTATGTAGAATGCTGACTGCTCAGACATAACTAGAGAGACGCAAACAGTCAAAGTGTCTCTTTCTGTCACTTACAAGTGACAAGCAGTTTATTTACCATCCAGCAACTTACACAAAAATAAGTTCTGCATTTCTAATGTTAGAATAGATCCATCAATTTTACAGCAAATTAAAGGGACAACCACCTTGGAAAACTTTAGACTATACCATTATCCAAAGTGTCAAGGCCACTTGAGAACCCTTCAATGAAAAATCTTTCATATGTTTCCCTGGAGATAACACTGCTCCCCCTCCCCCCCATAGGGTTTTTGTGTCAGGCTTTGACTCAGGCAAAGCTATCGGCAGGTTGGAATCTTTTCAGTTAGCCAATTAAATAGGGATCACCTCCCAGAGTTGTGTCACATGTACTGCTGCAAAGGACCTTCTCAGGGGTACGCTCTCCAAAGTACAGGCATTCCTATGTAGAATCATAGAATCTTTTCAGTTGGACTAGATGACCTTTGAGGGTCCCGTCCAACTCCTCTGTAATGAATAGGGACAACTACAGCTACATCAGGATGCTCTGACTCTGAACATCCCCAGGGATGGGGCACCCACCACCTCTGTGGGCAACCTGTTTCTGTGCATCACCACCCTTATTGTAAAAAACTTCTTCCTTTAGGTCCAACCCAAATCTCCCCTCTTTTAGTTTGAAACCATTTCCCCTTGTCCTATCATAACAGACCATGCTGAAGAGACTGTCGCCTTATTTCTCACAGCCCCCCTTTAGTTACTAAAAGGCCACTCTCAGGTCTCCCCAGAACCTTCTCTTCTCCAGGCTGAACAGCCCCAGGTCTCTCAGCCTGTCCTCACAGGGGAGGTGTTCCATTTCTTGTGTCATTTTTGTGGCCCTCCTCTGGATGTGCTCCAACAGGTCCATGTCTCTCCTGTACTGAGGACTCCACATCCGGATGCAGTACTCCAGGTGAGACCTCACCAGCGCAGAGCAGAGGGGCAGGATCACCTCCCTCGCCCCGCTGACCGCACTTCTTTGGATGTAGTCCAGAATACGGTTGGCTTTCTGGGCTGCAAGGACACATTGCTGCCTTATGTCCAGCTTGCAGTGCAACAGTACGTCAAGGCCCTTTTTGGAAGGGCTGTGCTCCATCCTTACATCCTCCAACTTGTACTGACAGTTGGGGTTGCCATGACCCAGGTGCAAGACTTTACACTTGGATGTATTGAACCTCATGTGGTTCTCTTGGGCCCACTTCCCCAGCCTGTCTCGGTCCCTCTGGATGGCATCCCGTCCCTTGGGCATGTCAACCCCACAGCTTGGTGTCATCTGCAGTCTTGCTGAGTGTGCACTCAACTTCACTGTCAATGTCACTGATGAAGATATTGAAAAGCATCTGTCCCAGAACTGATCCCTGAGGGACACCATGCATCACTGATCTCCATCCAAACACTGAGCCATTGATTACCACCACTTTCTGAGTATGATCTCATAACCAGTTACTCATCCATGGAACAGTTCACCCATCATATTCATGTCTTTCCAATTTGGAGAGAAGGATGTTATAGGAGACCATGTCAAAGGCTTTACTTAAGTCCAGACAGATTACATCAGTGGCTCTTCTCTCGTCTGCTGATGCAGTTACACCATCATAAAATGGGACAGGGTTGGTCACGCGAAACTGGTCCTTGGTGAAGCCATCTGGTTATTCCATAACACCTCCCTCTAATCCATGTGCATTAGCATAGCTTCCAGAAGGACCTGCTCCATGATCTTCACTAGCACTGAGGTAACAGTGCAAACAGGTCAGTAGTTCTTTGGGTCACCCTTTCTATCATTCTTAGAAGTGGGTGCGATGTTGTCTTTCTTCCAGTCACCAGGGACTTCACCTGCCAACCAACACTATTCATATGAAATCACTAAAGAACTTTAAGCTGAAGTCTTGAAGGCATCTAGAGGTTTGTTTTTTTTTAAATACAAGTCTCATAACCAGCAAGGATTAAGGATATGAAGGCATCAAAAAAAAAGATCGATATCTGGTTATCAATCAATCATATGGCAATGTCATTTAGAATAAAAAAAGTAAGCATTAAAGCAAAAGCCAGAATATCAACAACAATAACCAAAAAGATGCCTCAGTGAAAACAAACATGTAAAGCATAAAACCTTAATCTCTGTCTCTTTCAAAGCTGCTTTTGTGACCTTGTTTGGCCTCATCTGACTAATAAGTCACCAAGACTGAGTCTAATACAATACAATACAAAATACAAAGACTTTTCTCAAAAAGTAATACAAGCTAAAACACTGCAAATAAAAAGCTAAGAAAAGGGGAAAAAACTGAAAACCCCACTGTTCTCCACAAACCAAAGTTTCTCACCAACAGGACTTGGCCTTCAGAATGAGCCCATCAGCCTGTTTCCCTCAGGGCAAGGGAAAGCGGAAGTGCTCTGTAGGACAAACTCTGCTGTGACCTTGGCAGCTGCGAGTGCTCACGCGTGTGCTCAGCCTCTTCACACATGCTGCCCCCTCTAAAGTTCCTCGAGGCAAATGCTGCAGGGCTCTATAAATAGTTTCTCCTTGCCTAAGTCTCATGTTACATCAGGAGCTTTGTACACCTCCATCTCTTTTTATTTAATGTAGGCCACCAAACTTGCCCTCCCCTCGTCCCCCTCCTGATTAGTGAGCAAATAAACAGAAAACAGTTAAGGAAAAAAAAAAAAAAAAAAAA
>JACDJE010000091.1:802598-847681 GCA_016647715.1 Pavo muticus
AGACAGTATCAAACGCCTTGCTGAAATCAAGGTAGACTACATCCACTGCTCTCCCCCCATCCACCCAGCCAGTGACAACATCATAGAAGGCTACCAGGTTGGTCAAGCACGACCTCCCCCTGGTGAACCCATGCTGGCTACTCCTGATAACCTCCTTTTCCTCCAATTGTCTGGAGATGGCACCCAGCACAAGCTGTTCCATCACGTTTCCACAGACAGAGGTGAGGCTGACTAGCCAGTAATTACCTGGATCTTCCTTCTTACCCTTTTTGAAGACTGGAGTGACATTGGCTATCCTCCAGTCTTCAGGCACCTCCCCCATTCTCCAAGACCTCTCAAAGATGACAGAGAGCGGTTCAGCAATCACCTCTGCCAGCTCCCTCAGCACCCATGGATGCACACCATCAGGTCCCATGGATTTATGAACATTGGTGTTGCCTAGGCGCTCTCAGACCGCCTCTTCCCTGACTAAAGGGAAGTCTTCCATTCCCCAGACCCTCTCAGAAACCTCCAGGGTCTGGGATTCCTGAGGGAGAGCTTTTTCACTGAAGACAGAAGCAAAGAAGGCGTTCAGTATCTCCTCCTTCTCAGCATTCCCCGTTACCAGAACACCCCCCTCACTTAGCAGGGGACCCACATTCTCCCTAGTCTTCATTTTACTGTTAACATACTTTAAAAAGCCTTTGTTATTATCCTTTATCTCCTTTGCCAGGTTCAATTGCAGGCAGGCTTTAGCCTTCCTCGCCGCATCCCTGCAGGCCCTGACAACATTTCTATATTCTTCCCAAGTGGTCAGACCCTTTTTCCACATTTCATGGACCTCCTTCTTCCCTTTGAGTTTGCACATGAGCTCCTTGCTCATCCACCCAGCTCTCCTGCCACCCTTTCCCGATTTCTTGCTCACACAGACACACCGATCCTGAGTTTGGAAGAAGAGCTGTTTAAATGCCGACCAGCTCTCACAGGCCCCTTTACCTTCTAACACCCTAGCCCACAGGATAGCTCCAAGTAGGTCCCGGAAGAGATCAAAGTTGGCTCTCCTAAAGTCCAGGGTAGCAATCCTACTTTTTGCTTTGCTTCTTCCACTCAAGATCGTGAACTCCACCATCTCGTGGTCACTACAACCCAAGCTGCTCCCGACCTTTACTTCCTTAACAAGCCCTTCCTTATTAGTGAGAATAAGGTCCAGTAACACTCCTCCCCTCGTCGGTTCCTCCACCATCTGCATCAGAAAGTTGTCTTCAACACACTGCAGGAACCGTCTGGACCGCGTGTGTCTGGCCATGTTGCTAGTCCAGCAAATATCTGGATAATTGAAGTCCCCTACAAGCACCAGCGCCTGGGATCGTGACGCTACTTCCAGTTGCTCATGGAAGGCCTCATCAACCTCCTCCTCCTGATCGGGGGCCTGTAGTACACACCCACAACATTGTCACCCATATCAGCCTGCCCCTTGATTCTCACCCACAAGCTCACCACTGCTACATCACTCTCCCCCAGGTGGAGTTCAATACGTTCTAGCTGCTCTCTCACATAAAGAGCAACTCCACCACCCCGCCTCGCCAGCCAATCTTTCCTAAAAAGCACATAGCCCTCCATGACAACATTCCAGTCATGCGAGCTGTCCCACCACGTCTCTGTGATCGCAATGAGATCAAGGCCTTGCGACTGCACGCAGATCTCCAACTCTTCCTGTTTATTTCCCATGCTGCACGTATTAGTGTACAGACACTTTAGGGAAGCAGCATCCCCCCGCCTCCCTCCATTCCTTTGAACTCCACCCTCTTCACCCATCAAGCTCCATTTTGAGCCTCGAACTACCTGCTCAACCGCAGTGGCCCTCATTTTGTCCCCCTCCCCCTTCATACCTAGCTTAAAGACCTTTCAATGAGTCCCGCCAGTTCCTGGGCTAGTATCCTCGTACCCCTTGGAGACAGGCTACTTCCATCTGCAGCCATCATGCCAGGTGCCGAGTAAATTGCCTCGTGGTCAAAAAAAAACAAAATTCCTGTGTTTGCACCAACTTTTAAGCCACTTATTTATGAGGTGGGTTTTTTGGATCCCCACAGTATCCTTCCCCGCCACTGAAGGTATAGAAGAAAAAACCACCTGCACACCTGCTCCTTCAACTACCCGCCCCAGTCCCCTGAAGTCTTTCTTGATAGTCCTCAAGCTTTTCTCAGCAACCTTGTCAGTGCCAGCCTGAACTATCAATAAGGGGTAATAATCAGAAGGGCGAATCAGTCCAGGAAGTTTCCTAGAAATATCCCTGACTCGTGCCCCAGGGAGGCAGCACACCTCCCTACGGGTAGGGTCAGGCCGACATATAGGGCCTTCCGTTCCTCTCAGTAGGGAGCCACCTACAACAACCACCCTTCTTTCCTTCCGGGCAGAGGCAGTCTTGAGGTGTGGGGTCGACCGCTTCACCCGAGACAACCTCATGGGTGGACCTCCCTCCACACCCTCACTCACCTCTCCCTCGAGTTCCAGGGCCTCAAACCTACTTCGCAGAGGCACCTGGGGAGCCAAGGATGGTAGGGATGGGGGATGCCCACTTCACCGAGCCGTTATCTGGTTCCATTCCTCCTCCTCTCTCAAATTGCCTCACACAGGGCACGGGGTCCACCACTGTCTGGTGAATATCACCTGGATGCCTTTCGTGGAAAGAGTTACAGTGCTTTTGCCACTGCGCCACTCCCCCCAGTTCTTCACTAGTACTGCTAGGGGTAGGAGAGGACAGGTGGCTCACTGCAGCAGGAACACAGTCTGCCTGCTGGTTCCCCTCTACCACCTGTTTGCAAGGCGGCAGGGGGTGACATGCTCCATGTGGAGCCTCAGCTGCATGCCAAGACCTGGGGGCCTATAGGGACTGGCACCACCAATCAATCTCCTTCTCACATTCCTTTATGGTCCTCAGCCTCTCCACGTCCTCCTTCAGGTCGACCACAAGGCTGAGTAAGTCATTCTGCTGTTCACACCTTACACAGATGCTGCCTCCATCACCTGGCAGTGCAAAGGCCAGGCTCTAGCACTCATCACAGCCAGTGACCTGCACACTAGCGTGTTGTTTTGGGGTCTCAGTCTGGGTCTGCACATTCTTCTTGGCTGCAGTCTTCCTTTTCCTTGTGCAGGGGTCCTCTGTCTGGGTCTCCACATTTTTAGTGGAAGTAGCCTTCCGCCGGGGTGGAGCCATGGTAAACCAGCAGACTCACTAGTGCAAATTAGAACAGTATTGCTAGGGGTCACACCCTTAACGGAGTGAGACTGATCAGCCCTGCCCTGCTGCTGGTAGTGCTGGCACTGCCCTCGCCCCTTTCCCAGGTCGTTAACGGGAGCCCCCGCACTTATCACTCACTTCACAGTAATGATACTCCTCCTTTCCTCCTGGTGGGCAGTGGGGCTTTTTCTAGACAGTGGGAGTGGGTGCAGAGCCGTTGCCCTGGCAACGCCTCCGCCACGTCCGCCGCTCTCGCGAGAGCTGCCGGGCTGCTCCTTTGCCTCGGAAAACCTTCCTGAATGAGGGAACCGATCGAAACCCCCGTGCACCCCGCGATCAGCCGCTACGGCTCTGGCTGAGACAGCTCCGAAGCAGAGAACCTCGGCGAAAAAGAATCTGTCAGGTTATAATACAGAGCTTGGACAGAGCATTGCAAGCCATAAACACCACGGGCATGTATTTTTTATTCACACTCCTAGATACGCAGTGTGCTCACTGCGGTAGAACAAGGCAAGATGGGCATGGCTCAAGGGACACAGTCCAATGCTTGCTGAAGGAAAGAACCTAATGACTTAAAAATCCACTACCACCACCATCCACAAAAACACTGAATCATTTGGGATTAGGCTGCTGCCATGTTTAGCACCCATGAACTCCTGTCACACACAGCTGATACTCAACCTACACTGCATGAATGTCAGCTTCAGTGCATTAACACATATTCTGCCTAACAGCACAGCTCCCAATACTACTTAAAAAATACACATATCAAAGACCTGTCAAACAGCTCACGTACAATGGAAACTATTACACCAGCAGCAAACCAGGTCTTCAAAAATATAGATAGATAGGAATAGTGTCAACAGAAGCCCAAAAAGCGGTTTATACACCACAGGAGTGTAACATTTCCCAGTTCTCTGCTCCTCCACAAACCTCAAAGAACACAGAAGTATTCGCTACTCCTCTTCCATTAGTTGGGAGAAGGCACAGGAGAGAGGGGCAGGCTGACAACAACTTGTCCAAAATACAGCAGAAGAGCAAAACACTGCCTGGGCCCATTCCCTCCCCACAGGAAGGGGAAGCAAGAGCACTTGGCCACAAGAGAGTCACAGATACACTAAACACGCACCAACCAGCTAATAGTAAGGGGGAAAGCAAAGCAAACACAAACCAGCAACCCTACTGAACAACACCTGGGCCTAGAACAGCAAGCAGCACATAGAGATATTCACATTAAAATACGTTACCATTCCAAGCCAAAACCTTTCTTCCTCAGGATGTGAGAGCACAAACGAAAACAGTGAAAACAGCTGAAATATAATGGTGGTTCCCCCAGCCAGATCCTATTTAAACAAAGATACCACAAACCTAACTGCCAACAGCTTTAGTCAAAGGCACAGTTTTAGTTGAGTAATTCTAAACAATGAACAGACTGACTCAAACCAGATATTTATTGTGATTTAAAAACAGAGGGGGTGGTTTTTAATCTGGTTTTGCATTACTATTGTTCTTCTCCTATTACAGGAGGATTTTTTTTTTTAATTTTCCCACTTTCCACAATGGTTTAAGAGTCTATGTAGTGTTGATGTAATTAAAAACAAAAACACAACAAAAAAAAAGGTACTGTTTTACAAGATTGGAAAAGAGTAATTATTTCAAATTTTGATGGCTGTCTTTCAGAGAATATTTACATAAAATACCATATTTTATGTATGACCAAGACTGCTACTTTTCTTCACTACTTCTTACTGCACAGAGACAGTGAGAATGAAGCATCTTGTTCCACAAAAGAAAAAAAGAAAAAAATCCTCCAATTTGTTCAGTGAGAATATTCCATTCTTCCAGAAAGCGAGCACCAGAAGTTTCTTACTACTGCCAGCAGCCATTTTGGCAATGCCAATCCGGAGGCTTACTACGAAGGCAGGCCATACCACCAACTCCTGCTCTACACAGGACACTAAGAAGATCTGCTAGCTTCAGAGGCCCACACGCAAAGGCAGCAAGGCTCTCCCTGTGCTCCAGCAACTGGCACTATGCACCGAGAACCTCCCTCACTCTTTGAGGTTTCCCAATAACCCTAAACATGCAAATAGTTGTTCGGAAGCTACTCCACAGCTTCCTAACTGGCTCTTATAGTGCCTCATATTCATCCTCTTTTGCTGTCTTTTCTCATGTAGTTAGGTATGGGAGCAGTGTTTTCAACCACACAGGATACCATGTTTTAGAGGGAGTCTGTGAACTAAACCCAGCTCCAGCAGAAGCTCTGTAATTACAGCCCATCTCCAAAGCTGCGGCCTGGGAAGAAATGCAGATTGATGCCTTCTTGAAGGAGTACAAAGCCAGACTTCCAACTCTTGTGGATACACAGGCCTTAAAAGCCTCTTAGGTACAAGTGCTGAGGAGAGACACAACAAGACCACAAATAACCTAAGCAACCAGCAATCCTTGGCCGCCTACCCAAGCTCTGGTCACGTGGACTTCCCGGCACTGGGACACGAGCTGCTGACTAACCAAGCTGAATCTCAGCACAACCATCTCTGTGAGACCGCCTTCCTTCAGCCTCCATACAAGTCAGCAGCAGAAGGGAGAAACCCAACAGCTGTTCTCAAAACATCATTTAGAAACCGGCACAATTATTCTCTCAAGTCATTTTCCTGCTTACGAAGCTTGTGCTCAAGCATCAAAAATGAAATAGGAAAAACAAAACAGGCAAATAACAGATGGTTGTTTAAAGGTTGCTCTGTATACCCACTGTATTACCATATACATGCATCTGTATTCTTGGGAACCCAAAATTGTTTATCTTAACAACAGGCTGTGGAATTTTAGGAAACTGGGCCAATGCATCTGTGGCTCAGTGCCATTAAAGTCAAAGTTACACTAGCACAGTTCGGAACAGTGTTTTAAGAAAATTCCAGGGGCATTAAATGAACACGGCAATAGCAACACTGCAATACAGCCTTTATGCACAACATCTCCTTACCCGGGGCGGGGAACCACACAAGAGCACAAGCTAAGAGGTAAAAATGCAAGTTAAATGTACTAAGTTTTGCTTCACTTCAAGAATAAATCGTCTTTCCAAATTATGTAATGTCGCTGAAATCCAGCACTATGGCTTTCCCAAGGGATCACAAAAATAAGAATCTGAAGTCACTAAACAGAGAAGGATCACATTTTTCCAAAAGTCTGGAAATTGATTTCGGAAAGTAAGTGCAATAGTGCACTTGAGAGGTTTTGTTCTTTGTTTTGTTTTTGAAGACATCCTTGGGTACATTCCTGTATGCACATACATATTCTCCAGAATGCACCAGGGGTAGTTCTGGACATGGGATTTCCCTTACTCGCTAGTCACAATACAGGCAGAAAGCAAGCACTGAGCCCAACTACCTCCCACTTACCTCCATGGCAAACCTCTGCTGATGGAGGAAGGACTGAACTGCTGTAGGAGGACAGGCAAGCTGACTGCTCACCAATCAGTCAATTCAGTTTCTCACTTATCAGCATGCCTCATGACTTATTCGTATCTTAGCACCCAGTCAGAAAGCATTCTGAGTATACCAATAGCCTCAGGCAAGCAACCAAGCCAGTTCTTAGCCAAGAGAAGTTCTTTGATGGACACTATTCCTGTGCTTAGCATCTTCTGCTATGCGTGCTTTACAACTCCACTGGGAGACTGAAATTTCTCTGAAAACCCACTTTCCAGTACAGTAGCAGAAACAATCTTTGCATGGTGATAGAAAGGAACAGGACAAATTCAGTAAAATAGTAGAAACACAGAGTGAAGCTGAAAGTACAGAAAAACATGAAGGTTTACAAGTTCAGAGAAAGCAGCATTTGAAGCTCACACACATTTCTTTCAATGGAAAAAAATAGAAAAATATCACAAATGCTTTTTTTTTGTCCCTCAGTTGAAAAGAAAGCTTAAGTGTGGCAGACTGGCCTAAGGAAGGCAAAGGCCTTATCAGATGCAGAACAGCAACTGGATTTGCATTCTTGACTCATGCACACATTCTACTGTATCACAAGCAAAGTTATCATTTTTAGGAAACTGAGTACTAGGTACGATAATATTTACCCTGATTTAGGACATCTTTTGGACTTTCAGGACCAGTGATTACCTTTGAAGATGATAACCTATGGCAACAGAAGAAAGCATCGCAAAAAACCAATTGCCTGACTGTTTTAAATACCTTTTGCTAGTGCAAAAAAAAAAAAAAAAAAAAAAGGCAGTGTCTGTCAAGGGAGCCGTGAGGATTCAGATTTCAGATCAACAAGCAAAATGGAAAGCCAGGCCAGCATGTCCAATCTTGAGTATAAACACAGGATTTCCTGAGAGGAACAGATTGCTTTACCTACTCTATAAATTCTCCATGAAGGTTGCTCATTTGGCATACGAACTCTTCACTGATTGAAAACAGGTAAAAACATGGCCAAGATTTACTGCTGAAGCCAGTAACATTTAAAAGTGCTTTGAGAGAGAGCAACCCCAAATTTCATTACTTAGCCCTCATTAATTTTGTTTGTTCTCTGTCTACTGCGTTCTAGAAACAGACATCAAGGCTTTATTGCATCTCTTCCACTAAGAGGAGAGAATATGAAACTCTCAATGTGACTGAACAGGGCCTGGGGACCACTTCCTTGCAACCTAACCTGGTGGACCAGGAAGAATGAGCTTCCTTGAAAACAGCTGCGCATCACATCACTGAAACAGCACTTTCAGAAGAATGCTTCTGTATTCTCTATGGACACTGACTTCCCTGAAATGAAGTCAACTCATTTAACTCCTTCTAGAGTTTACGTGGAAAAATCTTTCAATCCAAACACAGCCACGCTTTAAGCACAAGCAAGTTGATATATTATAGAGTATCTACCTGAGATTTCAAGGTCTAAGAATTTCCCACAAGAAATACTGAATTGCAATTACAAAACATGTCCTGTAGCAGTAGAGATCTCCAGGCCATCACTTCCTCCTACAAACTAGCAGTTGGAGATTTGTTTAACAAATTACTGGGCATCCTTTCAGTCAGAAAAATATCAAAGTACAGTCATACACCAGTTCTAGCAAAAGCAGTGACTGTATTCCAAAATAAAAATTGCTTTTTTTTCCCTAACAAGATGCAGGAAATCAAACATTACAGTTATTCCTACTAAAAAGTAGAAGTCTGGCACCATAGATCACCCCTACCTCTCTCGCTGTTCTGGATCCAGACTCAAACACAGCACCTCATTACTACTAAGAACCATGTTCTGCTCTTCTCAGCAAAGCATTCTGCCATCAATTCAGAATCGTACTTTGTAATATTACAGTGTTTTGCTATGGGCTCTTCTGTCCCTAATGAACCATCACCAACCACAGAAAAGCTCAGTTTTCACATGCTTGTCCTTCACTGTGGAAAGAAGGAAAAAAGTGCATATACTTGTTTGCATTATTAAATGGAGAATCATAAAGGCTAGAAAAGATCCCTAAGATCATCTAGTCCAACTACCAGCCCATCCTCACCATGCCCACTGACCACATCCCTCAGTGCCACATCCACACAGTTCTTGAACACCTCCAGGGACTGTGACTCCATCACCTCCCCTGGCCTGTGCCACTGCCTCACTGCACTTTCAGAGAAGAAAGATTTCCTCATATCCAACCCGAACCTCTCCTGGCACAACTTGAGGCCATTCTCTCCTATCCTATTGCGGTTACCTGGGAGAAGAGGCTGACACCCACCTCGCCACAGCCTCCCTTCAGGCAGTTGTGGAGAGCGATCAGGTCTCCCCTGAGCCTCCTCTTCTCCAGACTGAACAATCCCAGTTCCCTCAGCTGCTCCCCATAAGACTCGTGCTCCAGATCCCTCACAGCTTCGTTGCCCTTCTTTGGAATAAAAATATCAGTAGGTCATTTTGGTAGTGAGCTGCACCGGAGCCTCCCGGGGAGGAAGAGGAAGAACAGTAGCAGTTTCCCGTGACTCAGTGATTCAAAAACTCCCGTGTAAAATTCTACCATCTCCAGCAACAGACATGCCAAGGCCAAAACCAGCCACTCTCCTATAGTTATAAAGAGCAACCAGCTTTTAAGCAGCACTAAATCTAGCACTGCCTCTCTGAGTTGGATGTGTTGGTACCTGCCCGCAGCACAAGCAACCCCTGCAATCTGAGTGAGGCACTCTGCTGCTGCTTTCTGAGAGATGAACCACTGCTGAAACGCCCCCTTCCTCAGTCTC
This sequence comes from Pavo muticus, assembly GCA_016647715.1. Lineage (NCBI taxonomy): Eukaryota > Metazoa > Chordata > Aves > Galliformes > Phasianidae > Pavo > Pavo muticus. The sequence goes on from JACDJE010000091.1 coordinate 812,028, forward strand.
TCTCTGCCTACACTGTCATAGAAACAAGAAGGTCTATTAATAAACAGAAAGAAAAGGTCACCAATTTGACTTGGACCTGTGGTTTTCTAGGCTAAGATCACTTGCACAGGAGCCAAAAGGGCCAGATGAGAGACCAGTTTCCCCAGTCACACCATGAAATTGCAAGGGAACAGTACAGCATGCACCTGTAAGGTCTTCCACAGAGTCCTATTGGGAAACAAGTGCTAACATGCCAATGTTGATAACAAACAGAAGGGTTTTACAGCTTGCATTCATTTCAGCTATGGCGAAGCCTATCTGCAGTGAGGCGGGAAAGCAGCAACACGGGACAACTCTGACGGCAGATAAGAGCTCACGTAACAGCTGGTACCATATTTTGGGGGTTATTCATGCACCTTTTCTCCTCCTGACTTTTGCGTTATACGTCATTTCATAGGTTTCCATTCTGCCTCGAGCTTTACACTGTGTTCAGACCTACATGTACTGAACAAGCAAAGAACAGAGCCATCCATCAGCTTCTCAAAGGCCTTTATATAGAGGCACAAACTTACAGTGCAATCAAGAAAACATATAAAACTCAAGCAGATAGATATCACAAAAGACTATTTTCTTGCTACTGAAACCCACATATGATTTACAGGCATATTTAGCTGCTGCAGAGGGTTTCCAGATTTCTTCTTCTTTCCCCTTGCACAAGTTTATTCCTGTTTATTAGCAAGTTTCTTTCTATAGTCATATATCTCAACTATGTCACTGATCTGTCCTGCTCAGTTCTTGATTACTATGTTTTTAATTCTACTCTTTATTTATTTAAAAACCTCAATTCCAGTAATTCAGATGCACATCAGAGCACAGTAGTAGAGCACTCCTACAGAGACCGGAAGAAAGTCTGTTCCCAAGGTCAGTCACCAAGCTCAGTGAGAGATATGAATGTCAGCAGCCTTCAACCCAGTGTTTAATGTCTAGCTACCATAGTATAGTTTGCATTCATCATCAGTTCCTCTAGCTGCAAGGCATGGTATACCACCGTAGCCACTGGGTTTTAACTATGGTCTGGGCTCTTTAGACACATTACAAATAGCTGTCAAAATAAAACTCAAGTTCCCAGAATTAAACATCCCACAGAGGCAGATTTGCACAACTAGATTAGGCCCAAACAAACAGACAAGACAGCACAAATAGCACAGAAATCAGCTCCCACACAGGAGTCTGAACGTGGCCAATGCCTGCCAGTCAAAAGGAAGGAAGAGGACACACAGCCCAAACACATCCAGACTGGTTTATGGAGATGAGAAGGTATACACTTGAAATGATATTTTCATTTGAGAGAAAGGAGGAGAAAAGTGTTTCATATCAGGTAGATGATAGTATTCCTGATATGCAGGGATAGCATAGCAGCACGTACAAAACTTATCAATAAACCAAAGAAAGAGAGCCAGGCAATCTTTTACTTCAGTACACGTATAAATGTTCAATTTCATGGAACTTTATTTTATGAAGCACAGTAGCAACTAACATGGCTTACTTTACTTTATCTTTTGTGTCCCCGCAGCAATGAAATACACATCACCAAAATGTTTCTGCTATGTGGCAGTGTTCCCAGGTATGTCATTTAGAGAAGTCTCTAACAGCCTGGAATTCTATTTTGAATTCCCTACCTGCACATTTTATTTGCAAAGATAAAAATGAAAGCCAAGAAAAAGCACATTCACTCAGCCATGCACGTGGAGATCAAAACACTGCGGTAACCTTTGACTTTATTCTCTCTGTTCTAAATCAAAATACACATTAAAAGTTGAAGGGCAGGAGGCAGGGAAAGCATGACAATGTATTCAGAGGAGCCTCACTAGCTGTTTTGCCACCAGGACAAAACAGCAGCCTTCCTGATTCCAATTCATAATGGAAGACAGAGATGTGCTTACTGTTGGGCCCTCTTGCACTCTGTGCTATCTTGTACAGTAGTTCTGTGAATAAGAGAGATCATACTGAAGTTCATTAGTGTCTTTTTTTTTTTTAATATCAAATTTTTAATATATCAAATTTTAAACATTATAAGACTGCATGTAGCTGATTATTTTCACCACTTATAACCAATTCCTTTTTTGGAGGCACGATCTGTACCATCCTTCTCTAGTTAGTGTGCAGCCAGAAAAGCCTTGTGCATAAGCAAATACAGTACACAAATGACTGTCACTCCCACTTCACCCAAAATGCCTCAGGTCAGAGCCTTTCCACTAATGCATGAAGAGCTCTGAGATTCACTCTAGCTAAAAGGTTTATGTTTCTTAAGATCCAGAACCCCTCACTACAGTCACGAAGGAATTTTTCATGCAATTCTCCCTCAATAACACAGAGATTATTCCTAGCTCAATATATGCTCTCTTTCTTGAGCTAACAAACCTAAGAAACATTTATTTTCTTTGCAAGTTATCAGGAAGTATGAAGAGTCAAAAATAGACACAACAGTTGGGAATGAAAGGAACCTTTTTCCTCCTTCCCACTGCAAACCATGGGCAGCTCCCTTTCAGAGCTCTCTGCAGGACTCTGTCCCTCGATGACTCCAAGCATCTAACCAGACTGCTAAAAATAGCCTCAGCTACAAGACATACACATTATCAGCAGAAAACATTCACACAGGCCTCGCAGCAGCCCCTCAGCTCAGCGTGATGACAGAGAAACCAAAGAGGCAGCCTGAAGAATTGTTTGTTGAGTCAGGAAGACTTTACTGCATGCACATTGCAGACAGAACAACATACATTTTTTCCCCATGGTGGTGGGTGCCTCACAAGCAACCTCAATAAACCGAATTGGAATTCAAACCCACCAACCACCTCCATTACACTTTACATATACATTAGGTGGCAATTCTGCAGCCCACTATGATTCTCTCTCTGGATGTATATAAGCACCGTGTAATGAAGTACACAATACTTGGTAGGCCAGGGGCAACACTCAGCACTTCCAAAGTTATTTTCCTCACTATAAAATGGTAAAGAAACAGGCAGAGGTTAAAAGTTCTGCCTAGGTCACTTCTGCGTGGTACCTGTGCCATGAGTGTTATTTCATTGCATGCTACGATCGCTCCTCCAAGGAAAAACCATGAGATCCTTCATCACCCAAAGTTCTGAGCTGCAGAAGTGAAAGCAACGTGGGGCACGTTTCTGTCAGAACTGGGGATGGGAGAGTTTTGATAGCACTGCGCCAAATGTAAGAATGCATTAGCATCAAAAAATAGTTGCTTATTCTCTTTTCTACCTTTGGAAAAAAGAGTTCTGTTTAATAGCATGCATTTAATGGAACAAAAACATTTGGTTTGCATTTCAGAAGGTAGTTTTAACAAAATCTACTTCTAATGCAAATGAATCAGAGATGGGGGCTGTCCCCACGTAGATGTTCTCAAAAATCTGAGGAAACAATTTCTAATCAGCATCAACACAGTATTGTTCAGTGAAGCCATAACAGAACTATTTCCGTTTCCCTCTTCAAAGTCAGTTTTATGTTAACTGACAGATTCTGTTCAATTTTATGGTAAATACAAATGGAAGAGACATGCTAAGAAGCAGGTCATCTTCAGACACCGCATGAAATTGTGTTCTGCACTGCACAGCTATGCTCAAGGGCCATCTAAAATGTTCAAGGCGTCTTAAAAAATAACATCATCTCAACTCACAGCATCTGTATTTGAGATATTTTACCTCAGACGGAACTGCTGAGACATTTTAATTCTTCATATGGAAAACAACAGTAACCTTTCCCACTGACACCTCCCAAAGTAACTCACCCTTTTAGAAGCTATACATCCATCAGCACAGTCACATGTCATAAGCTGTGATTGCATTAAGAGCTGTAATTTTAAGAAGCCTGGCAGTGATATCAGCAGTTACTCCACACTAAACATGTGCTCTGCTTTGTCTTGTGCAGCTAAAATCCCCAGTGCTTCCAGGCCAACGGGACAGTCTTATCGCAAATAAATTCCTGTGTAGAGTTGAAGTGATACTTCAAAACATAAAAGAAAGTTGATGTTTTGTTAAGTAAAGATTCAGAGTGATTTTTTTTCCTTCTTAAGTCTCAAGGAGGTTTTAGCAAAGCAGAATTTTCCATGGCTGCCAGAGATACAGAGGGAGCCCATCTGTCCATTTGTTTTTCCCATGACATTTTCACTGGAGGGCAAGTCTCATCAGTTGCACTATGACCTTCCAATCGATGTTATGTTAACGACCATGCCAGAAACAAAATTTTCAGGGCCTAGTTAAAAAGTACTGCGTTCTTGATGCTGATAACTGTGATGTAAAGTTAAAGCATTGGGAAACATGCAAGTAAACCACCAGCTACCTACAATTCAAAAAAAAAAAAAAAACCAACCACCACTTCAGGATAAACCTTTCAAATTTCTTTTGTTTTCCATTGGAAGGATGATGCTGAGAGTTGTGCATCTAAACCTACCTACTTTCCCCTCTCAGCTTTCAGAGGTGTTTTCCTAACTACGTATGTTCTTTCATCACTTCAAGAGCTTCACTTACTAGAAGGAAAAGCCCAGTTCAGAAGTCACCAATACTTCTTATTACGCTGAAGAACATCCTCACCAGATACACGTCTCTTCTTATTTTACTTTCTGTTACTGGGAGCAGTACCAAACAAGTTTATTGAAGACCAAACAGCTTGAAGAATTCACTGAGAACTGGCTAACACAGAAAAAGCACCAGTGCTAGAAGGCCCGTTTCCCTTCACTTTCCCTGGCACAGTAAGGTGTAGCTGTGCATTACCAGTTGCCAGCGTACTGTATTTCCTGAGAATAAGGAGTAGGGTAAAGGGAAGGAAACACACCAGCAATCCAGCCAGGAACGAGTGAAAATAATCCTAAGGTCTCTCCTATCAATATATGTCTAAATTAGAATTTCCACATGACATCTGAGCTATCTATATTAAGCCGCTCAGGCCAGTCTTTCACTAAATTAAGCACTTGAGTGGCTTTCAAGTTCACGTGATTTTTTTGAGCCTAACTAGGCAGCTATTCTCTCTGCGTGTGATGTATTGAAAGTTTCTTCGTCAACTACATTTTTCAACTCCAGTTCCAGGTCTGTGATGAAACCCTGTGAGCGTGAAGCCAAATGACATCAGGAACCGCATTTCATCTCTTTTAGAGTGAAAGGTTTTCAGGATGGGATGTGATCACAGGGAACAGCACCACAGCTGAAGAATAGTTTCAATATTTAAAAACATAACACAAACCACAATGTGAAACACACTCCTATCCCTTCTAATCCTCATGTTTTCCCAGTAATTGCTGTACAGCCCTATAATGACTAGCAGTAATCTAAAGTCAAGCTCTAAAAGGCCACATATCCATCTCCAATTTCATATTAGAAATTACTTGTCCCAGAATAATCCACATTAAAATCCTCATTAGAAAGGCTAGTAAATGCATTATAAATTAGTTCCAATACTTCCAGTTCTGTTTAAAAGACCGCACTAAAATTTATTCAGCTCTCCTTCTAGTCTGCAAAGACAGCAGGTTTTGGTGCAGACCTACTCTGCTTTTATCCATGCCACCTTCATGCATTCTGAACCAGTCTCATTAAACAAAACCCCAAGCCCACTCACTGGGCAGTTTCTAATAGTACCTTCCATGCAGTTTCCTCTGCCTCCAGCCTTCTTAGTCCGTGTTAATGACACGTTCTGGGATGCAGTTCACCAGAAAAAAATTATTTCCATAGTAGTCCACAGCATAGATGTAGATATATCAAACCGCAACACCCAGAATACATTGAGGAAGGAATTTATATCAAAATGTGTTGAAAATGTCTTATTTTAGCAAGTGCAAGACAAGCGCTCTTCCATAAAGATAACAAACAGTGAACTGCTGTGGGATGAATTAGAAGCCCCACAGGAAGTACACTCAGTGGAAAGGAACAGTAAGGGTAGGTAAGTTGAGTGCACGGGGCAAACAGTAACTCTGAATTAACAACACCTAAACATCATCAGGGGCAAAACAGGAATTTACAAGAGGAAAGTGAGTCACGTAAAAACAATCGGGGAAATCTGTCCGATGTATTCCACTCAATAATACTTATTTATTTATTTTAAGTCTACTCCCTATAGACAAGGGCTCCTACGAGAATGTAGGTGCTCTTTGGTTGCTGTGTATTCCTACCTGAACTAGCAGGGACTGGGAAAGAGGAGTATAAAAGGATCTGACAAGAAAGGCATTCTTTCTGCCTGATACAAACTCTATCTCCATCCAACTATGACTGCACTCCCATAATTTGCAAAGTCATATTACAGATGCTAACAACTTGACAAAAATTCTTCATTTCCTTCCCTTTGCTCTCCTGCAGATGCTTAAGATCAGCACTGAGATTTTGTGAGCGTTAGGGACTTTAAGCACTGCAGGTAATGCCAGTCGGCTGCACTTCTAAAGAGTTGGTAAATGTAAGGCTTTTGATGAAGGAATTTCAACTTCCCTCAAGTCAGCCAATCACAGAGAGAAGAACAGCACTAAAAGGCACTGTTCCAAACCCGAAAAGCTCCCAGACATGCAAAGGCCCTTTAAATTGTTTTGGCACAGAGATAGAATGGGTTTTGTAACAAAGAACATGTGGTAAAAAAAAGTTAAACTTAATTCCTGCCTTGACTTGACTAGGAGCAGTTGCCCATTTTTACAGATTCCCTAAGTATACCTATTCTTTTAACAGAGTTCAAATGGCCAAATTGTGAAGTAATAAAAAGAAACAGTGAATTATATATACTTTTTCCTCATTTATTACATTTAAATTTCACAGTAACTGCATTTAAAGTTTGCAGTAACTATGCTTGTTAGGGGGAAAATAATTCTACCTATTTTTCCCCACCTTCCAGTCACCAGACTGCAAGCACTTAACCCTCCAACAGCAATTAAGTTTTGCAGATCCATCAAGATTTAAGCCATTATTCTTAAAATAATTTAGTTCTATGAAAAATAATTGATAACTTTGAAATTCATGCAGTAATTTGTAACCATTTTGTTTTTTTGGTTTCTTTTCTTTTTTTTTCTTCCTCTTTGAACATTCTGGTTCCAAATTTAACTACAAACAAGAAAATCAAACTCAAATGAGCTTAATAAAATGATGCAAACCCCACTACAGGTCATCTTGTGCTCTCCTTCCATGTTAATAGGAGAACAAAGTCCAGCACACCAGCCAGACAGGCGTTACTTTCATAATGAGGCTTGAAGTTACCAACGTATCTGTTAGCACATATATAAATACACACGTTAACATATTTACTGCCCTTCACTTCTGTTGCTAATCCTGGAATGTGACAAATAATTTATCCTGTGGGTATCCCAAATAACTGCAACTTCTTTGAAGCCCAAAGACTGTAAATATGCACGGATTTATCTGCTGCCATCACAGCAATTCTTTAATAATAACACCATGACTTCAGATAACCGATGCCCAAAGCAGTCCCGTTCACAGTCTTTAAAGTCTTAGGTAACTCAGATTTCTACTGTTTTATTCTTAAAAAAAAAAAAAAACCAAAAAAACAACAAACCAAACCCAAAAAAACCTTAAGGTGGCAGCATTTGAAATAGCATGGCATTTTCCTAGGACCAACTTCAGACTCTGAGGTACAACTCCAATTTGGAGAAAACAGAATAAAAAGCAATCCTGGAACCCTCCAAGCATGGTGCACTGTTGATGCCCTACTTTTGCCTACCAAAGCATAAGTCTTTCCTCCTTCCCCCCCAGTACAAAAGCTGTGTGTGACAGTACAACAGCAGCTCAGCATTACTGGAGTAAGAGGCCAGGCAGTATAATCCAGCACAACAGCTGAAAAACAATATTCAGCTGAACTGCAGACTAAGGGAATCCGAAAAGCACAAAAGCAGCACTTGCATGCTCTCTCTGAGTTGACTGAAAACATAGCTAGCAGTGTTCTTGCACACACATTACATGCATACTACACTCAAAGTTGAGCTCTGGGAAACTCACAAACGGCATCAGAGAACTGCAACTCACAACAGCCACTGCCGTACCTGCTCTTCTGCCCTTTTTGCTCTTGATCATCTGCGCAGCATTCCTCCTTTCCCGAGTCTGCTTCCCCCTTCCAGAACTTCACCATTAGGCCAGCACGCTTGCTTCAACTGCAGGTTCTATTTGTGTTTTCCCCACACGAAGAGTTCCTGATGCTGTAAGGTCATTTGAATGCTATTGTAACTTTGGCTCCCGCACAAGTTTTCTCGCCCTCTCTTGGCTGAGCAGTTACGCGAACTACCAAACTGAGTCAAAGGGAAAGGCTCAGAATACTCCTCTCTTCAGTCTGCTGCGCTGGAACTGTGATCTTTACAATATCTACGTTCTTAATCGTGTCCAAAATTTCTAGTTTCAGCACACGGTAGTACAGACAGCTGTATGCCAAACACCCTCTGAACGGAACAGAGGTCAGCAGTCTTCTTCCTTATAAACATAAGCAAAAACAAGGCAATGTATACCATCATGAATACACCACAAAATGTTTCCACGGAGTCTTCACAGAGGTGGTAACATTTAACTACAGAATAAAATAAAGTAGTACTTTAGAACCGCACACAGTTCAACAGACAAAGGCTTCTGCTGCAAGTCCAGACACACCGGTGGACCGACCGAGCCATGAGCTCATCTGGCAGTCGCACAAGTACTCCCACAAAGTAAGCCCTGGTGCGCCGAGTTCACGCTCCAAAGGACAGAGAAACACAAGTTCTGTCCCTCTCGAAATGCCATTTGTATATAATGCGTGAGCAGTCCCACACCAAGTTCTGAGTTTTAAGAATTTGGGAACAATTGCTTTGTAGTTTTCTCGAGGAATGACGTATTTAACTTGGTCGTATCTCATACAAAATGGATCACAACCGCTCCCCTCAGCCCGCCTCCTGTCTGCTCACCTCTGGGACAAGTTTGCAGCCACGTCTAGCAGCAGTTCTCTTGGTGGTCTGATCCAGCTCTCTGCTTCTAAACAAAGGATGCATAAACTTGGTGCTCCAGGGGGAAGTCCACACCAGTAACAAACGTTTGAATCACTTTAGATATGGATTGCAACTCCCTCCCAGCGTAATCCAGTTTTAAGCATTTCTCAACTGCTCCTGTTTATTACGGTTCTCCTCTCATCTTGTCTAGCTATCCAGATTTTTGGTAAAATTCAGCTGTAATTACTCAAAAAAAAAGGCTCACACCTACACTGATGGTTATTTACAGTGCTTCCTATGACAACAGCCTTTGAATGTTGACTATGCAACTTCAATTTAAAAAAAAAAAATGCTCATTTCATACTGTCTTCTTACCATATCAATCCTTCACACTCACGCACATTTTTCAGGCTGATCTACAATCATTCCATTATTCTTCAGTTAAAGACTGAGCTTAACCACGCGCCTGGACAAAGTCCAGCCTTTAAGATAGGAAAGCCATCGCTTACTTCATCAGCAGAGCTGCTGATATTCCCAGTGCCTTTTCACACCACTGCTTCCTGCTCCATGACAGCCCTGACTCAGGCAGCTTTACTGAAGCGCAAGGGCTGTTATGAGCATCAGACTGTCATTACAGGAGACTGAAATTCACCATATGGTGAACAGTAGATTTCATCAGGTAATTAAGATTTGCAAATATAACTTTGTTCTCGTGAACATTTCTATGCATCATCATAAGCTTGAAGGCAAATCCCTGACATAGGAGACATAAAATTCAAGCCAAATAGTGAAGCAGTGAGGTTTAAAGTAATCACGAATGAAAGTGTTTCATACAGCTGTTTCAACTTTCAAAGAAGACATCTTCCCATCTCCATTTGTATACAGCAATATACAAATGCAGCACTTCAGTGCTCAGGGAATAGGGGGAGGGGAACACTTCTTTTCTTAAAGCTCACTTTTAAGAGAAAAAATATTTTTCTATCTCCATGCAAAACTAAGAAGAAAGATTTCCTGTTCATACCTTTTGCATGCAAGCTGGGATTTCCACATTTCCCTGAAAACCCAGCAGATAAAATATCTAATGAAAATCCATTTTTCATTCTCATTCGTTTTTCAGTTATGAAACTTTTTCCTGGGAATAAGGATTTTTCCAACCAGTGCTTTTTTTCCTTCCAGTTTTCCAACACGTGCATGTAATTGCCATCTTCCATCTGTCTTGCCCATGCATCTTTAACAGCATGAAGATTTGCTGACACCATCATCACGAATGAACAGACAATAAGACTATTTATCCTTTGCCAGACTGTGACATTGTTAAATATTCAGTAGGATAAATTAGGATTTAACTATACAACTGTCTAACAAATCCAAGCAACTTACAGAAGCTTCAGTATTTGGAAGAGTTTATTTTGAAATACAAGTCACTGCTTCCTATGTATTCTGAGCAGCTCCATGCACAAGAAGTGCTTATGCAACTGTGGATGTGAATTGCCAGAACTATACACTTCACATCATAAAGACAATCTGTTCCATTCATCTTTAAATGATTCATTTGTTGTCTCTTACCTACCCATAACACATTATACCACCACAGTAGAAACAGTCCAGGACTACGTGTCCTACACTCACTGCATATCCTCAGGACTATCTTCATGGGTTTATTCAAATAGCTCTGCAGTGACCAAATCTACTCTCTGGCACATGGATTCTTTCACAGTCCCTTTGCAGTGCAAACAAACAAAAAAAACCCAGTCCTCATAAGAAGCCTTACATGCCAAGCACAAGCTTTTCTGATTTCCTGTACCTGCAGTGGATTTCAACTCAACCTTTCTGAAGTATTTTCTTTGATAAGATTTAATATAACTTTCAACACTGTTTCAGCACATCGTTACGGTAGTGAGGAAGTAAAAGGTCCCTGACTTTTGAAAATAACCTAACAAGAGTTTGAAGAAGGGGATAATCTTGTCAGTGGTAACAACTGCTGCCACCATTAATGCAAGGTAACTTCGGTGTCTTCTACATCCTATTATTAGATATGGTGGATATGAAGCTCCAAACTGAACAGATGTGGCAAGAAAGCTTACAGAGAGCGGTGCATCATTTTCCAGAGAAGAATATCCCCTATACAGCCATTTCACACCCACACAAGCAAATATAAGTTCAGTGCAGCTTCTCTGAAAGCTCTGTATGTAGGCAGGATAAATTATTATTCAGGGTTAGAATGTTTAGAATGTTTACCAGCTTCTCCAATCCCCAGGCACAGTCAGTAAACAGATTCTCTGAGCGAGCTGGCAGAGCAGCAGACTGCCTTAACACCAGAAGTATAAAGTGAGTGATACGCTATGGTAAGCAAATCAGAAGCCATAATGCAGGCAACGCTGGGGACGCTTTTAGAAAGATCTTACAAAAAATAGCAGTAAGCACTGTAAACAGTTACAGGAACTGCTTCCACTTTCCTCCTGCTTCTCTAGTGTACATTTGTGGTCCAGTATTAAATAAGTTCAAGCTTTTCAAGGTCAAAAATAAGAATAAAATAAAAGCAACTTGTTCCTGAAATAATCTTTTTCTGCCATCAACAACACAAGAGAAAAACCACCCAGGACTTTTGCTAGTCTGCATAATATAGATACACACACTGGGGCCAGAAGTAGAGCACCACAAATCACAAAACATCACTCCGTGCTCCATTTTGTATGACATCCCCATGACACATCCCACTTCACCTCCACCACCAAGACACAAGAGACACCCCACAACCCAATTCACCCATTTCACACAGCAGCAGGGAAGTTCTACTGGGAACTGAGAACAGCCCAAAGGAACCATGACATCTCGCCCCCACCTGTACACACAGTAACTCACTGCACCTCCCCAAGTTGCACAAGCCACCGGTGGCTGTGAGCGTGTCTCCACATGGCACCCCATGTAAACAAGTGGTTCCCAGCTTGAATCAAGCACTGTGCCTCATTTTTATCTAACGATGGAAAGAACATGTTCTTCCATACTCCTGAGTGTGAAGTAGTCGTTTTATTTGAATTACTTCATACATAGATTGTGTGACATACACCAGCATGAACAAAACATTAAGTCTAGATCTAAAAAGGAACCTTACCATTCTTATTAATGTAAAAGGACAGATATGAAGAAATGAGCCTGCCTACTCAGTGCATCTGAATGCAAACGGCTCTTAAGGAAAAATGAAAAGACAAAACTAATGATTATTAGAAAACTCAGCATATGTTTGCTAGGCTTTGATGGGTTCCCAAGACAGGGACCTGCAGGGATCTGTGTTCCCTGGCTGGAGAGTACAGATCAAGTCATGCACAGACTGCCTGCGGGAAGAGGCAGCAGCTGCAGCCGGCTGCATCAGACATCTGCCCCCATCCTCATGGGAGCCTGCTGTTCCATATGGCAAACAGGTACCAGAGACTGAGAGGCTTTTCTTATGAAGCCAGTTTGAAGGATAAAAGAAAGCACAAGCAGACTAGATTGAAAGCTGTTTCTAAAATGAGAACTGGCTTGGTGTCATTCTGATTATGATAAAAGCCCCCAAAACAGTGTCAGGAGGTGGCCAGTAAAAAAGCAGTACACATTGTCCCTCTCACAGCCTCAGATTCCTTCTGCCTCCACATTTCTTTTTCAGTAATTCTTACCATTACTTAAGTCAAAACATTTAAGAATAGGCATCAGAATAAGAGCAAAGATAAATAGTCTGTATTTATGTTTTCACCCTTAGTTCCATGACAAGTCAAAATAAGTACACTTCTGGGGGGAAGATTACTTCTATAAGCACTTACTGCTTTTATTTCAACACCACTGAGGGCAATTCCAACAAGCTCCTTCTTGCTTCTGGGCAGCACAGCCCTTCACTCAGCTTGCACCCATCAACCCAAAACATCAAGCTTGTCTCTTTATTCTTAAATGTTGCAGCTTTACCATCAGGACGTTTAAGACTGGGTTTATGCATCAGTTTGTAGCAAACCAAGCATCCATCTCTGCCCTCAGTCACACCCTAGTGATTCCAGTTAGTACAGACATGCTACCTCGGATTTACACAACAGCAACAGTACAACACAGCAGAATACAGAACTCAAAGCTCTACCAACTAAAAGGCTATTGAAATTAATATTTTGGCTAACTGCTTAAGTCTAAATGTTTCGGTTGATTGGAAAAATACAAGGCCCCCACCAAGAAAACTAGCCCTATCAGTGAGGCAAGCTGTGCTAAATTACTTCAACTGCAACAATCCTATCTAACCATGCATACTCTCAAAACATCTACCTTCTCCATTTGGCAAACCAGTGTCGTATTCAGACACGGCACCGTTTAATTATGAACCAGATTGCGAGAAGAGAATAGGACAGTTAACTTACTGCTGTTTAATGAGCACGCTCTTGTTAGTTGTGAATACATTCACTGTACTCATTAAATCAGGAGGCAGTGAAGTTCTGAATACATCATTAAAAGGATCCAGGAATGCTGTTGCTTTGTTCAGCGTGACTACAGCCTCTGCTTGGCAGTAGGAAAGCGGGCAAGATATTTAAACCCCTTCTGTGAGGCCAGCAGATCTGATTTTAATCTAGGAGGAGGGAGAGAGCAAGAGATCTGCTTCTTCTAAGACTCACTCATTCAGTTCTTAAATTTATCTTTTTATTGCTGACCTGAAGCAAGAACATGGTCTATGCAGTAAGATATCAACAAAAAAGTGTCAGGCTTAGAGAAATTAAATTAATAATAATAAATCACAGCCCACCTTCAATACCCCCAAGGAGAAGGAGCATGTATTAACCTGTCAAATCGTCCAGTTAACTAAATTAGCCGTCAATAACTAAATACACACACACCAAAAGGTTTTTCCTATGCTATTGATTAAGGCTGAAGAGGAAGAGAAATTAGCCAGCAGAATCCCATACATTCTCCCAGAAGAGACTTAGGACATATGCTCAGTGAGAGGAAGAGACTTCATCTGTGAAAGGTCGATCCATCTTCCCAGGAAGATGCACACTCACATGAGAATCAGCGTATTTAAGGCATTACACATTTACAGACAAGTTAGAATGTAACTGGCAGCTGTTTGGCTTGGATTAATTGCAGGAGAAGCATCTTCTGCCAGAAGACCTAACTGCTGCACCATTGCTGGCATCGCTGCACAGAGCCCAGAATTTAGGGTTTAGCAGGGATGACTGCTTCCTTCAGTACATCTCTGGGAGGGGAGAAGGACGAAAGAGAAAACATGCTTCTGAAACTTCTAGAGTTTGCTATAAGCAAATCCTCTTCTCCTGGCCCTCTTACCTCACATGGAGGGAACTGGATAGGTTGCTTAAGTTCAGAACATGGCAGGGTGGTGGGGGGGCTCTGTCTAGGGCTTAATAAGTGCAAGACTTGAGCACTTTAATCCAAGCAATTATTTCCCAGTCAGAAAGTTGTTGATACTGTAAGAGGATACATAAATACTGGATTCCAGTCAAACAAGGACTAACTCCCAACAAAGAACTGCTTTCAAGTACAGTAATCCCAAGCACATTTAGCCGGGCCTCCTCCCATTGTGCAGACCTGACAGCTCATCCCTTCCCTGGGAAGACATGTTCTAACCAGCCGTGTTAGCACATTGTGACTGCACTTGCTCCAGGCCTTCAGAGTAAGCCCCTGCAGATCAAGATCCTGATTTTCTCCATTTTGCCAACAAAACTTTCAGGAAAAAAAAAAAATCCTTCTGATTAAGCAGTCAGGCTTAATGCAATATGCTATGACTAATCCTCTTAAATTTTCTCTGAGTCTTGCATTATAATCTCAGTAACACCAGAGGCACTGTTCTTTTCACAGGAGCTACATGGCTGGGTGGACTGCCACAATCTTCCTCAACTAGCAGCCGATTCCTCCCTGCTACCAATCCAAGCAATCAGCACCCAGGCTGCAGCACAGAGCAGCTTACTTTGGGTGCAGTCATACAGCAGCGCTCTCAAATGACAGTGTAAGCCGCAGAGCTACACTCATCCGCGTGAACAACCCAAGACTTCTGGGGTCGCATCCCCCACAGATCCCACTGAAAAAAACAGAAGCATTTCGTTCTTCAGGCTGTTCCCACAGTTCGGTGGGAAAGAACCACCAGGGTCTCCAGTGGTTTAAAACATCACTACTAGAAATTAAGAAGTCTGATGGGGACAGGAATCACATTCAGACAAGAACTAGAGATGAACCTATTGCCAGAAACGTGCACCTACAAATGGTCCTAGCGCTTGCCTAAGGGCCCAGTTCACTGTCTTAAAAAGAGAAAAACAACAGCAAAAAAACTTTAGCTTTGCATCATTGTTTTTGCAGTATCAGATAAAAGATAGAAAATGAGTAGTTAGATTTTCTGAGCTACTGAATGATCTGTACCTGTAACAACCATTAAGGAACATGCCTACCAAAAATACATGGAAAAAAACTATGAGAGCCTCAACAAGAATTCCATGTTACATCACTTACTTTGAGGACCATTGTCTTTAATCATACCAAAAAACTCTGTATGAAAGAATTCTGATTTGAGTTAGGACATACAGGACATACAAAGAGAAGAAAACAAGATTTCATATTTAACACACAGGACACCACTGAGCTGTTTCAGCTCAAAAAGACCCACAAACTCTAATGATAAAAGGAAAAGATGATGCTGGGGAACTGTCTAAACATACATTGTCATGCTTAGTAACAACATGCTTACAGGGTCAAAGCAATCCATAATACAAGAAATGGAGAGGACATACTTGTTACCTATTATGAATAAAATCGGCATTCTTCATCTTCACGTACCTTTATTTTGCCATTTAATCAGTCTGTCTCCTTGACAGATACCTCCCTTTTGCATTCTCTACAACACCAAGTGCATCAGAAATCCATACAATGCTAGGCAGCCTCGGATTTATATTTCCAGGGCTTTTTAAACTGCTGAAGTGACTTCCAGAGGGGACAAATGAAACCAGACATGCATATACTTTTCCTACCATACACAAACACAAACGTTTCCCTGATTGCTATATGCTGTATCACCATAACAGCAGTTCTGTATACATGTTTTAATCGCAACATTGTTAATACCTCTTTCCCTGTGCACATTACATTTCATCTTACGCCTTATCACGTATGCATAATAGAAAATGCAACACAACAATGGTCCCACCTCAACAGGAGTATCAAAGAGAACAAAAACAAACACAAGTGGTCGAACATGCACACCTAAGAACTTGAGTGCTGGCTAGTCCCCTGAGTCATACTCTCCAAACACAGCACTTGCATATATTTTCATAGGATCACTTGTTTCATTCCTCTGCTTCAAACGCTTCAAACTATTTTTGATACACAGAAGTTAACGTAAAATATCTTGCTCAGCGGCATGGGAAGAAAATCTGTTTGTTGCATGGAAAAACAATTAGTCAGATGTTTCTTTTTCCATGTAATCCACTGCACCACATTTGGAGACTGGAAGAGAGCCTAGGAACATCTGCCACAGACTTTAAAACCCCTAATAATAGCACAGCTGGTGTCCCCAGCCTAACGACCTCAGCACAGACTCATGTGACATTCCTGACACTGCCCCCAGCCCAGCCTGAGCCCAGAAATGCTCCACAGTTGGACACCTTCATTCATTCTCAACTCAATTTGCATTTCACAGATGAACACAGAAACCAAACTGAAATGCTTACGTTTCAAGTAGCTTAACAACAGCCACCATTTCCATAGGATTTTCCCATGCTCCTTTCATTACGGTCCAGTATGACGGAGCGCTCCGTATTTCAGAAAATGAAGCTACTCAAGAAAACAACTGTAACCTCAGTGATGTGGGGCGAGAAACAAAATGCTCTAATTACACTTGACTGTATTACAGAGCCGTTATCTGTTCCACCCATTCCTTTAAACTCATAGACTGCCCTCTGTTCCTGTACATTTAGTTAACTTCAATATTTCTAACTGCCTTCTTTTAAGGATGTTCAAAAGCTGTTTTACTGAAGATAAAAGTTATATTGCAGAGAAGAAGAAAAATCCTTACAGAAGGGAACTCAGGAAATTGAACTCCATTTTAGCTCACACCGAGCCAGCAGTGGGCATTAACAGGCATTTATCATGTAGATGCTATAAAGAACAATCTGAGGATTGCTACTGCCAAAGGGTGCAGCTAGCAAACCCTATGCGGGGCTTGAGGGTGGGAACAAAGAAAGCAATTTCTTGCTGCTGGGGTGCCTGCTACATGCATTACACTTCTATCCACGCTATGTCCTCGTTACTCTTTTATATACGCAGATGTTGGTAGATTCCTGCAGTCAATAGGCACGAGTTCAGTTTATTAATTAATACAGTGTGTGCAGGTCCACCCATGAAAGGGGAAACCTGACCTATTAACTGACCACCTGTACAAAGCACCAAGAGGAGCGCAAGCATTCTGCAGACAAGTTCAATCTTTGGGGAAGTGCAAGGGAGGGCCATTTGAGCAACTGAATATCCCAAGCTGGAAGAGACCCACAAGGATCATCAAGTCCAACTCCTGACTCCGCACAGCACCACCCAAAATTCAAGAAGAAAAGGATTTGCTAGATTTTTCTGGTGAAGAGCAAACCAAATGTTTCCCTCACATTTCTTCTGCGGAGAGCAAAGCCAGCATCTCAAGCCACCACCCAAGCCAGTGCTGCTGCAACCCTGCCAGACCCTTCAGCAGCACAGAGGGAAACGTGCCAGCCTATGGCCCCCTCCCTGCTGTCACCGAGCAGCAGCCAGACCTTGGCTGCTGCTTCTGCTCCTCCACCTCACACATGACCCAAATTTACAACCGGCCCAGCACAGCAGGAGCTTCCCCGGCACCCACAGGCAGCAGAGCGGCAGCTCCTCGGGCCCTCCTCACCTCATTCCCTTGCAGCAGCCATGCTGGCAGCAGCCGTGCTGGTGCCACCTGATGGGCAGCCCCGTCCTGCCCCAATGGCACCTGCAGCTCTCACTGGGCACGTGCAGGGGATGGGCCAGCACCCCAGGGTGGGACCCACTGCAGGAAGAGGGGACAGCAGCACTACTTACAGGTTCATAAGTTGACAGCTCAAAGACAGTTCTGGAAAGATGTTTGAGTAACACATCTCTGTTCTAAGGTTTATTTATCCATTTACCTATTTATCAGTTTCTGGAGATAAAATGTTTGAATAATGAATTGTTTCAGTTGTCACATTCTTTTAACCATTCATTTATTTAATGGTGACATCTCAGACTCATTCTGTATTTTGTCTCTCAAAAGGATGGTAGAACCATTGCTTCTACTTCAGTTTCATGGTTTGCTGTAAGAATCAAGCTCTAGATTCTTTGCTTAGGAGTAACATATAAAATTTGCAACTACTTTTTGATACAATGCGCATCACAAACTAAAAGGCTTGCAGGCTTTACAAAGCACACTGCTACACGAACTTCTTTTATCCCTCTGAATTCTCTAACTGCACACAGGCACAGGATCTTACTGTTGGAGTGATCTGAATATTTTCTTTTCCTGAAAGAAACACAACCCAAACAACAAAAACACCCCAAAGCTATCATTACACCTCAATAACTTCACTTCCTCGCCACCAGAGACTGAAGCTGAAGATGCAGGTCGTTCCCAATTAACAAACAAACAAAAAAGAGCCACCCCTGTTACCCTGCTGGTTTCACAAAATAACGCTGAGTTGTAAGTTCGGCACTAACAGCAGCTTTAGCAATGGTGACATACGGAAAATGTTAAAAAGAAAGAAGAAAACTGCTGTATCCACAGTAACAAGAGGCTGAATACTGAGCTCCAAATTCCAAGTCTAACTCATTTAATCAGTTTACTATAAAACACCCATCTGTGACACTAACATCCTCCTTTAAGAATGTTTTCATTCTTGTTTCCCACAAGGGACAGAGGGGACAAACACAAAAGCAGATATATTCCCACACTATCCGACAATATTGGCTTATTTTAAAGCAAGAGCCATTTGGCACATAATTTTCATCACATCACTGAACAACAAAGGGAAGAAGAATTGAAAATACAGAACAAGTTACTTTTTGGTTTGTATGAAGCACTGAGATCTGAGCAAGGCTACTACAGAAGATCAGTCCCATTACAGCAATCAGTTTGGCTGTGACATACATACTTACAGTCAGGTGCCCTCTACCTAATATTTAATTATTCTCAGAGCCATTACAGTCAAGACAGATTTTAGGTAGTATTTTTTCCTTGAGTCTCACAAGTAAGCTTATTAAACTACACACACTCTTATTTCTGACTTCATATTGAAAAAAAGCAGCATTTTAAGGAACTAAGTAAACTATTTCACCTTTTCATCCAAAATTTAACATCTATAACAATACCAGAAGTTGCACAACACCACTGTCTAGTTCTAGACCTTCACAGGACACTGAATGTGTCACACTGTAGAGTTGTGACTGAACAAGTGAGGGAAAACCATTTCATCTCAAACTTAAGCTGCAATTAGGAGCCATAGCAGCAAAAGCTGCATCACAAGTGTTGAGTCTGGCTGTAATAAAGGCTGGCACCAGACACGAATAACACTGCTTTTTAAAAATAAATTTGACATCAGACACGTTTAAGAAGCCTGTAGCTGTGCTGCTGCTGCTTGTGTAACAGATACAGTAACCACAAATAAGATACCTGATGCCCTTCAACTCTGCTTGTTTTGTGAAGGGCAGTCTTTTCTGAATAGTTTCCTCAAGCGCAAGGTCTTGCACCTGGGTTGCAGCAACCTCACTATCAGTACTGACTGATGAACAAAAAGATGGAGCACAGCCCTGCCAGAAAGGACCTGGGGATACTGGTGGATGGCAAACTAGACATGAGGCAGCAATGTGCCCTTACAGCCCAGAAAGCCAATTGTATCCTGGACTGCGTCCAAAGAAGAGTGGCCAGCAGGGCAAGGGAAGAGATTCTGCCCCTCTGCTCTGTGCTGGTGAGCATCCAGATGAGGAGTCCTCAGTACAAGAGAGACATGGACCTGTTGGAGTGTGTCCAGAGGAGGGCCACAAAAATGATGCAAGGAATGGAACACCTCTCCTATGAGGACAGGCTGAGAGCGCTGGTGCTGTTCAGCCTGGAGAAGAGAAGGCTCCAGGGTGAGCTGAGAGCAGCCTTTCAGTATCATAGGGGAGCTGTAAGAAAGAAAGGAACAGACTCTTTAGCAGGGTCTGTTGTGACAGGACAAGGGGAAACAGTTTTAGACTAAAAGAGGAGAAAAACAGATTGGACATAAGCTTTTTGTTTTTGGGGTTTGTGGGGTTTTGTTTGTTTGTTTTTACGATAAGGGTGGTGAGGCACAGGTACAGGTTGCCCAGAGAGGCGGTGGGTGCCCCATCCCTGGAAACATTCAAGGTCACGCTGGACAGGGCTCTGAGCAACACGATCTTACTGCAGACACAGGGGAGTTGGACCAGATGACTTTTAAAGGTCCCTCCCAACTCAAACAATTCACGACTCTATAATGTCTCAGGCACAGCATGCAGAAAAAAGTTCTAAGTCAGCTCACACTTACTGGCTCAGAGCAGACTGAACAGCCTCAGTTCCTTCAGACTGAAAATTGCTCAGGGCAATTTTCTTGCTTCCAGTAGGTCCCAGCTTTTTCCCTTCCCTCTGGTGCCACATGCAGTAGTCCCATCAAAACCCATATGGGAGAAGGCCGGCAAAAACAGGGAGCCCTTTTAAGTGGTTTAGCACTTTCACATTTCAAAGAGACTGCAACTGCCCTTAACCATCTACACTGTACTCATATTATTTCACTCAATACAACAACGTCTGCATACAATTTACAAATACTCAGCTTTACTTCACTTACAGGATGAAGGCATTGATTGGAAGATACCAGGAATCTTAACCTGCCCACATTCCAGACCATCTCTGTGATTTTAAGTTTTCTGAGAAAAAAGCTTCCCTTGCAAAGTATTTTAACATGTACCTTATCCAGCTGCTGTCCTGATAGAACTTGCCATTTGCTACTCAAGAAACTGAAAAATCAGAAGGCTGGCATGCAAGACAAATACATAAGGGAACAAAGACAGACAATGCAAACACTGTATAACTGCAAAGTACAATCATTGATAGAGTTACTGTAACCTGTAATAATTCCGGCTTGGCACAATTCCCATTTTGTGAACATACCTCACCAACAGTACTGCCAAAATGTTGTCTTTTCCTGCACGCGTGGATGACTGAGGGTGGACACAGGAGCAGTTTTAATGCTGTAATCACAAAGTTCATAAATCATACCAGATCACAAGCATGTGCAGCCAGAGTAGTCCAGGAGCCTTCCAAGTCACAACTGAGCTTGGTAACAGGAAAGTTCCCCCTTACAGAACCTTAATATTCAGAGCTGCTGCAGTTTGATTCACATCAGCTGAGCACTTACATAAAGAGGTGATAGGCTCTAGTTCAAGTCACTTGGCTAAACTTAGCTCAGAGTAACAAACCCTATGAGTTATTAATCAGCTATTTCACCACGTCTGGGACAAAATACCCAAGACAGCATCACTATGCCCAACTGCATTTACCAGCAACGAGATGAGACAGGATGACAGACCAACTCTGCCCTCCTATCTACACCATCTCCCAAGCAAACTCCCACATTTGCAAACCCACCCATCAAGGTGCAAACAGAAGCTGACCCAACTAGCGTTGGCGCTGCCAAGAAACGCGTTTCCTCTTTTTCATGCTTTCTTCTCATTTAAGTTGTCCGCATACTTTACCACAAATTACCACACCCCAGGGCACCATGATAAAGTGCAAGTGTCAGTACAGGAGCCCTACAACAGCCATTCACAAGCGCACAAAACAGAGCTGTTTCATGCTCTCATTTGCTTTGTGGTCACTTGGAAGAACGCAACTACAAAAGCTCCATACAGAGCAAAATAAACATACCCTGGGCAGAGCTCACGTCAGTGGAGATATCTAAACCTGAAGGTCATATTGTCAGCACTACAAATGTGCAAGCAGCTGCTGACATTTTGATCGGGTCCATGCATTGCAGGGTGCAAGATCCAAGACACTGTGATTCAGATACATCCAAGGCATCGGGGATTCTAGACTCTTCTGCCTCCGCAGCTGAGGCACTGTAGATACTAACTATATTTAGCCAGATGCATTACTGTATCTAGCAATAGCAACTGGAGTTGGTTTTTTAAAAAATTAAAAAGTAGAACAGCCCAGATATGCATTACAGGCTTCCAAGACAAAACCCCAACCATTCTGATACAAATGTCACAACTTCATAATGTAATAGATCCTCCTAAATTCCACTCCCCCCACCCCCCCAAAAAAAACCCCACCACCACCACCAAGAATTTTGACTACATCCCTTTTTCCTTCTCCAGCCTCTTCACAGCAGGCACATTATGGTTGATCTTCACACAAAAAGAAACAAGTAACAACCCAGTGAGTCACTGTGATTCAAAGCCTGCTTTCTCCCTTCTAGAGTGCAAATCCTGCAGCCAGACTCATTTGGTTGGCTGTCAGTTCCCAAAAGATAGGTGCGAAGACTAAAAACAAAGAACAAATAAGTAAATGTAACTGGTAATACACAGCCCCACGATCTAGAATTTACTCAAGGAACCACTCCTGAGTTACGGGGCTGTCCTCTGCTTCTCATAATTAACATTCAATTAGACAATGTAAGATCTCAAAGTCCTTTTATATCTCCAGTGATAACTGACAAAACCACCAAACGCAGTGACAAAAACAATTCCCCCAGGTCTACTCTTTAGCTTCACGTACAGCCAGTTCCAAGTTGCCAAATCACTGCATTATTAGCTTTTTGCCATGAAACAAACAACAGTTTCCAGTTAGAAATTAGGACAATCAATAACAACCAATTGCTATTCAGAAGAAAAATGAATTACCTGCTGCAGGATTCAGCAGAATTCTGATTCAAATCAGAACCAGAACAGGCTGAAGCCCTCTTATCTCACGCTTTCCAAATTTCTGCAGTTAGAAATAAGTGTTCTATAGCTGTTCAGTCTAAGAGTTTCCTAAGTAAAAAAAATTTTACTACCCACACTGAAACAACTGCTTGCTTATCTTCTCTTTTTCAGATAAAAGTCTGAGAAACAAACAGAACACAGTACTCCATCTGCTATAACAGACTACGCTATGAGCCAATCCTGACCATGCAGCCGCTCCTATTTCCTCTTACTCATTTCTCTTGCTATGATATTATATCATGCCTTTATCATCAAGTCCTTCCCGTTGGTCACAGGATCAAAACAATAAGCCTGCTGCTAGGTGTACTTAGGAATTTCCTCTTCAGCCTTCTTGATGAGGTAATCAGTACTAGTCTACTATCTCACATAACAGAAATGGACCAAGTATTCGATTTTCCCTGGGGGATTCTGCTAATAAAGATTATTAAGATGATGTTTACAGCATCCTGGCTTGTATCAGGAATGGTGTGGTGAGCAGGACTAGGGAAGTCATCCTGCCCCTGTAGTCGGCACTGGTGAGGCCTCACCTCGAGTACTGTGTTCAGTTTTGGGCACCTCAATATAGAAAGGACATTGAGGTGCTGGAGCAGGTCCAAAGAAGGGCAACAAGGCTGGGAAAGGGCTTGGAGAATATGCCCTATGAGGAGAGACTGAAGGAACTGGGACTGTTTAGTCTGGGGAAAAGGAGGCTGAGGGGGACCTTACTGCTCTCTTCCAATACCTGAAAGGTGCTTCCAGCGAGAACGGGGCTGGTCTCTTCTCACTGCTGATAGGATGAGGGGAAATGGCCTTAACTTACGCCAGGGTAAGTTTAGGTTGGATATCAGGAAAAGCTTCTTTACAGAAAGGGTTGTTAAGCACTGGAATAGGCTCCCCAGGGAGGTAGTTGAGTCACCATCCCTGGATGTGTTAAAAAACCATTTGGATGTGGTGCTCAGGGACATGATTGAGCGGAGCGTTGTTAGAGTCAGGGTAGTATGGTTAGGTTGGGGTTGGACTTGATCATCTTTGAGGTCTTTTCCAACCTGAGCAATTCTATGATTCTATATATGTGCCCTGTATATATACACAAACACACATGTGTATAAGTATACATGCGTTGGTAACAGTCAGCACTAAGATGTGAGGACAAAGCAGTAAAGGGACGGAGGAAGGCAGGACTATCCCCAGCAGAGGCAGCAAGCTGCAAGACCAGGCTGATCCAACTGCACAGACACAGCCTCTCGGCACACACTTCCCCAGTCATCTCAGGCTCACGTTAGTGTAGGCTGTCCTGAAGGCACACCTCTGCCCTACCACACACCCACCCTTAAGCTACGTATTCCCATCACTCCTTTTTCCTCATACAAACACTAGTGCTTGTGAATGAAAGAAACCTGGTTGAAACGGGAAGAGGGCAGAAAGCAAACCATGCTTTCTGCTGGCTTAAAGCAGTTTTCAGCTAACTCAGCCCGCTGAGCTGGCCCACTGCAAGGCCATACAAGAACCAGTGCTTAAACGAGTAGTGCAGATGAGGAAGAAGGAAGGACCGCCCTCTTCTGCAGCTTCCATAGCTTATCAGGAAACCACAATTCTTAAGAGTCCAATACATAAACCACTCTTGGCTTTGCTTCTTACTTTTTCTAGACAGTTACCTCCCAAAGCTAATATGAAGCTTTGAGGATTTTCATGTTGGTGCTGCTGCAGTCTTATCTTCCACGCTTCACTGCCCAGAGAACAGAAATCCCTGGTGGGATGGAATCATTGGCATGCATGTTAAGCACTGTGAGTGCTTATCTATGGCACTATAGGGCTGACAGGAACCACCAGGTGGGTCAGTACAGCCAGAATTCACAGAATCTACACAAGCGTTAACCGCAGGCTTGAAAGCAATGACCTCTTCCAGAGATACAAGGAGACTGTGGTTTCAATTTCAATTTAACCAGATGATTCTAACAGTCACATGAAACTGACAGGCAGCTGACGAGTCAAGAGAGATTGTTTTTGTTGAATTCATATGTGCTGGTAAAGTAGCTGTGCTACAGATTCAAGAAATGACACATTTGGTCAGCTGGCAGAAAGGAAGAAAGATCAACTTTAGCTCCAAGTGTTTTGAGTTTCTTTCTTAAAGGAAAAAAAACTACTTATGATGAACAACAAGAACTGTTTTTTGTCCACCTGAACTGCAACTTCTGTCTAAATCCCAGGTGACAAGTAATGTGAAAAAATATTAAAGAACAATCCATTTTACATTAGTAGATATGTGAAATTGATTCCAGTTCTTAATTCTTACTCTGTTCACATAGAGTAACATTGCATCCCTGCTATTTTTTTCAATTAAAAAAAAACACATGTAAGTGTATACTAGTATACATTTTCTGCCATCAAGTATCATCAACAATACCTGGAAACAAACAGAACAAGAATCCAAATAACTCCCAGTGAATGAGCTAAGATCATAATAAAATAATGAATGTTGAATTTAAGAAATCCACTCTATTTTCAGGAGTTATATTTAGCATCCACACCCACAATGGCATCAAGCTGCCTGCTCCACCAAGGCTCAGACTTTTAGCCCCAGACACTTCAAGTAAAACACAAAATCCCTTCCTCTCTTTCCTCCTGTGCAGTACATCAGCACAGGAAGGCACTAAATGAAATAAAATTGCAAGCTTTGTTATAATGTCAACATGTAGCAGGTATACTCCAAAAGCTAATAAACAGAATGGAACAGAATGGTGTAGTGTTTACCTCTGGAGGGGAGGGGTAATGAGGCAAGAAAAGCTATGAGGCTGACTTACACTGAACAGCCAACAGTGAGCAAAGCAAGATGGCACTCTGTCCTGGATGTGCTGCATTCTCAGCATCTGAAAATCCCAGCCTCTCATTCAGAACACTGGTCTTTTTCAGAGCAATACACCCCCCAGGTTAGCTTCCCATATAAATTTCATTAAAATCACTACCATAATACAAGCACTGCCTCATCCCAAAGAAAATGAGTTGTTTCAAGCTTTTGTAAAATGCATTCCATTACTTGAACAACTTGTATGCTCTTCAGAGAAGAGCCTGGCCTACCTGGAGTTCTTCTGTTGTAAGAGGAATTAGTAATACACACTACCAATTTCACTAGGGTTATGAAAAGGCAGGTGTAGCTCTCTCGTCCATTTCTCTTGTCTGTTGAGGCTGCCTGGCTCAGACACTCCACTCTGACAGGTCCAAAAGCGCTAACAGCAGAAGGAGCATGCTAACACACTGATCTAAGTGACTGACAGGCTTAGAACAGAGATGCACAAGAACCGGAAATTTAGATCTAGTACTGGCACTGACTCCTGAATGACCTTGGTCAAGTGTTTTGATCTTGCTGACCCCATCATCCTTTGCAAAGTGAGAGAAGACTAAGAACTTTGTTGACCTGTGAGTACCTAAACTCAATTCATTAGAAATTTAAGTTGAATACTTTGTAGCTTAAGCAATGCGAAAGGACAAAGTATTTAAGAAAGTTGCAACAGTTCCTAAATGAAATCTCATTTAGTTGATAAAATCAATACAAGTGACTGCCAGAGAACTTCATGTTCTCTAAAGAAAAAAAAAAAGACAGCATAACAAATACCCAACAGGATTACAACAGGAACTCCTTTGGACTTTGGGACAGGACCGTATTCGATTCTGCCTCGTGAGTGCAGCATCCAACCTTTCTCAGTCTTTTTGTTCTAACAAAGTAAGTTACCTTGCAAAACACGACTTCGGAGAGAGCTGCTATGGACCAATAATCAAGGAAGGAATATGAAAATAATCAAAGGTTACAAACATTTCAAACAATCAGAAGCAGCATTTTCAGTTCAGATCACCTTGCACTGGAAATTTATGGCTCTCGGATCAGCCACAAGTCTCCAGGTCAAACCATAAGTGCTTATCTACCACCTGACGAGATTACATAACACTCAGGAAACACAGCTATAAAAGCACTGCTCTTGCTATGACCTTCACACGTGCGGGTGTGCAGAATTTCTTACACGATCAAGGCCTTAAAGAAGGCAATGGTTTTGGTAAGCACCAATCACCATCCCTCCCATGTAGTAACCCTTCCTCTCCTTCCCGGAAATGATCATCAGTGTTGTATTACCACAGGAAAAAAAAAGTCTATCATTTCTTTGTGAATGCAGAGCAATCCGTGGCTACTCTGCTACAGGAGAAGTTTCAGAAGAAGAAATGACAATATCAGAAAGACTGATTTCCTCCTCATCACCTTACATCTATGTCTATACGCCCTCAGAAATACAGCTACTCTAGACAGTCAAGAGCTGCACAGAAAGAAATTCCATCCAAGAGGGGTCCAAAACAGACCAAAAAAATAGTTGGAGGATTTTGACAGTACTCTGGCATCTTCCAGCTCTGCTCACTGTACAAGTCCTACTGGGGAAGTATGTTTTTTAGGGATTTGAACTGCAATGTTTCTGCTCACTGCAGCGGAGCAGAAGCTGCCCTCCTTGCAAAGCATGCAGATGTGCAGTGTGCAATCACAACTTACAGCAGGTACCCAGCAGTGCCAAAGAGGTGCAGGGAATTACTTCCATGTATCCACAGTTTTCATTGTTTCCCCCCTGCAATCTATAAACCTTTCCAATTTCTGAGCATTTCCTAACCTTTGGTTTCTATAAAAGGATTAGATAAATCAACGTAGCATTATTATGAACTGCACTGAACACTGATGATAAGCAGTTTTTCCCTGCTTTGTCTGAAGCACTGCAATTATTATACAGGAGGAGGAGGGGGGTGTGGTCCCACTCCTGTACGTAACAGAGGTAGGAAACTAAATGACAAGTTTATCTACAGAAATAAATGAACAATACTAACACTATTAAGTCTAATCTTAGGCATTCTCTGCATCCCTCTATTGTTTATACATACTATTTGAGGAGCATTTTCAGGACTGCTTTTCACTTTATAATATTTCTCAGAAATCCGTCAGCAGAAAACTTCCCTCAACTTCAGAAGGGCTAAACACAGCTGCTTCTGGTAGGCCAGTATTACTCTACACAGCCAGAGAAAAACAAACAAACCAGTTGAAGGAGCTGGCAGTCCTCACTGAGAGGCCACTCCTGATGCTTTCTGATGGATCATATCACCCCCGTGTTCAAAAAAGGCAAGGAGGAATCACAGAATCACAGAATCGTAGGGGTTGGAAGGAACCTCCAGAGATCATCGAGTCCAACCCCCCTGCCTAAGCAGGTTCCCTACACCAGGTCGCACAGGTGGGCGTCCAGGCGGCTCTTGAATATCTCCAGAGAAGGAGACTCCACAACCTCCCTGGGCAGCCTGTTCCAGTGCTCCGTCACCTCACCATAAAGAAGTTCTTGCTCCAGTTTCTGGCTGTTTCCCCTTGTCCTGTCTCCACACACCGCTGAAAAGAGTCCGGCCTCGCCACTTTGCTCCCAACACCTTAGATATTTATAGACCTGGATCAGGTTCCCTCTCAGTCTTCTTTCCTCAAGGCTAAACAGACCCAGTTCACTTAGCCTTTCTTCATAGGGGAGATGCTCCAGGCCCTTCACCATCTTTGTGGCCCTCTGCTGGACTCTTTCCAAGAGATCCCTGTCTTTTTTTTGTACTGGGGAACCCAGAATAGGACACAGTACTCCAGATGAGGCCTTACCAGGGCAGAGTACAGGGGGAGGACCACCTCCTGCAACCTGCTGGCCACGCTCTTTTTAATGCAGCCCAGAATGCCAGTGGCCTTTTTGGCCACAAGGGCACACTGCTGGCTCGTGGCCAACCTGTCATCCACCAGGACACCCAGGTCCCTCTCTGCAGAGCTCCTCTCCAGCAGGTCATCCCCCAACCTGTACCGCTGCATGCAATTATTCCTCCCTAAGTGCAGGACTCTACACTTGCTTTTGTTAAACCTCAGCTGGTTTCTTACTGCCCAGCTCTCCAGCCTGTCCAGGTCTCGCTGAATGGCAGCACAGCCTTCAGGCGTGTCAGCCAATCCTCCCAACTTCATACCATCAGTAAACTTGCTGAGGCTGGCCACTATCCCCTCATCGAGGTCACTGATGGAGATGTTGAACAAGACCGGACTCAGCACTGACCCCTGAGGAACCCCGCTAGTTACAGGTCTCCAACTGGACTCTGCACCACCAACGACGACCCTCTGTGCTCTGCCAGTCAGCCAGTTCTCAACCCACCTCACTGTCCACTCATCTATCCCACACTTCCTCAGCTTTGTTGTTAAGATGTCGTGGCAGACAGTATCAAACGCCTTGCTGAAATCAAGGTAGACTACATCCACTGCTCTCCCCCCATCCACCCAGCCAGTGACAACATCATAGAAGGCTACCAGGTTGGTCAAGCACAACCTCTCCCCAATCCTGAGCTTGGAAGAAGAGCTGTTTAAATGCCGACCAGCTCTCACAGGCCCCCTTACCTTCTAACACCCTAGCCCATGGGATAGCTCCAAGTAGGTCCTGGAAGAGATCAAAGCTGGCTCTCCTAAAGTCTAGAGTAGCAATCCTACTTAAGGAAGATGTGGGGAACTACAGACCGGCCAGCCTCACCTGTATCCCTGGCAGGGTGATGGAACAGCTCATCCTGGAAACCATTTCCAGGCACTTGAATAACAAGAAAGTCATTAGTAGTAATCAACGTGTATTCACTAAGGGAAATTCATGCTTGAACAACTTGATTAGCATCTAGGCTTAAACGATCTAGATAAAGGAAGAGAAGTGGATATTGTCTATTTTGATTTCAGTAACACCTTTGTAAGGAAAGGCAATAGCAGCTAACCAGTTCTAAATTACCCAAAAAAAAGGATGATGGTCACAATACAGTTAAAGAAAGAAATATTTGCTTACCCATGCCAAGGATCAGGACTCCCCAGATACTCCAAAAGGAGAGATGTCCAGGTAGAGATCCTTCCCTTGTGGCAGCCAGCCCTTACATGAGGCTTAGGGAGGGGTGGGACCAGATTCCATCCCTTGTGGTCACACAGGTGAATTGCTTTCAGCTGTGCTCCCAGGGCTGGCTGTGTCCCCTCAACAGGTGCTCAATCAATGGTTCCCACCGTGACTTAGCCATTCCCATACAGCCTTTTACACTGAATTCAGTAAGATCCTCCTAGATAAGATGTTAAGGGATGTGCTGAATGAACAGTGAGGTGGATTAGAAACTGGCTGAATGGCCAAGAAGGTGGTGATCAATGCCAGTAACCCAAGGGTCAATACTAGTCCAATCTCATTTAACATCTCAGTTAACGATCTGAACAGTGGGGCAAATGATACTTTCAACTATCCTGCAAGTCAGCAGGAATGTCTGATTCTTTAGAATATCGGGACAATTTTCCCCAGAGTGCTTAAACATCCATACAGAAGTCTTAACTCACACCAAAGCACTCCAGCACAGAGTCATAATCTCATAGTTCTGATAATCACCTGGTAGTTCTTTCTGGCTTTGTAACACCCACAGGTTAATACTACTCTTCATAAGACCAAAGAAAAACACTCTGCTGATTTTGTCTGAATTCTAAAGAGTCTTTCCAGATAAGTTTGCTAAGAACAAATAAACAAAGAATGCATAAAGAAATTGGTCTTTCAGTTAGTTTGCATATACTTCATACATTTAAAACATTTTACACATCAAGTTTGAGGATAATATTACTGGCAACAGAGAATATAATTTGTGGGCATCTTGCTCAGGAAAGGGTACTCAGAAACACAGACTGAACTGAAAATTACTGGAATGAAAATACTCAATTTTTAAGCATGCTCTCATTCCATATCACAAAGGAAAATACATGTGTATACCCTAAAAACTTTAACTGCTCAGTATTTCCCCCTTCTGTTCATATAGATGTTGGGAGCTAAGATTACTTCATAAGCACACAAATACATGCTGGCTACTGTCAGCCCCAGTATTAAAACTAAAATCTCACCTACCAACGTGTAACTTGTTTTGATTATACCAGAGCTTAGGGTGTAGCTGTTTCACAATCAGCTTATGCTCAATGAAGGCTTTCTCACCTGACACCAAAGCCTCAGCCACTTACTCCTATTGCTTCCTTTGCCTCACTGCTAAGACGTGCTCAGCTGCCCAAAGGATTGGGTCAGATCAGATAGACAATCCTATTAAAAACTAACCCGTTAAAAAAAAAAAAAAAAAAACAGTTCTCAGCTAAATAATGGAGTTGCTTCCCAGCACTGTGACACAGGAGAAGGTGGGAAAGGGAATCCGCAGTCAGATTGCCCCAATAGGCAGCAATATGGTCTTGCGTCACGACAAGCCAATAACAAAACTTTGCAAGAGCTTTTACACCAAGTTCCTCCGACATTTTCTTCTATTTGTCTGACTCCTACAGTGCTCTGAAGTTCTGCTGTAAACGCCAGCAAAACCAATTTGGATCAGGCTGCCCAGAGAGGTTGTGAATGCCTCGTCCCCGAAGGCATTCAAGGTCAGACTGGACGGGGCCCTTGGCAGCCTGACCTGGTGACTGGCAGCTCTGCCCACAGCAGGGGGTTAGAACTAGATGATGTTTAAGGTCCCCTCCAACCTAAGCTATTCTATGATTTTATGACTCAAAAGAGCTCTAGTATACATCAGAATACTTTAAAAAAAAATGGGGAAGGGGAAAAAAGGGAAAAAAAAGAGTTCTCAAGGAAACAGGACAGCTACAAGTCACAGTATTGTTTGGGTTTACGGCATCTAATGGATTGCAAGTTGCAAGGTTAGACAACAATCCTGTCCAGAGAAGCAGTAAGAAGGGCAAAGAATCGACTTCAGTCACTAACTAATTTAACTAAAGCAAATCTGCCAACATAATAGAATCTAAGTCTCTGAGCTAATCTGTTTGTGCTATCAATAAGCCTCTTAGCCAGACAATCATAAGCAAGATGACTATAGGGCATGACTTTTTGCACTGTAATCAATGCAAATGATGAATAAAAGTTCAAATAAAGGACAGTTTTAAACAGAGAATATTAATGGTGAACACCTGAAATTAATTTCACTGACAGCACATTATTCACTATAAAGTAAAATAAGAGTGCTTGCGAACTTGCCCAGTTATCTCAATCAAACCAGCCAAGCAGGCAAGCTTCAAATAAGACAGCACGTGGCACCTCAGAAGTACCTACATTAACAGAAAGCTAGTTTTCCATGTTTTTCTTTCTCCCAGTTACCCTGATCCCACAACTGAATCCACAAAGTTGACCCCTCCACACAAGTGCAGCATTCCAAGGAGGCACTGCCATTGCTCATGGAATCTCAATGACACAAACATGACTCAGAAACACGTACCTTCACTGCACAGGCATGGTAGATCACAAACCAGTTCTACAGTCCCAGAATTACAAAGCTGACTACATTACGCGCACTGCCTACAACTCGGATGTGTATAGAGACTAGAAAGTATTTATCCTATCTATTACATTTTTACGATGGCTCGGAAGGACACTTGGCAAACAGTTGCTACTGGAGTCTATTCCTCTTAATGGCCCTTACACTACACAGAAGAGAGTCTCATTCAAAGCAGAAACCAGGAACAGTACGATCATCACGCAGGAAGATGGCACTATGCCTTTGGTAACTTTACAAGCACCCTGAGAGTTATTTATTCCTTAACTGTGATCGTGGTTTCTACTGCTTTCTACAGCAGCAGAACTTATTGTACATTTGGAAACACGAACAGCTCAGAAGGGAAACAGAATCAGTTACAAAAAAAAGCCTATAGGTAATAGTTCTCTGATCAACAAGCTAAAATACAGCTCCTAATTCCATGTTCTGGTTAATGAGACTTCCTATATCTGTTCTTGCATTCATATGGAAGTGTTATGAAAATAAACAGCACATAAAAGGTACTGATAAGTTTTGTAATTAAAATGGGGTTACTTCAGAAGTTACACCAATGATGTCACTGGCCTAGAATTGGAGACTTGCTAGAGGAAGCACCAGTTTTTGTAAACAGAATAGTATTACTGGGGCAGAGGGAAAAATGTTTCTTCCAAAATCTGAAGCAAATAATGTTTTTTACAAACAGAAAACAACCCACTAACCCTGAGAACCACACACAATGCACAACATCCAGGTAACACAAAACAAAAGGCGTGATACAAATGCTACTTCTGATGTTAGTAGCAGGAGTGCTAAACCACCCCAATTTTGGAAGTTAAAGAAAAATATTTTAAGGACTCAGCAAAGAAATGCATTTATAAAAAACAAGGAAGCAAAATAAGAAAAAAAAATGTAACTTATGTTTTTGCTTCCCCCCTGTTTCTTCCCCCCTCCCAAAGGAAGGTTTAAAGAACATAGGAAATCATCAAGAAAAATGTGTACAGCTATCGGAGAGTGAAAGCTTTGTTTTTAACTTCTTGCCTTTAAATGTTGCAGATACTGCCTCAACAGCACTTGTTCTGAGAATGCTTTCTACTAAGCTATCAAAAATCAATAAATCTTGCATAAATGTACTACCATGGCAGACATAGTGGGAAGCTTCAGCATTTTTCCTTGTAATTGCTTCATACTCATACAGTGAAAACAGTACAGAACACTAGTTTTGATCAAAAATATTTAACCTGTACTAATTTGTCCAATTCTGATCTCACTCTTCTATGCCTACATGGATTGGTTAGATATTTCAGAACGCAAAAGGAAACCGTTAGAGGACATGGAAAAGCCATGATCAAGTTACTGCTACAAAAGCAGCTGGCACTGCTACAGGACAGAGAACACATGAAGCAGCAACGAGCTCAGCTGTGGGCTGCAGCAGAGAACACCAGGAACCTGCAGGCAGGACATCCAAACCACTCTAGACAATCTCTTTCATCTGATCTTGCTCCCTGCCACAGCAACTTCACCAACTCTCATCTGCATTCCACAAGCTGATAAAGTGCCAAGTTAACATCCATTAAAATACACGGCAAAACTTGCAGATCACATGCCAGTATTGCTTCACTAGCCAGAACTCTGGATTAAACCACTCCAATGATCAGATACTGCAGCAACAGCTTCATATCTCACTGAGATTTTATGCATACACATAACAAACAAGGAACACCAAACGCGTTTACATATGCACCAAATGACGTTAACACTTCCTCAACACACTGCTGCACCAACCCGTGCTCTAGAACCAACTTGTTAGAAAGGAGTTTTGTTGATTGATTTGCTGGGTTTTCTGCCCTACATCCAGAGTTAGTTCTACTGCTGTCATCCACCATGTGATTAACTCTTCTGTCAAGTGAGAACCCATGCATGCAACTGACAGAAACTTCTGTTTTACTTCAACAGAAATGCGAACTCTATCCATGTATTCAGCTGCCTGGGCTCCTCTTAACACAGTGGATCACACTAAAAGCTGAAAACTCTGCCTTCCATTAGGATATTTCCACTTCTATTTCTGCTCCTCCACAGTGATGCTCACTGGAAAACAGAAGACAAACAGCTGTAATCATGGTTTAATATCATGTTCATATGTGCTGCTAAAATTATTCTTATCTGTTGACGTCAGGCTCAATTATAACAGGTTGCA
Organism: Pavo muticus; assembly: GCA_016647715.1. Classification (NCBI taxonomy): domain Eukaryota; kingdom Metazoa; phylum Chordata; class Aves; order Galliformes; family Phasianidae; genus Pavo; species Pavo muticus. The sequence continues at coordinate 846,401 of JACDJE010000091.1, forward strand.
GTGCCTAAGAGAAGGCATGACTTTGTGCATCCAGCTTCTGAGGTGGGAAAGAACACTCTTTCCACCACACTTCTTGTGGAAACTCCAGAAGAGCCATTAACAGAAGCAACGTAGGATCATAGAATATCCTGAGTGGGAAGGGACCAACATGGATCACTGAGTCCAACCCCTAGCTCCACGCAGCACCAGCCACAATTCAGACCCAATGTCTGAGAATATTGTCCAAACACTCCCTGAACTCTGGCACTTGTGGCTGTGCCCACTGCCCTGGGCAGCCAATTCCATGCTCGCCGTCCTCTGGTGCAGAACCTGTCCCTAACCCCCACCTGACCCTGCCCTGACACAGCTCCATGCCATTAAACAGCTCCACTACAGACAGAAGCAAGGGTCTCACTCACAGCACATGAAACTTGTAATGTACAACAGTAAAGTATGCACCTGATCATCAGAACTGTTGTTTTTTTATCATCGTTGCTCTCCAAAAGTCTTTACACCCGTGATTTAATCTCAGTGGACTGAACAGTTCAAATAAGGCTACAGCTGCCAAGGCAGCGTCCGCACGGCAGCTTCTCACAAAGAACTGCGAGCACAGGAGGAGGAGAAGTCTGGCCTCCCACCCACTGACAGATGCTCCATTCCTTGTACATTTCCTCCTGCTTCCTAATTTTACACAAAACATGAGCTTATCTAAACACCAAGTTCAAAGCAGCCAGCTGCAAATCAGCGGACGCTGAGACTTCAGCCTTGCTAAAAATATAATGGAATATTTTAGTCATTTTAAACAGAAGTATACCTCTGAAAGCTATCTGTAATCCTCGACACTAAGGAAACCAAGTCAATATTTAAAGTCTTCCCCAGCGGCTAGGAAAGCTCTCTCTCTCTGAGGGGGGGTCCTCCCGGCAGACGGCGGCAGCACTGTACCTGTCAATAATTTACAGGTCCGGTTTAGCAAGCGATCCCTGACCCTCGGTGAGCAGCCGGACCCCGGTGCCCCGTTCTGTCAGCGGCCAGAGGGGACAAAAGAGCACACAGGGGCGGCAGAGCCCGGCGCGCGCCCGCCCCCAGCCAGCCGGCTGTGAAGGTCGCCGGGGCTGCGGAGAGCGGGAGCCGCGTCGTCCCGCCCGGCGACCCACTTCGCCGCCCGGCCAAGGGAGCGGGCCCCGCGCGCTCGCCTCCGACTCCCGCTCGCTCACCTGCGATCACCGCGTCCCCCCCCACCGGTCGCAGCCGCTCAGCGCGCCCCGCGCACTCACCCCGCTGCGGGCCCCCTGGGCGGCGGGA
>JACDJE010000091.1:847741-979164 GCA_016647715.1 Pavo muticus
GCGGCGGCCACTGCCGGGCTGCTTCGCCCCTCACGGCCCACCCGCGGCCCGCGGCCCCTCAGCGGCGCGGGCAGGGCGCGGGGGCTGCTGGGGCCACCGGGCTGCTGCGGCTGCTGCTTCGCCCTCCGCCCGCCGGCGCCTCATGAGCCCTCCGCCGCTCCAGCCGCCCGCTCTCGCACGGCGCCCGCAGACCGCCGCAAACCCCTCCCGCCGGCGGCATGCAGCCGGGCCGCGCGGCGTCCTCGGTGGGCGGGCACCGAGGGGCGGCCGCAGCGCAACCCCCGGCGGCCATTACCTCATGGCCCAGCCTTGCCGCGGGGAGGGGCAGCCCGCCCGCTCCGGGGGTGCCGGAGGACGGGTCAAGCGAGGCGGGAGTTGGGGTCGTAGTGGAAGTTAGGCGCTTCGAATGGGTATTGCTTCGAGTTTGGGAGGAGGAGTGCTGCCCATGTCCTGGCAGAAAGTAGCAGTGTGAAGGCAAGATGTGCCAATACCAGAAAATCCCCAAGGGAAGGGCTTCTGGCTGCTGTCCCACCGACAGAGAAAAGCTTCGGTCTGGGTTTTTAATGGATCATAAAACAAAGCAAACCAGAGTGAATCACGGCTCGCCATTTCTGCAGCTCACCGAGCTATCTGTTGTTGGAGGGACTGTTTACTAGTGAGGAAGACCAGAGCTGTGTCTGAGGTCACGGCTGTAAGGCAGGAACGTTGCAGCGGTGCTAATTACAGGAATCAGGAAGCACATGATGTATGTGAACAACAGCTAAGTACACATGGATTCAGGGTTTGACTATGGATAACCCATAAGAAGAAATGGCCCAATGGTTCCCAGATGCAAACAAAGACACAGGGGTGAGATTGGGTGACAGAAGAGGGGGAACTGTTAAGGAGAGCAGGCTGCTCTCCCCAACTTTGTGGAGGAGCCAGGCAGTCACTGCTGGGTTTTCCTGGGGCTGCCCCTACCACTCATGCTTCTTGAGTCATGATTCAGTTCACCAACATGACAGAACCAATGTTTTCTTTGTATATTTTCTGCCAAATTAATGAAACAAGTAGATTCGCCTTCAGGTCATATGAGGGAAGGGAGGGAACATAAAGGAAGAGATGAAACTGCATGTATGGGAGGACCTTATTCCTTAGGTAGCACTGCACTCACATCATGCCAGTATTCTTGAACCAACTCATCCGGAAAACTTCAGGAACTTCATGCTACTGCTAAGAAATTTAATGCCTGGGCATCGCCCTAACCCTAACCCTTATGCTTCCACTTCTCACCCTCACTTGCATGTTGCATTGCTTCCTTTGTGCCCAGTCTTCTATACATGTGACCCTTGGGTTGGACTGTGAGGTAAATCAGAGGGATTTAAAGGATACTTTTCTGATAAATCCCCAAAACAGAAGTTGCAGGAGAGAAGGAACAAGTCTGTGCAATGGTAAACAAGAGGAAGAACCACCCTTTGAGCAGCAGCAGGGCACTAATTATAATAATAATGTGTAACAACAGCCCAAGAGACCACTGAGGAGGAATGGTCTGCAGGGTGAAAGGGAAGTGTTTTTGTGGAACAGAGCTTGCTCTGTGCTTTGAAGAATGTCAGTGAAAAGGAGAAGAAAAGTGAAGATAGACTGGTACAGGATAAAAAAAAATGAGCTTTCAGTTCCACAAAGCCAGAGGAAGACACAGAGCTAAAATATCATGGTGTTAGAACACAAGCACAAAAATCCAGCGCTGAAAAACATAGAAGACAGAGAGAAAACCAAGTAGAAAAGTGAATGAAGATCCACACCAACAGCAGAGAGAAACAATTCTGCACGACTGCAGAATTTTGGTAGAGAAGAACCAATTGATCTGTCCTATCTGTAGGGAACAAGGATTTGAGAAGAACTGCTGAGACTGAAAAGAGTTTTGTTAGAGTGCGTGCAAGCCCTTAACAGTGGGACAAATGGCAATGATGTGCACTGTTTATACACAAGAAGAAACTTTAACTTAAATAGAGGTAACATTTCTTTAAAATGTCCATTATAGTTCTTCTATATAGCTCTTTGAAGCAGTAGCTTTTAAACTAAAACATCTTCAGTTACGTTTACATAGCTGTGATTTTTGTGTGTTAAAAACCAACTTTTTAAACAAAAGCAAAATCCTACATTTTTGTTTATGAACAGATATGTTATTTTTAAATGTGCAGATTAAGTGTGCAACCAATTTGCAAGAAACTGAAATTAGTCCATGAATCACAGGCTAAATAGTTCCAAATGTGGAAACTGGACTTAATAGAATGTTACAGATTTGAAAAAAAATTAGTCTGTGCATACACAGAATATTAACAACGGCTATTTAGCAAGCTTTACTCTCAGAAATGATTGAAGAAAATCTGAACTGCACAAATGTATGTAACAAATTTATGCCTTTTTCTCACTGTGAAACTATCCTGTGTATTATGACCAGATGACCTCATGTTAACAGCAGTAGTTTTTGTCTATACCGTATCATACTATAGCTGGACTATATATCTGCCTATACACAATGTCCCAACAGCATATAAGTTAATACATGTTTTGATGTGATGAGATCTGCCTAACATAAATGAGGTTGCCAGCATAGAAGGGAGAGCAGATGCCACACAGAGAAGATCGAGGAGGAATCCCAGCAGCTATCCAGGAGAGGGCATGTCAGGGTCGAGAACTTGGGGCTAAGGCGTTAACCAGCCTCTTGTATATGCGGCGCATGTCTGTGCTGGCCACAGGATATGACAGCAGTTGTCTGTGGGTTGCTGCACCAAATCCTCCTTTTTTTGTTGCATTGTGCCCTAGTACATATGAGCATACTGTGTTGCATTCTTACTGCTGTCTCACTTCGTCCACCTAGTAATTTTGAAGCTTGTCGCTTAAAGTATCTGGTTACCACTGAAAAAAAACCTTCCCATATTTCTCTGCACCGTTTCATTATTCTCTCAATTTCCTCTCCCTTCTTGATTGCCATATAATATTTATCATATTCATTCTCAGTTTTGCTTCTGAATGCTTCAATGTACACTCAACATGGAGTGCTCATGCTGATGTTTTCCTTTCCTTATGGTCCCTGTAAAACAATTGAAGAATACAATATTGCTTTAAAAGCATTTGAAAATAGCTTTAGAAATCTCTGGTTTATTTGCCAGATGAAGATCCTAATTGTAGCTATGATTGTCCAGTGGATGGGTTTAATCTTGGAGAACAAGCCAATTCCAACGGGTATAAATGATCTGAAAAAAAAACAATCACTAAATCATATCCTGGAAGTGTATCTCAATAGCTGGAGTGGATCGAAGAAGAAAGGAATAGCTGTGCTTCCTCTTTTTGTTCTGCTGACACCTGGTGTTACTGGCCCCATTTCTCACACTTCTTTTATATCGGCATGAAGTAAGTAATGTTCTAAGTCCTCTGATGGATGTAAAGGGAAATGTCTGTATAATTCTGCCCATACAACAACTTTCCTTGTTTAAATTGGTTTTTGTTGTAAAGCTATCTCTATTACTTCTACTTGAATATCTATCAAAACACACAGAATTCTACAAGTTGTCTGGCTGATGTGTAAAAGTTAAAAATATCAGTACTTTTACACACCAGAGGGATGGGATGCCATCCAGAGAGACCTAGACAGGCTTGAGCCTGAGTGGGCCCAGGAGAATCTCATGAGGTTCAATAAATCCAAGTGCAAGGTTGTGCACCTGGGTCGTGGCAACCCCCACTAACAGTACAAGCTGGGGGATGTAAGGATGGAGCACAGCCCTGCCAGAAAGGACTTGGAGGTAGCAGTGGATGGCAAGCTGGACATGAGGCAGCAATGTGCCCTCGCAGCCCAGAAAGCCAACCGTATCCTGGATTGCATCCAAAGAAATGTGGCCAGCAGGATGAGGGAGGTGATCCTGCCCCTCTGCTCTGCGCTGGTGAGGCCTCACCTGGAGTACTGGGTCCAGATGTGGAGCCCTCAGTACAGGAGAGACACAGACCTGTTGGAGCACATCCAGAGGAGGGCCACAAGAATGATCCAAGGAATGGAACATCTCCCCTACAAAGATAGGCTGAGAGAGCTGGGGTTGGAGAAGAGCCTGGAAAAGAGAAGGCTCTCAGGAGACCTGAGAGCAGCCTTTCAGTAACTAAATGGGGGCTCTAAGAAATAAGGTGACTGTCTCTTTATCAGGATCTGTTGTGAGAGGACAAGGGGAAACAGTTTTAAACTAAAAGAGGGGAGAATTAGATTGGACATCTGGAAGAAGTTTTTTACAGTAGGGGTAGTGAGGCACAGCAACAGTTGCCCACAAAGATGGTAGAAACCCCACTCTTTGAGACAATCAAGGTCAGGCTGGATGGGGCTCTGAGCACCCTGATTGAGCTATAGGTGTCCCTGTTCATTGCAGGGGTTTGGGACTAGATGATCTTTAAGGGTCCTTTCAAAAGATTCTACGATTCTATGATTTGATTACATATATATATACTAACAACTAGATATGGAATGTAGATATTGCTGGGAGAATCAAATCAGTGGAAAAGATTTTGTGGTTCAGAGCTGTAAGCTTCTTTCAGCTGGCGTGTCAGCACTAATGCTTACTCCTTCTTCACCAGCTTCCTTATTTGAATTTTCTTTCCTGCTCCTGCATTTTTTAGGAGCAATGCCAGCTTATGGCATTAGTCTGAAATGTTAGTGAAGCTGTGACCTAAGTAGAGCAGACACATAAAATTTGAAGAACATAAATAAAGTGAGAGACTAACTTAAAGATGAAATCTTACACACAAACCACGGCCTACACAAGCTGAAGAGACAAATAAAACGAAGGAAGAAAGATTTTAACAAGAAAATTCACTAAAAATATCCTGCGTAGAGGATCATATGTAGTAATCATAGCAAAAGAAAGCATTATTCCAGAGCTTAAAATATGAAGAAGAACACTGAAAAAGCAAAGAATGACTCAGATGATGGGGGTTTGCACATATTCAGCATCAATGAAATGCAAGTTGGAATAAATAGTTGGTAAAGCTCTGATTAGCATTAGAAGTGACAACAAGTAGAAAAATAAAGAGGAAATTAAATGCAAGATAGTGGAATTATAATAAATGTACCAGGCTTGCACCTTGGAAGAAAAGGAAAAAAATGTTCAGTCAAGCAAAGTCAAATGAAAATTACTTTGTGGAATGATGATAATACCCTTCAAGACATTGTGAATTCTAATCAGGATGCAAAGGCTATCCGGAGTATACAGGCTGAATCTTCAGACTATGCAACATAAAAGCCACTGCTTTCTACTGAAACAGTCAATCTGTTTACTCAGTAACAAAGCATTTGACCTGCACAAGTCCAAGCTGCTGTATGTGTTTGAAAATGAGATGTCCTCCCAGCATGCTATACGTACAACAGATGAAAGTAATTCAACCAGTACAGCATCTGCTTTACACAGTCACTAGCATTAGAATAAGGAATAATTTTAACATTGAAATAGACAGAAAAATAAGGCATCATTAATAATTTTACATAATCTACAAATTACATAAGCAGCATGCTAGCCATAGGAAAAGCAAGATTTTGACAAGGCCTATTCACCCTTCCTGGATGAGCAAAGATAGCCATTTTAGCATACGCTGGTACCAGCATGTAGGTTTAGGTGTTGAGAACACTGTTAGAAGTGAGTTTTGTAGCAGATTATCAGCTCTGCCAGCCAGCCTCACAAGTCATCATCACCTCTGATGATATTCAGGAAAGTGATGTAACGAATGCCTGTTAGAAACTGTGGTCATTCATCAGAATCAACACCCTTTTTATTAGTAGATAAAATTCAGTGCAAACAAAAATAAGAGGAGGTTGTTTTCTACTTCACTGTCATATACAGAGAAGGAAACCAAGGAAACACAATGATTATGAGAAAGTAAAAGTAGATTGTACTATGCCTATCCTCAAAGGTATTAACTGGGGTAGTATTGGATTTTGCAGATTATCTTATCATATCTCTCTCAAACCTTTGACATAAACAAAGCATTGAGACCATAATGGAGAAAGACAGAACACAAGCGTGCTATACGTGCACAACTGCTGACCTTACAGGTTGATCCAGTGGGTCAAGACTGGCAGCACTGTTATTATAAAAGAGACTGCTGGTAATTTTTGCCTCACCAAGAAAACAAACAGGTTGGCAAGGGCTGTGCAATGTTTCCACAGTGAAAAGTTTAAATTCTCTGATGGGGAAAACAAATTTCCAAAAAGAAGAATCTCAAAAACAAATAATTTGAAAAATCATTGCTATTCCCAAATAGCAGCAGCATACGATAATGAAACATTAACATTTGAATTTATTTAACAACTTCAAGAAGGACCACTGAGTAGAGCTGACTCCTTATTGAGAGCAGCCTTGTACCAGAAAAACAAGGTGACTAAATCATAACACAAGAAACCTAGTATTAACACAGAACTGGAGAAATAGGAAAAGCACACAAAGATTTCCTCAAACAGTGACAGTCTATGCTAGTTTCAAGAGTGTTGGAAAAGAATCTGAGAATAAAAAGCACAAGATAAAGATGAGCTCATGTTCACATCCATCACCCTGCCAAAATGGTCTAAGACCAGAAGAATGGCCCTGTGTACTTCCCAGGAATGAAAGAACTGTCAAGGCAAATGGAACATATACAGGCAACTGAGTCATAATTACCCAAAACACTGAGAATAGAAACTCTCAGAGGAATGGGGGATCAGTTTGGAAAAGATGCAGCTAAAGGGAGTAGGAAACACCATGTACTGAGAAGATGGGATAGAACATGAGTAATCATCATAGCCGGGAGAAATTCTAGAACATGTGGCAAAATAGAACAGAAGTATATAGGGTCTTCAACAGGCATTAAAGCAAACTAAATAACAGTTTATTCCCGAAGGAAAACAAAAGATGGAAACATGTTTTAATATTACAGGCGACTAGTCAGACTTTTGGGAACAAAGGCAGAATGTCAGAAGCTTCCGCAGCACTCACTGAGGACATAGCAGTGAAGTGTTTAAGCATTCCTGAACTACGTAGTTCCAATCACGAGATCTCAGTTTACTTTAAATTAGATCATATATTTATTTGAGAACAAGAATTTGATTTCATCTGACTATCCCTTATGATAGTTAGGCGAGTAAGTAGCAAAGCTGGGTTTGCTCTAGAGTTTGCAAAGTTTTAAAATGCCGTAAACAGCAAAGAGAATATTTAGCATTCCATTCCTCAATTCTGAAAATATTCCCACAGAAAAGTTTACTGCAGCTGAGCACAATGCTTGAAGTCATGTTCAGTAACCAGCAGTGGAAGCAGTAACAGATGAAAACAGTAGGAAAAGGGCCAATGATAAGAGCTGCAGAATTACAGCTCTGATTTATATTTGTATATAGATTAATTATTCCAGATAATTCTTATAAGGAAGCAAGTGACATTTTTGAAGGGAAAACTCCCAATTCTTATACCAAAGGGATTCTTTTAACAAAGAGAAGAAATCCCAACCTGGAGTATTTTGAAATTATGCATCTGGATGGTGAGAAAGATACAAATGTGTAATGAAGTGTTTATCAATAACACACACACAAAAGCCCCATAAATCCTAGCTAAGAGGAACTGGAAAAATGGGAGGTATGAATCAACAAGTCCCCTTAGTCTGCTTTTAATTGCACTGAACATTCTTCATTATAGACTTTCAAATTAAATGGTCTTTATGAATCTCTGCCTTGTTATTAAAGCATTTATTTGTTTCTCTGTGCTCAGTATTGCTATGGCCACTGTTACACGAAGATTTCAAAAGACTGTTCAAGTTCATACTGCCTCATTCTCAAAAAATGAGATAATTATCTCCCTTGCAGAAAAACCCAGTCCCGACCTGGGTTAATTTAGCAGAAAGCTGTGCACAGGACACAACATTAGACATTTTAAAGGAAAGGCAGTAACTTGATTGTTATTATGTCCTCTTAGGCAGAGACAATTCAATTAAGACACTTCTCTAAGATCTGCATCACACTGCTGTTGGAACTGGTTATGTGCTTGAGCTAATCTTCTGTTCCTTCTGATTTATATCGGTCACCCTCATCAAAACTAAAGACACTACATACAGCTTTCAAAAATCTAAATAAATCCCTCTTCAAAGCTTACTTTCATTGTGCCAAATAAAAGAAACTAGGTGACTTCTATTTATAGATTCACTTTATTTATATTTAGTCAACTACTCATTTATATTAAAAAAAGAACTGGACAGTTTTAAAGCTGTGGCTGTGTTGGTAGTCTACTTGCTGAAATCAGGCTGCAAAATGGGACAGGATCTGAGACTACCAAGAAATGAGCAATTTTGTTGCACATACACACACAGTATTTTTCAGCACTTGCCAGCTCAGTAATTTCAATAGAACAGCAAAAATCTTGTCTGTGTTCAGCACTGACCTCACATCAATTTGTGGACTCCCTACCAAACCCATGAGAAGCTGAACAGTGACAAAAGTTTTGGTGAGTTGGGGCCTGGATCGTCTTCCTTATGAGGAAAAAGCTGAGAGACCTGGGACTGTTCAGTCTGGAGAAGACTGAGGGGGAATCTTATCAATGCTTGTAAGTATCTAATGGGTGGGAAACAAGTGGATGGGGCCAGGCTCTTTTCAACAGTGCCCAGTGACAGAACAAGGGGCAATTGGCACAAACTGGAACACAGGAAGCACTTATTTACTGTGAGGGTGACATAGCACTGGAACAGGCTGCCCAGAGAGGTTGTGGAGTCTCCTTCTCCGGAGATATTCAGGACTGTCCTACATGTTTTTATGTGCAACCCACTGTAGGGAACCTCCTTTAGCAGTGGGATGCACTTCATGGTCTCCAGAGGTCCCTTCCAACCTCCATGATTTTGTGATTCTGTGATTCTGTGAATGACACTTGATTTCCTTCAGCTTTTCCTTTGTGCCTATAGCTCTGCTGCCAGAGGGATGAAGCCCAGCTGGCACATAGCTCTCAGCTGCTGTCCTAAAAGATCTCTTCCTAGTAGAGTGGTTTCTGACTTTTATTTTAGCAGTGTTAGGGGTGAGGTTACATTCACACTGAAGCCTTTCCCATATGAAGGCCCAAGTCCACCATCATCCAGCCTACAAACACCGAACCCTTCCTGACAATGACACTGTATCTTTTCTTTTATAAAACCATATGGAAATGGACTGATGGACTTAAAACTGTTAAGAGATAATGGACATTTTAAGGGCTTCATTTTGTCGTAAGAGCAAATCCACCCGCTGGGCGATCACAAATTGCCGTGACGGCAGCGCCAACGCTGGAACGGACCGCCTTCAACGCCGTAATGGCGGATCGCGCTCGCAGGGGAGCGCGCCGAATAACGGCGCGACCTGCCGCAGTCCCCGACCGTTAGGTCGGGCCTGGCGGTTGCCTGGCAACCGGGCGGTGCCTCCTCCACGCCCCGCCCCGCGTGGGCCGGCTGCGGCCCAATAGCGGCTGCGGCGTCCGGCCCTGTCTCCTGGAGACGGGGTCACGGCGGCGACCACCGGAGCAGTGCGCGGGGGAGAGAGGGCAGGCTTTCCTGGCGCTCTGCGGTATTTCCTTGCTAGAATAAGAAAAATAAAAGCCATCTTCCCGAGTCACTCCGTTGTTGTGCTGGTTCTTCTCCTCTTGACTCTTTCTTTTCGGTGCATGGCGCTGGATTACCCGTCGGGACACATCCACATCCCCCCACAGCGGGGCGTGCGGCGCTCCGCGGGGTTCAGTTGATGGCGGCGCGGTAGCGGCTTCCTTCTTGCAGGCACGGCCGTTGTCGCCTCGCAGTCGTCCGGTAGCTGCCTGCCTTCCCGCTGCTGCCGGGCCCGCAGCTCCCAGGTGTGAGTGCAGGCGGCCCGCTGTGCCATATCCCCGTTAGGCACCCCAGCTGATGGCCTGCCGTCGGGGACGGCTGCTCTCTTCCCTGTAGCCTCTCGCAGAGCTGCCAGTTGAGACCTTATCTGCAGGTACAGCCTGTCATGAGGTAGCAGTAAAGGCTTCCCTGCCCCATGACCACGATGACTGGGTCCCAGCATGCATTTGTCATTGACCTTGCTTCTGTCAGATAATTGGGAATATCTATATGTCACTCAGTGTGCTATACATTCATGTGGTTTGTTGCACAAGTGGGTGATGATGCCTTTCTTATGACTGTCATGAGGGTATCTTCCATCTGTGTAACGTATATATTTCAGTAATATGATGAGATGCAGGTGTCAGGTTTGAAGGATTCTTGGGAAAGAAGGAATAAAAAGAAGGCAGTGGTCACATGGGTGAGCAATGGGATGACAATCTGCTGTTCTGGCATCTTTGTGAAGTAGAGGAAGATGTTACTTTTTCTGGTCTTTTTTCAAGCTCTCCAGAAGAACATAAGGGATAGTTCAGTGATAGGAAAGTAGAGTCCTAAATCTATTCCTGTCGTTGTGCCTTGTTTGGCAAACTGATCATTGCATAATTGCCCATCTGTTTTCACAGTTAACTGAAGGAAAAAGATGTTCCTTCTAAGGTTATGCTGGCTATACCTAGCTCTTTGCTTATTGTGAGATAAAATCAAGTTAATTTACATTTGGTGTTTGTTGGTGTGTTTATTGGGGTGTAGGTGTGTGTATTGCAGGGGTGTTTCACAAAATGTTCTGTCTAAAGACTTGGGAATTCTGTGGTCTCATTTTGGTATTTAGTTTGTCGTTTGAGCTTTGTGTCTCAAGAAAGTTAGTGAAATTGAGTTTGTGGCTTGTAATTAGGCATTTGGCAATAGCACTGCTTAAGCAGCCTTCCTCTCTATCCTTGTTGCTGTACTATCCTCTGCAATATGCTGTTTTTTTCTGTGGTTGTCAGGTAAATACATTGAGAACTGGTCTTGTTGAAGAGAAAACAACAGTCTTTTACAAACAAAATGAAAGAAGTTGATATTAAGATGAGAAAAAGCAACTCCAAATGGCTGTGAAATATTTCAATTGTTAGTTGGAAGAACTGGGCACTGAATGTGGAGTTGGTTGGGAGCTGGAAGAACTTACTGTAAGGTGCTCATTGAGTACTAGGTAGCAATATATTCTGGTTTTGGAACCTTTGCAACAAATGACAAAGGTTTAATTTGTTTCACTATGTAACTTAAACCATACAAAATTATTGAGACAAAAATGGTAGTTATAAGCTAAACTAAAATTTTCTTGTGGAACTCTTTGACTCCTACAGTTGGCCAATGCATTTACACGGCTTTTAAAATCGATTGTTTCCATTCATGAAAAAAATTTCTAACACTAACTCCTCTAACTGGTAAAGCTACAAGCATCTTAGTATTGTTAGGAATACTAATCCCTCTGGGGTTCTTTTTGTTTGTTTTTCTGGTTATGCTGATTAAATGAGTTATTTATCAGGGTTAAATTACAGGGTAAAAAGTTGCAGAGGAAATCTGCCCTTAAGCAGAAATGGAAATTTTACTTGGTAAGGCTTTCAGTTTTGAATAATTTCCTGTATATAGTATTTTTATGCAGAACTTAAAATTTTAAGTTTGGTAGCACAATTTTTATTTACAGGTAAAACATTTAGAATCTGTAGTTACTGGCTCACCTGTAACTTGTAGGATGTGTGAAGAGCTTTACAAGTGGAAAATAGTTACCTATTCAAAACTTTGTTCACATTTCCCAAGGTGGTCTTTGAAGTACCTACATCCTTCCAGCAAGATCAAACATAATTTCTGTTTTTAAGAATTGGGAGGGTAAATGCGATACATCAATGATTTTTAAATTTGATTGCTTCCCCTCTCTCCCTTCTTCCTTTAAAGGTTTATCTGTCTAAGAAAATACCATGTTTCCGATCCCTTACCAGTAAAGCATCCTTAAGAATGGAGAACTTCATTCTTTATGAAGAGATAGGAAGAGGAAACAAGACCATCGTTTATAAAGGAAGAAGAAAGGGGACAATTAATTTTGTTGCCATTCTTTGCACTGATAAATGCAAAAGGGCTGAAATAACAAACTGGGTAAGTAATACTTTTCCTGCTAAGTTTGGGAAAAGATCAAACTTAAAAATAAAAAATAATTAAAAAAAATCCTTGTAGCAGAAAGAAAAATGCCAAATACTTAACTGTTTATTTCTGTCATCTAGCGGTGTTCTTGTCTAAATCATCTGCATAAACTCATTTTTACAGGCTTACTGTTTCTATGATATGTCAAAGTACCTTTTATAAAAATAAGTGTTTGTGTAGTGGTTGACTTTATTTTTCTATCAGTTACGCAAATCCAGTCATAGTAGTGCCTTCCAGTAAATAATAACTTCCTTCTTACTGAGAAGAAATTACTTTCTATGGAAGAGTAGTATTTTAAGTAGATCAGTTTTGGTTTGTAAAAGCTTGGCAAAGTTTTAAACATTTGCTTTCTGGATAAGAAATGATAACTGATACAGTTAAACATCTCAAATATTTTATTTTTCCAGTTGATAAGTTTTGTTTAATATTCCCTCTCATTGTTTTGGTGCTCATTTATTTGGTGATTCCTAAATCTTCTCCACTCAAACCTGTTTTCTCTTCAAAGCATATTCTTCTTAGAAAGTCCTTAGGGGGTACCTGGCATATGGCTCTGGCAGCATTCAGAGACTTCTGCAGACGTTAGGCTATGCGGGTGTGGTAGAAATACAGACTTTCAGGGACCCTTAGTGATTTCTCTTGCCTGATAAGATTGAGGGGGGAAAACTCTTTATCTTCCCTTATTATATTAACCATATTTTCTCACAATTGTGTTCTCACTGAAAAAGAAAGTAGATCTCCAAGTTTGACACCAATTTCTCATTTACAGTTTGTTAGTAGTGATGCAGAAGAGTTAAACAGTGCTTATATATCTATAGTATCTCTGTTTGATTGGTTGGGAAACTCTCGTATTTTTGACAAAGGTTCAGTAGGCCAAGGTCTGTGAGGAAAGTTATCTGTTCTCAACTTACATGTAAAATTAATTTGAGTTGGAGATTAATTTTTAACTGATTAGTGTACTGGACTAAGGCACAGGAATGAGTAGGTGATCTAGCATAAAGCTGTGTTGTCTCCAATCCTCCTCCAATCCATATATATAAGATATTTTTCCCCATTACTAATGTGAAGAACTTTGTTCTAGGTTCGTCTGACTCATGAAATCAGACACAAGAATGTGGTGACATTTCACGAATGGTATGAAACAAGCAACCATCTCTGGCTTGTAATGGAGTTATGCACAGGTAAAAAGCTCAGAAGGATAAAAATAAATATATATGTATTGTGCAGATATTTGTAAGATTTTTTTATAATGCATGTTTCTCACAAAAATACATATTTCATTCTTTGAGGAAAGTTAAATCAGGTTATATATATGTATGTATGCTTAAAAATGCTGGTTTTTAAAACATTTTTAGAAATCCACCAAACTCGTATTTCTCTTCTACTTCACAATGTATGTGAAATATTAATTTAGGTGTCATAATGTTAGTTTCTAATAGCTAGGGGAATTTAAAACAAATAGTGAGTAACTGGAGTGTAGTTATCTAAAATTTATTTAAGGAAGGATTTATGTTAAGACATTAATTTGGGAGCACTGAGAACCCAAAACTGTATTAAGTAATTAATAGAGTTTTGGTAGGTTAGCATCAATCTTTTAAAGAACTCTTTTAAAGCTTTCTCCAATTGTGACTGTATGTTTTAAGCAGAAGATAGTAAGCATGCTTTCCTTTATGCAGAAAGAAAGGAGAAGTGATTGTGCAAATGAAGCATGTTAATGTTTCGATACGTGGAGTTTGTTTCATAGTAAGAGCCAATATTACAAACTGCTTTTTTTTTTTTTTTTTCCTACCAAGAATTATTGGAGAAGCTACAAGACCTGAAATATAATCAGGTCATTCTTTCAGTTATTAGAATTAAAGCTGGTTGGCTGATTTGGAGGCCTTGTCCTATTTGCCTGGTTTAACAAATTGGCATGTATGTAATTTAATAGGCAGACAGCCTATTGTTAAGAACAGTTAAAGCAATTATTGTGTATTGTCTTGCAGTATTGCAGCGTGGGGATAAAGTTCTTAAAGATTCCAGAGAGGACTGGCTAAGAATTTTATCCTAGCTAAAAAGAATTTTATCCTAACTAATTTCAAATAAAATCTAGCAGTCTGTGATTGTATACAATCCCCAGATCTGACCTAAGGTAACACTGGATGTCCTATTGCTACAGGCCGTCCAAGAGCCATCTCTCCGTAGTGTGAACTGTGGCAGTTAGCAAGCAACTTACGGAGCCCATCTCTTCCAGGCATGGGTACTTGGCCTTGTTAGCCTGTAAATGGTTGGCTGGAATTCATCTCTTCCAAGGGTAGATGCCTGGCTTTGTGAACGCTTGTGTGACTTTTTCCTCACTTCTCTTTTCTTTGAAACAGTGTATGAGTGGGTCTCTGCAATCACTTGGCAGAGGGCAGAAGAGTAGAAGGGTAAAAAACTGCCTGAACGTTCTCTTACTGTGTTCTTAGTTCATAAAGCTTCTGTCTGACCTGCCTCAAATTGTACTTGTGTCATTGTGCACTTGGAATCACTATGTTCTCCCACAGCAGTTAGCTTCAAGACATTCTTAGCAGCGAACGTACTTGTAAGTAGGATGAGAGTTAAATTTCCTATTAATTTTGTAGAGTCGTGAAAACTGTTTTTGATACTTGCCTCACAATGGCAATGTAGCATACTTTTGTGTTGCTGATTTCATTATAAATTTTTCTTGGTATATCTATATAGCTGTCTAAAATACACTATAAAAGTGTTAAAATGTTGGAAAATTCTTTACTAAGTCATATATTCTGAGGCTGGTTCTAAAGGTATGACTGATTTTATAAACAACGTAAAAAGACTTAGAGCAACTTTAAGATTCAACATTATTGAGTAATTTGGAGAATAGTGTGGTGAAAAACCTTAGCATCTCAGTATTCTCTGAAATAAATTAGTAGGCAAAGGAGAAAAAAAAACCTCAAGAAAATATTATGTGGTTTGGAATAAAATATTTATTATCCTTCTCCATGGACCCCAGGACCCTGGAATTTTACTGTTTTTATTGTTGTGAATTCAGTGGGAAATTCCACGTCATTAGTTCTACTGCTTGTTCACAGAAATTGATAGCCTAATCTTGGTACTGCTTAGTCTTGTGCAGAAAGCATCTGAATAAACCCACTGGGTTACTATTGCATTGTGACAGTATGAGTTTCATGTTTTCCTTTCTGCTTCCTTTCTAAAATAAATCAATATGAAAGTGTTTTTTAAAGTCGTGACTCAATTGTAGTGAAAGTTTATATCACAATCTTGGAAGTAGATTTTTCTTTTCCATACATTTTGATATTTTTAATGTGTATTGGTAATGATTTTTTACTTGACAGTTTTGGAAGACTTTCATCATGTCACTGTGCATATAAAGCAAATGCCATGCAAGTAATTCCTTTGCTGACCATGTGTACACGTATTTCAGGTGGTTCTCTAGAATCAGTTATTGCTCAAGATGAACATCTACCTGAAGATGTAGTGAGAGAATTTGGTGTAGATTTGATTGCTGGTTTACACCACATTCATAACCTTGGGATTATCTTTTGTGAGCTGACACCTGGAAAGGTAACAAGGAGTATTATTTATAGTGAATATCACATATTACTTTGTATGCAATCAACATTTTATTCATATTGTACTGTTTTTGAGAGAATTACCTAATATTGGAACTGATGTGCATAACAGTAATTCTGCTGTTGGTCTTGATTTGTGAGAGGTCAAGTTGCCCTTCTCTCTAAGTTTTCTGTAGGACTTGCACAGTCATGCTTAGTTTCTGTCATTTGTGGGTAAAAGAGCAGTAAATAGAAGTGAATATGTAAATAAAGCATAATGGAAATGCCTCTATTTTTCTGAAGAAGAATGTGTTAAAAAAAAGAAAAAGTAAAAAGCGTGAAGTACTCTTTTGAACAAACAATACAGAGTGCAAAAGTAAGATTCTCCTCCCACCCCAACCCATCTCTAACTAAATGAGTGATTTTTTCCAGACAATTTTTGGGAGATCATAAAGATTTAAGTTAGGAAAACAATCACTGACTACATAGAAAAAATTATCATTATCAAAATCGTTAAGTTTTTAGTCCAGCATAAAATTAAAAAAAATCACTTTTTTCCTCAAATGAATCAATGTTCCTTTTACTATCCTTTTACTTCACAACACATTTTTACTTTAACTCTTATTTTTTCTTTCTTTTCTACAGTAACATCATCCGTCATCATTCATTTCAGCTTAATAATGAGCAAACAAAAATGTGAATGGAACCATTAATGGTTGCGTTGTCACTTTATGTGATGTTTTTGGTTATGAGAAAAAAAGTGATTGGTTTTGACTTAGACTTCTCAGTGCTTTTAGATATAGAATCATAGAATCACAAGGTTGGAAATGACCTGCAAGATCATCTAGTCCAACCGTCCTCCCATTACCGTTGCTACCACAAGCCACTAAACCATCTCTCATAGCTCCTCATGCAGACGCCTCTTGAACACTGCCAGGGACAGCAACTCCACCACCTCCCTGGGCAGGCCATTCCAGTGCCTGACCACTCTCTGAGAGAAAAAGTTTTTCCTTATGTCTAGTGATATACGATAGTGATCATCTCTATTTACTTAAATGATTAAATTATTGTGATTTAATATAGTTTGTATTGGAAATTAGTGTAGTCACCAGTGTTAATATCTGGTATGCTGGATTATGTTTATTCCTCTAGATTCTGCTGGAAGGGCCCGGCACTTTGAAGTTCAGTAACTTTTGCTTGGCTAAAGCAGCTGGAGAAAACTTGGATGAATTTTTTGCTTTAGTTGGATCTGAAGAAACAGGAGGAGATGTTGTTGAAAGCACTCCACAAAGACACCCAAAAAACAGACTTCGAGGTATGATATTTTTACTAGCTGAAATTAAACTAAGCAGACAGAATGATAGTGGGAAAAAGCCATTGTTATGCATAATTTTTGAGAGGAGACTGAAAGAAGGTAGTTGATCAAAGTTCTGATGTGGCTTACTAAATTTGTAGAGAAACAGAATAATTCTGTTGTGTGAATATTTGTAAATATTAGTGTGTTGGCCTGTGAGTGTGATATGCAAGTTTTCTTTAAGCAGATTTTACATATTCTGCATTTAGGGATTTTTTTTTCCCCAAGTAGGTTCAGAACAAAAATTTTGCTGTTAAGGAAGATTGTTAAGAGGGATTGTAACACACAGAGGGAACAACACCTGCAAGTGAGGAGAAAGAAGAGAAACTGTTTAGAAGTATATAGTCGTAATTCTAAAGACAGTTTAAGCACTGGAAAAATGTTCTTCTGTCATAGAATGTTTGATAGATTAACAGTTGCTTATCTTTCTGTCTTGTTCTAAACAGACTTTGTGTTACTTTTGGATTGAAGCTTATATGTAGGCAATTGTAAAATAATATAGTATGTAAGATTTCCACATAACTGGATTATTTTAAATTGCTTTTTGCAGTTGACATCCTATACCATCCAATATACAAACTGCCTTTCTATTCTGAGCAAATATCTTATATGAATGTGATCTGAAACTGCTCAAAGTAGTTAGTGAATTGAAAATGCTAATTCTTCATTTGGGTTTGCTTAGGGGCTTAAGTAATTCACTTTTTAATGATAACTGATGTGGATTTAAAAAAAAATTCTGTGAAATACCTTTGGTCCTTGATGCATTTCACATATCACCAAGTTAGCATAAGTAGTAGAATTATAAAAATAAGAAAATCTCTAAAGCTTTGAAATGTTGAGTCTTAACTGGCCTTCTTGATTGACAAAATTATAGTTTTACTACTTATCATATATGAAGAAGCATGTGCTGCAGATGGTCTCTCTAGGGTCTGGGACTAATTTCCATTAAATTTATGTTAAATGTATGCACAATTCAGTAAGCACTATACTGAATTGCCGCTACTTTGATTGGAGATTTTGTATCCATTTAACAATAGTTTAGAGAATGGCTCTCGTGTTTTTTGACACAAGATTTTCACCATACTTTTTGCTGCAAATGGTCCATGTAATTTCCAGTATGATGATTAATTGGTTCAGTACCATTTACATAAGAAAGATGTTTATTTTTGAAGTATGAGAAAGTTGTAATTGTGCTTTAATTTACACAGAAAAATCCATGCAAATCCAGTAGACTACAACTACTGTGCTATGTTTTCATCAAATAAGAGAGCTTTAGCATTTTGGTTTTACTTTTCAGAATCTTTCAATAGTTTGTGTCTTGGAGCATCTCAGAGACCTCTGTTTCCCAGGTTATGAGGCATCATAGCAGTTGCTGTTATCTGGAACAGCAGAAATCTTGGCAATGTGTTATAGGAACAAAGAGAGCTTTCTTAATATTGTCTCCTGCAGATAGCACCTACTGCAATTATGGAGGCCAAGATCAGGATTTGTTGTTTTTTTTTTTTCCAGAAAGAAATGCAAATGTAATCTCTTTCCTGTTACCTTTCAAATCAGCTTTTTTTGATATATATGTTTAATAACCTGTTGTCACTTAAAATAAATAAAATGGATAGCAAAATCCAAAATAAGCTTCTTAAAGGATTATGGAACTTACATTTTTGCTGAGATTTTGTAATTTTTATGGAGATTTTGGAGAAACTAGTTAGTATTTAGAATAGGTATAACTAGATCAGTGATCTAATTTATAGACCTTGTTTATTCTAACAGTTTTCTAATTTCATGTGAGTTAATGTCTTAGGATATCTCTTTTTTTTATAAATGTAAAGCCTGATGTAACCTAATAATTTTTGTTAATCACATGAGATTTATATTGGTTTAATATACTCAATTGGCTTGGCTGTGGAAGCTGTGAAGATAAATAAAAAAAAACTTCTTACATTAATCATGTTAGAAAAGTATAAGCACAGACCAAGCAAACCAAGTTGATTAATGAAAGTGAAGTAAACAAGAAAACAGCTTCTGCAATCTTACATAATTCAATAAAAGCTTAGGAGGAAAAAAATTATTTTCAAATTACATTTGGTATCTCATGTTTTGTACCTCTAGATGAAGATTCTAACTCACTGAAGTGTGGAAAGAGGTTAAGTTTTAGGTGTTCTACAGGATAAATGTTCAATCGAGTGTATTTGTATGGTATTTTGTAGGCTCTCCATTATACACAGCTCCGGAAGTAATAAAGGGAGAAGACTTTTCCAAGTCCAGTGATCTGTGGTCCTTAGGATGTTTACTTTATGAAATGTTCTCAGGTTGTAAGTTTGTGTATTTCTTTAATATCTGTGATATTGATAATGAAAACCTACTTTGTGATCCCAATTTACATTCTTGTTTACTTTTTAGGGAAGTTGAGGCAGATATATTTGAGAGGTTTTAAAAATTTCTTGAAGATACGTTAAATACGCTTAAGAAAGACAACTTATAAAGCAATCAACTGAAGTAATACTATTAAACTGTACTTCTGACTGAGTTCCAAATGGAGTGGTATTAACCACCCTGTATTCCTCAGATACCATGATTTAAAATGGTAGCAGTACTTGCGTTTGGACAATGTCCTGTTCTTAATCTCTTCAGTATTAAAACTCTGGATGCATAATTTGACTTTTGAGGGAGAAAACTTTAACTAGTCTAAAACTCGTCATTGGCTTTCCTGCAGATAAAGTTAGCATTGCCTGCAGCTGGAAGGAAATTTCCAGTGCAAGAGAACTACCGTGCAGTATTCTGAAGTCTAAGACAATACACAGATCTGCTGGATCAGTATACTCTGCTTTGACCTTCTCTGGCTGCTGTCTCATTATTGTTTCATACAGAACATTCATGATGGCCTACCGCAAGCTGTTTTTAGAACACGTTCTGTCCTTGGTATCTTTGGCTCTTCATGGTAGAAGAATTTAATCCAAAGATTTATTTCTAAGTGAACCTTTAAAATAGAATTCGGATCAAAGATGTTTATTGCTTTGAATATTTCCTTAGGAAAATGAGCTCATTATATATAATCGCACCTGACAGCCATTTTGAAATTTGCATAACCTAGGAAGTAAAGTTCCATTTGTTTTTAGGAAGACCGCCGTTCTTCTCAGAGAGCTTTTCAGAATTAATTGAAAAGATTTTATATGAAGATCCACTGCCACCTAGGCCAAAGGGTAACATTCTTTTCTTGTTAAATGTGACAAAATGAATCAATAGTAACAAAGTTTTGCTTTGCAGTATTTATTCTGAAGCTGATTGCAGGAATTGCTTAGCTGTCCAAAGTGAATATTACCGTTGCCGTTCCTTTGCTATGAACATCTTCCATTAATGATAAATGCATACGTTTCTCTTGATAAAACAGGTACATCATTTAGTGTTAAGGATTAAACACAAATTCCGGGATGGAATTTTTGAAAGTTGTTATTCAAGGGATCAGTGGTATTCATGGAGACACTTCATTAGTCTCTAATTTCAGTTCAAAGTAATACAGCAGAAAGGTGACCTGTTCAGTTAAAACTGTTACTTGTTTCAATTATAAGGGAAATTTTATTTTTGAAGCAAATAGATCGATTATATTTCATGATTTTGAGCTCTCAGAAGTAGTCTTTCTCAGATAGCTAAGAATTCTGGAAACCTCTTGTGTGACAGGATGCAATAATAGTCCTCTTAAAACTACTACAGCTAGGGTAAATTTCAGTTAGCACGATTTTCAACTCTATTTTCATCTAATACTTATATGATAATGGGAAGGTTCATATTTTTATATGAAATATAAAAATATACGAATTTGTGAATATATAAAAATATAATAATAAATGTATGTTATTTTTTTAAAATTAGCTTGACCGAGTATTGTTTTTTACATCTTTCTGAAGATCATTTTAATAGAAAGACTTTATATTTAGTATTTTTTATACTTTTTTTTTTTCAGATGAAATTGGTGTTAAATAAAAGTGCTTTAATGTTATCTTCAGATAATGATTCGATTTACTTTGTCATAGCTGACAGTCGATTCTGTTACCCAGTTCCTATCTTTTTAAGTCCTTCTATTTTCAGGTTCTGCTTTTCAGAAACCTTCTGCAGAGTTCATTAGCTTACTTGACGGATTGCTTCAAAAGGATCCTCAGAAGAGGTAAACTGGTTGTTTGCATTGCCTTTTTCGTATCTGGAAAAAAATAATAACTATGGTACTATCTGGTGACAATGAAAAACTAATTTTCTCCTTCATAAAAGAAGCGTGCATTTTCTCATGCAAAACTTTATTTAATCAAAACGTTAATTCTGTATGTTTTTCTATTTTTGTATGTGGTGTTAAATAGGTAACTGTTTAACGGGTATGATAGCTTTTAAAATAGGATGGCTTTGGTTTTCCAGAGCAATGGGCATATCTGTTTTATAAGACTTTAATTTAAAGATGTTACACTTATATTTTTGTATAACATAATTGTTTATGAGTAGTGTAAATATTGGGACTGGCTAAACTGTTTCCTTAATCTTTAATCTCATCTCTCTGTGTTGTGTGAATGATCCACTTCAATTTCAGGCAAAACATTTCCTCTATAAGATAACTTACTTGTTGACCAAATACCAACTAAGAACAGTAATAGTTGCTTCATAGTATCACTGGATTCAGAACCTAGCCTGATATGCTTTTGTAGCTGTACTTTGCCACTGCTTATTCAGTTTGTCTATTGCTTTTCAAAAGGCTGAATTGGACAGATGTATTGCAACATCCATTTTGGAAAGACTCCCTCAGCCATTGTGACAGTGATTCTTCAGGCAGCCAGGGCTCAAGGTACTTAATGTCCTAGCAGATGTCTTCTATAGTACATATGAACAAATAAATAAATATTACAGTTTTAAAATATTTTCCTGTAAATTTTTCAGTCTTTGAATTTTGCTTAGGATTTTAATTTTGTTAAATAATTGCTGAGTTAAGTTTTACACTATCCAGTGAGCAGTTTGGGATGCTTAGGAATTACAGTATCCTATCAGTGTAAGAGTATCTGTTTGCTTCCTGTAGACTAATTTCTACTAGCTATGGAATGCTAATTTTTTATTTATATAACAATGATGAACAGTAATTTGACTTACAATACTGTTCTTCAAAAGCTTTATTAGCACCTTATAAATGAGTCAATTTCATCCTTATTTAAGTTTGTTTGTTGTTATGCATTAACATCAAGTCATCAAAAAACCTATCAGCACATCATCTTAGGTTTTTTTTAGCCTTGTGAATGTAGTTGACCCATATTCTTTGTTTATAGCATAAAGCATTAATCTAATGTTTTTATTTAAATGTGAAATACTCTGCATTCCTATATAAGCAGAAGCACCCTGCCCTTTTGTGAAAATAGACTCTATACTTTGAATAGTTAGGCTTCTTCAAAATGTCTGTTAATCTTGCTGTTTTTAATTTCTAAATTTCCATTTAGAGTTTTTTTTTTTTTTTTTTTTTTTTTCTTTTTTTAAACGATCTGTTGTTCCCTGAATGGAACCTGAAATATCATTCAAATATTTAGAACAAGTATGGAAATAGCTTTATTTTAGAATGCCGCATGCTTCTGTGTTTTATCTATTTTTACATTCTGTCCTACGTTGTTGAAATACCTATTTCTGGTACCAGTGCTGCAGTATTTTTTGTTACTAATGTTTGTTCTAGTTTAAGATGCTGCTCTTTGTCTTTTAATTTTATTACTACTTTTACCACCAGGGCAAATACTTGAGATTTCAAGTTTATATCTCAAAATCAGAATTTATTCAAAATATCAGTGAGACTTAGATCCACCTTTACCATATTGTATGTCTGAGCAATTCTTGGAGAATCAGAAGAATAACTACCCACAAAATATTAGACTTCTTGGCTTTACTTATGTGGGTCTTCTAATGATTCTGAAATATTCACTAAGGCAGTAATTGGCACACATGAAGAACCAAGGACATGGTCTTGACATGCAAAAGAAGATCTGTACTTCTTCCTTTCAAAATGTGAGGCCCACAGGGAAGGTTTATATGAACCAGTTCCAGGTGAACAGTACGGGGAAATATAGAAGCAAAAGCAAAAAACTTGCTATTAAGCAACAATAAATAAATAAATAAATAATTGATCTTAATGCATGGTACAGGCTTTGATATTGAAAGTATGTTGGTGGTGAATTTTTCCTCTGAAGATTGAGCGGTCTCTGAAACTTACAAAATTACTCTGGTATTCTGGGGTATAAATTTATTCCTAATTTGTTCGATGCCAGTTGGATGAGGGGAGCTAGAGAGTTCTTTAATATTCTCCAGGCTGCTTGCTCAAAAACACTTTTTCATTGTTGCCATTACCAATGTAAAAAGTACTTGTAGCTCGTATTACAATAGGAGGATGGTCTATGGGAATGACAGCTGAATTGCATGTTAACAGTTGTGATAAGTAGTGGGTATGATCCATCTGATTTCTTTTAAATCTTTTTAATTAATATTTCTTATTAAACAGCAATGAAGACGTGGAGTCATGGAATACCAAGGGGCCAGAAGATGCCTGTAAAAACCTAACATCTTCAAGAGCAGATAATAAGCTACCAAGCAATTCTTTCAAAATAGGTAATATTCATCATGTTATCTTGAATTATTTTGTTGGTCTCACCAACATGCTTGTTCCCTGTGTTTTGTTTATTTGAACATTTAAATGCAAGTTCATGTTCTTTTTTTCAGTAGAAAATCCGACTGAATTGCGCCCAAAAAATGCAGCTGGTGAATCAAATGAATCCATTTTTCTTCTGAGGTATGAAAATCAAAAGAACAGTCAGAAAACCCTTGAAAGCCCTTCCCCCTCCCCCCCNAAGACAAAATTCACCTGTAAATAACACATCAAATAGCTCCTGCCCTTAGTAATCTGTTTTTCTTTACCTGAAAAAAAAATGTATTTCATATGCAGACGTGCCAAAGTGGCTCGAGTGATTGGTTTGCTTGCACTGCACACATCTGAGCTTGGAGAAAACGTACCTGTGTCTGAGGTGACTTTCCATTTCATTTTTTTAATATTTTTAATGATTTTACTTGTATGTCAGATTTTCACTGCTTTATTTCTTGCATATGTGAAATGGGAAATAATTCAATTAAATACATAAACCTGTGTGTTCATTCTGTGTAGCTGTGGTTGTGATATTTAGAAAACTCTGGTAATGCTGAAGTATGAAAAATCACAGCCTTTTTTTCTTCTCCTTTACAGAACATCAAGTAGTCACTGTCATGCTTTTGTGTGTGTATGTGCAAAGAAAGCGTTGACATATTCTGCTATTCTGAAATGTAATTACTATTAGCATAAAAATAGTACAATTGGTTCTTACAGATCTTTTTTCCCCTCTACAAGAAGTAATGGAGTTGGGACTCATTTGAGATTTCTCTCAATTCTTGAAGAATGTGTATAATAAAAAGTCAAGTGATTTTCTGCGGAGATGAAAACTATTTTGAATCTTCTGTTCATTTTGTATTCTCAGCAGCTGACTCAAACTGAAGAATAATTAACAGATCTTATTTGTGTTTTTTTTACATGTGATACGTACACACTGCACAACGTAACAGTATCTGCTTTTCAATATCTGTTTAAGCTGTGAAGCTGACATTGTTTTTGCTTCGTGAGATACAGTCAGTATTTGAATGTGAGAAACACAACTGCTTGTCCCACTTTGCCCAGAGAGGTGGTGGAGTCACCGACCCTGGAGGTGTTCAAGGAACATTTGGATGTTGTGTTGAGGGACATGGTTTAGCAAGAACCATTGGTGATGGGTGAATGGTTGGACTGGATGATCCTGTGGGTCTTTTTCAACCTTAGTGATTCTATGATGCTATGATTCGCAAATACAAAATACAATAGTTCAGTTAAAGTTCCTTCAAAGACCATTGAGTCCATCTGTCTGACCATGTCAGAGCAAACCAAAAGCTAAGGTATGTTACTGGGGGGATTTTCCATGTATCTTTTGAACGCTCATAGGCACAGAGCATCAGCCACCTCTCTGGGAAGCCTGTTCCAGTGTTCTACTATCCTCATGGTACAGAAAATTTTCCTAAGTGCCCAGTCTGACCCTCCTCTGGCCCAGCTCTGTGCTGTTCCCATGTGTCCTGTCTCAAAGACCTGGGTGAAAAGCCCAGCACCGCCCTCTGCTTGCCCTCCTCAGTGTGCTGTAGAGAGCAGTGAGATCATCTGCCTTCACACTGTGCAGATCTGGTATGTAGTAAATGCAGTTAATGGTTAATAGTTAACTTTTTTGGCAGTAGACATAAGGATTTTTTTTTTTGGTCAAGGTCCAAGTGTTTTAGTTTTTGTTGTTTTGTTTTTTCCCCTCTTAGTGAATATTGCACCTTGTAATTTCATTAACTAGAATAATTATGGTTATTTTGCTTTTATAGGAACATAAAAGTCATTTACAAATATAATTCAGCATTTTTAGAAATCTGCCTCTGCTTAAAAAAGCAAATTAAATGTGTTGCCAGTGACACTGAGGGACTAGAAACAAAAATTAGTTCTCAATACCGCTTTGACCCCATTCTTATATGAATTAAAATTATATGATCTAATTAGGAAAACAATGGATTTGAGTTAAAATGTTGTTCAAAAGGCAACTGCTGTGCTTGATGTAGTGGCAGTTATTGCAAGTTTTCTTCTTAAAATTTCTCAATGTAAAAAATATTTTAGAATGCCTACAGGACTAGAATTAGGAAAAAAAAAATCTAATTCTAATATTTTAATGTCTTCAGTGTTGGAACTTCTGGTCTACAGTCTTGATTCCTGCCCTCCTCAAGCTGCTAGAACTGGATAAGTGGCTAGCTTATCAATTCTTGGAACTGTCAGCTATTGAATATTGTGTAATACTTTTTTTAAAGTTAGAATTATTTTCTTATTTCTTCTTAAAAATAGAAAGCAAAAACAACTAATTTTGAACAACATTGTATGCTGTAACAAAATGTAGTATATTTTGTCCTCTTATATGAACCAACTGATGCTCCGGCTGAAGTTTCTTGATGGCTGAGGTAATTCAGGAAATGTCAAGATCAAGCTGTGAGTAGTAAGAACATAATAATCTAAAGTGATTGCATAATCCAGTTCTTAAGGACTTCAGTCTATAGCATACAATCCCTGAACTGTAAGCCCTAAAAGAAAGTCCTTTACTAAAGTGAGCTAAGGTTGATGCGATCATCTCGGTCCAGAGGGCTAATTTAGCTTTTCTGTAGTACAGAGGCAAATATGGAAAATGTGGAGAAGCACAGAGGAGTAATGCAAGTACATACTCCTGTTTCTCCAAGATACTCTCTATGCCTCCAGCAACAGGCATCTCTAGGATTTCCTGAGCCAGGTATTTGAATTTATCTACTTGTCCTCTAAACCCTTTGAAAGTTTTATTATCCATAGCATCCACTGGGAAGAGACTGCACAGTTAAACAACATGCTGTGTGAAGCAGCATTCATTTGGTGTGAACTTGCCATTGATAGGGTCATTCTGAGGCCCGTTGGTTCTTACACTTACACAGGAAGCACAGATTTTTGTATTCATCTTATCTGTGCCAGTTATGGTGGGATGCTTAAGGCTTGATGTTCATTTTTTTTTTTTTTTTTCANCAATCTCTTAAGATACTTTTTATTATTCTATTTGTAATATTTTGTAAGTATTTACTTTTGAATTTTCTAATAGTTAAGACATGCTTGAAATGCAGTTAAAACAATGTGTGCAGTTAAAGCAATGCTTTTTTGGCTTTATGAAACTGATTTTGATAGGATTTTTGATTTCTTAACTGTTTGCCTAAACATAAGACTCTGCTTAGAACTTCTTTTGATATATGAGAATACGCTTTGAATACGGTTACTTCAGCTATAAAAGAAGTGTACAGCTTGAAATGCACTAATAAATTCTGCCTGCCGCTTTTCATCACAAGGTATTGGTATTACTAAGTACTGCACTAGGTATTGCTTGAATGATTTAATTTCTTAAAGCTAAAGTTCTAAAGCATCGAAGTGGAAGGGAATTGCTGGCCTGTCATTTGGCACCAAAATTTACTTAACTACCAAGGTAGTTAATCAGCTTTTCACAGCAGTAACTTCTGTGTGTGCAAAGGGAATAGATCTCACTCATTTCAGCTAGTTCAATTCAATGTTTTCTTGTTTTGTTTTAAATCGAGACACAAGCTGAGAACTGGAAAAGTGAGAGATTTTTTCTCAAGCACATGTAGATGCAAATTAGGTTTGGAAAAAATATATTTACATCTCTTATATGCATATATATGGATATCTGTATATATGTATATGCTGTATGTATGTGTGTGTATATATACACACATATAAACATCTCTTGATGCATGTAGGAACCTTGAATTTGTCCTTCCTCCAGGATAGAAATCGTGCTTTTTTAGTTTAGGAAATTTAATTTCTTAAATTTACAAGCAGAACCAAATTAGCACACTTTATGTAGCTAGATGTAGCTAGTAGAGAATATTTAGGCAACACTTCATTTCTAACTTTTAAAATTAAGTTACAGTTGAAATACATAAAAGATACAATTTTTTAATCTAAATAAGGATAAGAATGAGAACTGTTGATCATTTGATCACTGACTTTAAGGAGTATCTTTAGTTCTGTCTAACATTTGTATTTTTTAGTTTAGTTGCTTTTTCTTACCAGATTGCATCTAGATGTCTATATTAATTTTTGGAAGTCAAGAAAACACTTTTATTTTACGTTATTGATAGAATCAGTGTTTCTTGGCCTGCTTTAATGGTTCTAAGGTTAGTTTTAAACACTTTGATATGAATTAAGGTACACTATCAAAGAGATTAGTTTACTAGCAGCTGTATTAGCATCGCAAATATACAGTGTTCTGGTCTTACTTTTCTTTGTTTTCTAATTGTAAAACAGTTTAAAAAAATAAAAAAGCAAAATGAAAAGTAATCCCACTTCACATTCATTGATGAAAATGAGGCTGTTTTTTATTCCCACTATCTTACAAAGATTTGGTAGTTAGTCACAAGAGAGTAATAAAATTAACTACTATTTTTGTCAAGTTAATTCTGTTGGCATTTTGTTTGTTACAAGGAAATGAGCTAGTCATGTTTTAGCGTCCATTCCAGAGGCCTGACTGGACAAGAAAACAATCAAACTACATTTATTTAACAAACAAACCAACCCAGAAAATTTCTTACTTCTAACTGATGGATGAATTCTAACTTTGTCAGGATGTGCTTAAAGACAGGAAGATCAAGTTATGTTGCTGGGGACAATATAACGTTTTTGTCTGCCAGCCTTCAAGCCCTGTGAGGCTTGAATATGAAAACAAATAACAACCCTAAACCAACAAACAAAACCCCACAACAGTGGCCTGCAGTGAGACTTAATCTGTATTCTGTTTCTTTTGAAGTTCTCGTCCTACTCCTAGAACCAGCACTGCAGTAGAAGTAACTGATGTTACTATTGCCCCAATCCAAAATTCTCCACAAAAGGATTCAAGCATGACAAGGGTGAGTAGAAAAATTAATATTAAGAGGCAGTGATATAATCATAGTCAAAGTCTTAGCCTAGAGTCTACAACAAAGACAGCTTTCTTTCTCATCCTGTAATTATAACAGAAAAGTAGTTCCTCCAGTAGTAGTTCCTTTAGTGTGTAAAAATATATTAAAAAAAAAAAGTGAAAGTAAATGTTTGCAAAGCTTCCAGTGTAGGAGTCAAATAAGATGTTTTTTCTCCCTTTAATTCAGTGCATAAAAGAGAGTGAGACTATCTTATTTTTTTTTATCCATCTACATTTCAAACTTAAGTTGCTAGGTTTTTTTTTTTTTAAGTTTTGTCTTTCTTCCTACATGCATGTTTTTCATAAGTTTTAGTTGCAAAGTCTAGGCCTTATCAATAACTACACAATTAAAAAGCAATTTAGAATATGTTATTTACATGACCAAACTCTGTGGCATAATATTTAAGTGAAATATTATGGGAGTAAGCATAAACTTTCTTCTTTTGTGCAAAACAGTGTTTCAGAAAACTTTGTTCATGTTCTAGGCTGAAAATGTGTACTCAAGTCCGCAGGATATGGAGTCAGCATTGAAAGAGCTCATTTACACTGAATCTGATCTTATCATAACACCAATCATTGACAATCCAAAGGTATAGCAAAATAAAATATGAGGTTCAGGAACTTGTGGGTGAGGCTAGTTTTGCAGATAAACCTTTAATCAGGGTGAAACTCATTTCCTGTATTTTATAATTCAAATTTTAAAGCAGTTCCACCCAGTCATCTGGCAAGCTCTCATGCAAGTTTTTGGCTGTCTTTTATAGACCTATTGTATTGCTAATTTGGAGAATAGAGTTATTTTGGGGTTGTAAAGTAAATAACGTCTTACAATAAATAGAAGCTATTAAGTGCTGTGTTCAGTGGTTTTTTAGATTTGTTTTCTGATAATTTGCTTTAGTATCTATTACTTAAATGAAAACAAAGCTGAGTGTGTTTTGGTATAAAGAAAACAAAGCTGTCCATGAAGCCATATGGTTCAGGTGTTAAACTTTTCCAGAACAACTTATGTCATTCTCTAAGTTTTAGACATAATATTTCTAAAAAGCATGAACTTGTTTTCTCTGGAAAGGAAGGCCTGAAGTTGTAAGAACCATAGAATGGCTTGGGTTGGGGGCCCTCACAGCTCATCTAGTTCCAACCCCCCTGCCACGGGCAGAGTTGCCAACCACTAGATTGTGCTACCCAGGAACCCATCCAGCCTGGCCTTGAACACCTCCGGGGATGGGGCATCCACAACTTCTCTGGGCAGCCTGGGCCAGGGCCTCACCATACTCTGAAGAATTTCTTCCTAACATCTAACCTAAACTTCCCTTCATTCAGTTTAAATCTGTTCTCCCTTGTCTTACCACTAGCTACGTATGTAAAAAGTCAATCCCCCTCCTGCCTGTAAGCTCCTTTTAAGTATTGAAAAATGCCTCAGGAGTAAGCATTGGTTTGTACAGCCATCCTGTACTATTTTTGTGTCTTTGTTTTCATGTTTGACTGCTGAAAAACTTCCAGAAATGCATTAACGTTGTGATGTTGTTTATTTCTCCAGATAATGAAGCAAGTGCCAGTTAGATTTGACTCAAAAGCTTTACATGTACCAGCATATTCAGGTATGGCTCTGCTGACACTGAAACATTTGTTCTGTATGTGGTGGTGTAACTGTCACAAGATTGATAGCCTCCCTTTGTAAATCAGCTGAGGTGAGGGGAGAATTTGTAACTGTTTTTCCTGAAGCTGAAGTTGCAGAAGTTATGTCCTTAACTAGACCAAAAATGAATAGAATTTTCAAGTGCTGCCAGAATTTTCAAGTGCTGCCAGCTACATATATATACCCTTTCTTCTGCCCTCTTATATAAGCCATACTTAAAAGCTTTAAAAGTAAGACAGCCAAGACTTTTTTAGCATGGAAAAACAGCAGATTTTTTTCCTTTTTTTTTCTTTTTTGGTAAAATACTGAGATATTCAATGAGATTAAGATTTGACAAAGTTAAGGAAGCAAAAGAAAACAGGATGTTGAAAAGTGTAGTGTTGATGAGCTATAATACTTGATAGCCTTGGCAGTCCTGTGTATAATTGTGAAATGTTCCCAATGGACAGTGTAGATTTGTGGATACTTTTTTGTTTTGTCATGTTTTTAACCTCTAGCAAGTCTATTATTTCTGAAAACTATTTCCTCTGATCTATTTAGGGTAGTATTGTTTGGCTTTACAGTGCTTGAAGAGGAATGTTAGGCAAGTAGTTACTCCTAGAATTCAGATAGCACCTCTACCTAAACAAAGTTCCTTGTTTTTTTTCTTTCCCTAATAAATTGACTCTCCATACTTCAAAGGAATTTGATAGTTGGAGAAGAATAGAACGTCCCCTAAACAAGATTGTAGTAACAAAAAACATTCTGAATTTGGCTACCATCCTAGGCAAAAATGACCATGTTTAAATACCTGAGCAAGTGCTATTTCATTTAATTTTGTATTCAAGCATCTAAACTATCAGTCTTATATTCTGATGTGTTTAGCTGTTATTGTCTATATTTATTTAATAAAGGACAGGTATTTTTTTGTGTGGTTGTAAATATTCTATGGTCGTAGCCTTTTTTTCTGATTCAGTTTTTAAGATAATGAATTTGGTGCTGCTTATCAACACTTTTTCCTTACCATTAAAAAAAAAATATGGAGTAAAAGATAAATACCTGAAATTCATACTGCCTTTCACCTTTGCTCACGTGAACTGTTCATTAGACAGTGTTACTTGCATAAAAAATAGATAGAAAGAATGTCCTTAGATATTCTGTATTGGAGCATGCCAGGATGGCAGATAAGTTTTTAGTAAGTAACTAACCAAAACTGTGATTACTGAAGTGAACTGAGTTTAGTCCTTGAGACTGATAAGGAAGTATTTGGAAAGTTCTGTTCCCATACAGTGATCAGTGAGATGATGATTATGCTCATTCTCCTAGCAGCTGTTGACTTGTATTCCTCTTGAAGTCATTTGTGTTCAGTTACTCCTAAGGTTTAACCAGATGGACACCTGTCTATATTAAAATTAATAAGTATTTTAGGTTTGTTGTAATTGCTTCTGAGAAAATTTTGATGACATTCATTAGTTTTTACCTCAACTTTGCTGTAAAGAAACAGAGTGAAATATTGGAATTCTGATTAGATTAAAATTTTGTAACTTATTTATTCATGCTGATGTTACTTTCTAGTGTATTAAAACAACATAAAAGATCCTTAACTACTTGTTTGCTTCTTGTGTTAGCTGAGAAGTTGTCATCTCTGAAAGATGCGGCCTGGAATGACTTCTTGCAACAAGCATGTTTGTTGCTTGATTCCACTGAGAAGAATCCAGGAACAGCACGTTCTAAACTGAATTTACTGTCTTACCTCTGTGCTGTGGCTGTCCACAAGGAAGTTGCAAGCAGGCTAATTAACTCTCAGCTGGTAAATAATAAAGCTCTGAAGGAATCAATACGGTTTATGCAGCATTGGCATTGTAGCAAAACTCAGCTGCATTTAGTTATATTAAAAAAAAAGAAACAACTACTGGAGTGAAAAAAAAAAAAAAGGCAAGTTAAGTATAAAACAAAAAAAAACACAAAGTGTATTGAATTCCTTGTCTGTTTTCCTAATGGAGAATTGGTGTAAGTATGTATCCTATTATCACTGGAGAATTATTAGTAATTCTTTTTACAGTAATCTAATAACTGAATTGCCAATTAGCAGAATACTTTAGAAATAAGTGCTGATTGTGCGTTAACTCTCACTTCATTATTTTAGCATTTGGCAACTATTTCACTTCTTAAATAATTGTTTGATAATACAGTATGATAATCTATGTTTGTAAATGAAAGCATCAGTTTTTCCATTGCATAGTGGTACTCATAAAGAAAATAATGCTTATTTTCACAAGCTGGTATATGTTTATCATTTTGGCTTAAGGCAAGAATTTTGGAAAAAATGCCATTTTTGCACTCAGGAACTCTGTTCTTAATTGATATGTTGGACAATGTCCACAGTGTTAGCCTATAATATTTTTTTTTACAAATACTATCCAAAAACATTTCACATAATTACTAGTATTTTCTTCTTTTTTATTTATCACTGGAATGCATCAGATCTCTGTATCATTAATATTTATATCTTCTTCAAATTATAGTTTCCAGTGTTAATACAGCAGCTGCGTGCCGCCACCAACTGGGATATGTAAGTAACAATTATTTTACATCAGTTTGTTCAAATATGGAACTGTTACTGAATTTCACTAAGGATGTACTTCTTCAGAGTTTTTGAGGAGTTTTTTTGGCCTTTCAAGCTGCTGTGGTACTTGATTGGTTGTATGATGTATGTAACATTGATTTTTCTGTTTTTTTTTTATTTGGCATTGAATTCATATACTGCACTTTTATAAGACCTAAGTTTATATTAAATGTCTAAAATATTACCTGAAAGCTATATGACTTACTATATCAAAAATTATTACTTAAATTGCTGAATAAATCAAGCTGTTCCATAATGATAGGAAAATATTTCTAATGGTAGTTTTTTTAAATGTTAGAAATATTCGAAGGTGATAGTGCCCTCTGCTGCTGATTTAATAAATATTGATATTACTGTTTATTTTTTTCTTTAATGAAGCATTTAAAACTGATTTGCTGCTATACATTTCATTTTTGTTTTGTCAGCTATACTAAAATGTTTATTAGGATCTATTGGGGGGTTTTCAGTATTTTAAGAAAACAAAATGAGAGCATGACTGATTGTTAAGACTGTAATAAACTAAAGAATCTCCATTCTTCATTGCTGAAGGATAATGCATGAATTTTTGCATGAATTTATTGCTAAATTAAGCTGAACTACAGACAGAATACAGTAGTACATTAAAAAAAAAAAAAAAAAAAGACAAAATTCACCTGTAAATAACACATCAAATAGCTCCTGCCCTTAGTAATCTGTTTTTCTTTACCTGAAAAAAAAATGTATTTCATATGCAGACGTGCCAAAGTGGCTCGAGTGATTGGTTTGCTTGCACTGCACACATCTGAGCTTGGAGAAAACGTACCTGTGTCTGAGGTGACTTTCCATTTCATTTTTTTAATATTTTTAATGTTTTTACTTGTATGTCAGATTTTCACTGCTTTATTTCTTGCATATGTGAAATGGGAAATAATTCAATTAAATACATAAACCTGTGTGTTCATTCTGTGTAGCTGTGGTTGTGATATTTAGAAAACTCTGGTAATGCTGAAGTATGAAAAATCACAGCCTTTTTTTCTTCTCCTTTACAGAACATCAAGTAGTCACTGTCATGCTTTTGTGTGTGTATGTGCAAAGAAAGCGTTGACATATTCTGCTATTCTGAAATGTAATTACTATTAGCATAAAAATAGTACAATTGGTTCTTACAGATCTTTTTTCCCCTCTACAAGAAGTAATGGAGTTGGGACTCATTTGAGATTTCTCTCAATTCTTGAAGAATGTGTATAATAAAAAGTCAAGTGATTTTCTGCGGAGATGAAAACTATTTTGAATCTTCTGTTCATTTTGTATTCTCAGCAGCTGACTCAAACTGAAGAATAATTAACAGATCTTATTTGTGTTTTTTTTACATGTGATACGTACACACTGCACAACGTAACAGTATCTGCTTTTCAATATCTGTTTAAGCTGTGAAGCTGACATTGTTTTTGCTTCGTGAGATACAGTCAGTATTTGAATGTGAGAAACACAACTGCTTGTCCCACTTTGCCCAGAGAGGTGGTGGAGTCACCGACCCTGGAGGTGTTCAAGGAACATTTGGATGTTGTGTTGAGGGACATGGTTTAGCAAGAGCCATTGGTGATGGGTGAATGGTTGGACTGGATGATCCTGTGGGTCTTTTTCAACCTTAGTGATTCTATGATGCTATGATTCGCAAATACAAAATACAATAGTTCAGTTAAAGTTCCTTCAAAGACCATTGAGTCCATCTGTCTGACCATGTCAGAGCAAACCAAAAGCTAAGGTATGTTACTGGGGGGATTTTCCATGTATCTTTTGAACGCTCATAGGCACAGAGCATCAGCCACCTCTCTGGGAAGCCTGTTCCAGTGTTCTACTATCCTCATGGTACAGAAAATTTTCCTAAGTGCCCAGTCTGACCCTCCTCTGGCCCAGCTCTGTGCTGTTCCCATGTGTCCTGTTCTCAAAGACCTGGGTGAAAAGCCCAGCACCGCCCTCTGCTTGCCCTCCTCAGTGTGCTGTAGAGAGCAGTGAGATCATCTGCCTTCACACTGTGCAGATCTGGTATGTAGTAAATGCAGTTAATGGTTAATAGTTAACTTTTTTGGCAGTAGACATAAGGATTTTTTTTTTTGGTCAAGGTCCAAGTGTTTTAGTTTTTGTTGTTTTGTTTTTTCCCCTCTTAGTGAATATTGCACCTTGTAATTTCATTATCTAGAATAATTATGGTTATTTTGCTTTTATAGGAACATAAAAGTCATTTACAAATATAATTCAGCATTTTTAGAAATCTGCCTCTGCTTAAAAAAGCAAATTAAATGTGTTGCCAGTGACACTGAGGGACTAGAAACAAAAATTAGTTCTCAATACCGCTTTGACCCCATTCTTATATGAATTAAAATTATATGATCTAATTAGGAAAACAATGGATTTGAGTTAAAATGTTGTTCAAAAGGCAACTGCTGTGCTTGATGTAGTGGCAGTTATTGCAAGTTTTCTTCTTAAAATTTCTCAATGTAAAAAATATTTTAGAATGCCTACAGGACTAGAATTAGGAAAAAAAAAATCTAATTCTAATATTTTAATGTCTTCAGTGTTGGAACTTCTGGTCTACAGTCTTGATTCCTGCCCTCCTCAAGCTGCTAGAACTGGATAAGTGGCTAGCTTATCAATTCTTGGAACTGTCAGCTATTGAATATTGTGTAATACTTTTTTTAAAGTTAGAATTATTTTCTTATTTCTTCTTAAAAATAGAAAGCAAAAACAACTAATTTTGAACAACATTGTATGCTGTAACAAAATGTAGTATATTTTGTCCTCTTATATGAACCAACTGATGCTCCGGCTGAAGTTTCTTGATGGCTGAGGTAATTCAGGAAATGTCAAGATCAAGCTGTGAGTAGTAAGAACATAATAATCTAAAGTGATTGCATAATCCAGTTCTTAAGGACTTCAGTCTATAGCATACAATCCCTGAACTGTAAGCCCTAAAAGAAAGTCCTTTACTAAAGTGAGCTAAGGTTGATGCGATCATCTCGGTCCAGAGGGCTAATTTAGCTTTTCTGTAGTACAGAGGCAAATATGGAAAATGTGGAGAAGCACAGAGGAGTAATGCAAGTACATACTCCTGTTTCTCCAAGATACTCTCTATGCCTCCAGCAACAGGCATCTCTAGGATTTCCTGAGCCAGGTATTTGAATTTATCTACTTGTCCTCTAAACCCTTTGAAAGTTTTATTATCCATAGCATCCACTGGGAAGAGACTGCACAGTTAAACAACATGCTGTGTGAAGCAGCATTCATTTGGTGTGAACTTGCCATTGATAGGGTCATTCTGAGGCCCGTTGGTTCTTACACTTACACAGGAAGCACAGATTTTTGTATTCATCTTATCTGTGCCAGTTATGGTGGGATGCTTAAGGCTTGATGTTCATTTTTTTTTTTTTTGCTCATCTCTATTCCAGATAGAAGTGTTCTAGTGTTGTTAGTTCCTCATGCTGAAGCTCTTAAAATTTTGTTGATGCTTCTTGCCATTTTACGCTTTTTCCAGATCACAGTTTCACCTTTTTAAGACTGGGGACCAAGACTGCTTCCTCTAATGACATGCAGACACAAGTGATCTATCTACTGGTAGCTGATTTTCTATTTACTTCCCATTCTGTTCCTAGTAACTGCTAACAGTTTTTTTTTTTTCTGATTGCTGTTGAGCAGACTTGATCTCTGTGGACCTCTTTCCTACAGCCCAAGTATTTTGTTCCCAAGTGTGAAAAGTCAGTTCAGAAGTGCATGAAAACGCAGAATTACTGTTGCCCCTGTGCATGCTGTGCTATGTCTACTAAGTTTTCTTTTCCATTTTTATTGCTGCATTACAATCCCTCTGTAGTTTTGTTACTTCATTATTCACTCATCCAGTTGTTTGTGATTTCTTTTGTACTTTTAGAAATAGTATGGGACATCAGAGAGACTTGTGCAGGATAGCACTGCTGACTGCTTCATGTTAAAATGTTTCTTCATATCTACCCTTAATTTCCTGTTTTTTACCCAGTTATGCATTTATTTGAGGACATTTTCTCCATTTTTGAAGTTAAATTGCACCGTTAATCTTTTGTTTCTGTTGTTCAAATGGTTTGTTAAACAGCAGCAGTGTTGAGCTGCAGAAGTAGGAAAATTTTAGGAAAGAAAAGAAACCTCATCCTCACTTCACATAGTAAATTTTCAGGTGCTTTATGCCAAGAGGCTTTGATTTGTTGCCCTTTGAAGAACTAAGTCGTCCTCCTCCTTTTTCTTTCCCCCCCCCCAAGTTTTTAAGGTGATCTCAGAAAAACATTTTTACATACATAACCACCAGAGGTCACTAAAACACAAAAATAAAATGCAAGTCAGCTGCTATTTCTCATAACATCATCTGCTGGAAAAGTCTAGATAGATATATATGGCAGTGGAACTACGTACTATTTTGATTCTGCTCATATATTCTAAAACTGCTGATATATTTTAATGTGAATTCATTTGCAATTGGTCTATTTCTAATTAAGTGGTTTTTTAGAACAGTACTTTGTTGAATAGAAAAGAAAGACTGATCTTAGAATATGAAAGGGAAATTGATCTCTTGTATACTTATTCTTCAAGTCAGAATGAAGACATTTTGTGCAATTTCTTTTACCTGGCAGTTGAAATAAAAATTGTTGAGGCAGTTGCTGAAGATCAATTAATTTCTGACCTACTAATGGTTGTGGTGAATGAGTTTTTTGGTATTTTTTTTTCCACGGAGTTGCCTTTTACAAATCAGAAATATAATTTCTTCTAATTTATTCCTAGTTAACTTAGTAAAAGAGCAAAAGCTTCCTACTTAGGGTTTGAAACTGGTTCTTACAGAATTAACTGCTTGTGCTTAGAAAAATCTGCTTACCCTTAATTTTGGAGAAAAATTCTTCCCAAGTTAAGGAGGCTTGCTTCTATGTATGTCTAATTTATCTTATTGATGACAAGAAACAGTTGTTCTTTCCTCTCTGTGAATACCTCGTGTTTCCCTCTGGATAGGCACATCTACTCTGATGTAAAATTTCTGCCTTCGCCTTTTATTTTAGTGATCCTCAAGGAGATCATGAAGCAATCTCACCAAATGCTCTTGTGTGTCAGGTACAGGACCAGTCTTCCCCACTGAAGGAATTGCTTTCTTTCCCCCTGCTTTTTGGAGGCAAAATCTTTCCTGTTGTTTCTCTCTTTAAAATTTGCAGAGCGGAAATATCAGTCTCACACTATGACCTATGCAGCTGTGCCTTTTTTCCTACAGACATGGGTCCACTGCTCTGCTGAGAGAGCGTTTGGAGACCCTGCTATGCAGTTTTCTCACCTGCAAGTTTCTTTGCAAAGCCTTTGGCTTCTGGAACTCCATGGGCAAATTAATGAACTTGATATCCCATGTAGAATGACAGAATGTCTCTAATACTGAGCTTAGAACGTCATTCTTTTGTCAAAGCAATGGAGTATCTTAATGTGTTTTCATCCAAGTTGAAACTGCTTATAACTTGAGCCTTTTTATTTCTCATTCCTGTGGTACAATTTGCTAGTTGTTTTGTACAACTTACATAGCATAGCTGCATCATTATAAGTTCAGCTTTACGGTTCCTTTTTCTAGCTAGTCTGATTCCTTCTACTTTTGGAATAGATATACAGTTTGTTCTCATTAAAAATCTCATACAATGCTGACTTTAAGTCCTGTTCCTGGCTTCTCTCTGATTATTCTTGTCTCTAGGCCTATACACATCTGCCTGTACTCTTAGGAGATTCAAATTAAAATAGAAAGTTTTATTTGAACTTTTATTCCAACCTGTTTAGTTTTGCTATTTTTATTGTAAAAGGATTATTGAAATCTGCTCACAAGTGATCATAATTTGAGTTTATCCTCGTCTGTTTCCTCCAATGGCACTTAGCTTAACATACACTGTTTCTTCTTATGCAAAAATCATACCAATTTAAAAAAACACCCAAGCTTTAGGAAGTAGATATAAGCTGATCATAAGCTGTATCAGAGTGTATGCACAGGAGTACTTGCATATTTACATACACACGTCTGCTGTTTTGCAAAATGATTGTGATGAAAATTTATCTTTCTAGCATAACAAGGATGGTCACCTAATACTTTTGATCCAATCAGATGATATTTAATTTTTTTTTGAGTGACTCTTAATAAGCTTTCAACCTCAAAAATAAATTGGACTAAATTGTTTATAATAAATTTCTTCACTGTTTGTAACTCATTAGCTAGCCTAGGGCATACAGGAGGAAGATGAGCAAGTAAAAGATCAGTATTTCTCAGGTAAATTAGGTTCTGCTGGCAGAAACTCACAGAGTGTTTGAGCAGTTCTCCTAAGTTTAATAAGCCAGAAATACAAATATGACTAGTGTTAATGACAACAAATCTGTCTTACATGGGAATTCTGGATTGCTGGACCAACTGTTAAGAAGTTTTATCATATTTGTGGGAAGATTATTTTTTTAATCTTCAGAAAATTAATTCTATCAATCTAAATTAATTAGGCTTGGTTTATTTTTGAAGTCAAAACCAAGTTAGTAGTAGAAAATAAGAACATTTCAGTTTGGTAACCGAAAAGTTACATTGCTGATGGCACAATTAAATCACTTGTTGTGATCTTTCTCAGATTAATTGCCTGAAGAATGCAAGAGGCGTACCTTTGTAAAAGAGATGTACTTGACTCTCTTTTCATAGAGACAGTTAAGTTTACATTTTTCTAAAGATACAACAGTACTTCTTTTTTTAAATGACATCAGTAAGGCTGCCAGTAAACCTCTTTGCAGTATTCTTCAAGTTAGTGTGTTCTTACACTAAGAATGTTTTGTTTTGTTACACAAATCTATTATTTTGGGGATAATTAAGAGCGCTGCTGCTAGGACCCTTTTTTTTTTTTTTTTCAGTCAGTAAATGCATACATCTGTGGAACATCTGCCTCTGATGTTACGGGCCAACATAATGAAACAGGAGGCGTTACTTTCAGAGCAGCCCTCATAATCTATGCAATATATTAAGTAACAAAACACTTTATTTTTCTTAAAATATTAAAACAGTGAACAAAACCAAAACTAGTGGGATAAGTGACACACATCGCCCTGGTCTGATGGCTGTGACTGCAATTCTCAGTGAGCTCTCAAGGTGTCCAGAGATTTTTGATGAAATTTTACTCTTCCTGTTCTTCATCTTTGACAATAGTAGCTCAAAGCATATGTATTATCAAAAAGAGATGACATGAAAAAGTTGTGGTTGTCAAGCAAAGGGTATTTTTCTCTGGCCAGAGAGGGATTGTGAAAGCCTGGTAAAAAAGCATTATCAGATTTTTGAGTTGAGAATCTGATCGCAACTCTATATATTCCATTTGAAATTTTGCATATAAATGTATTTATGTCAACTGAAAATGGTGTCACAGACATAAATAGTTTTGTTGGTCTTTTGGCAATCCTGAAACCTATCCTCAAACTCCTTTATCAGAATGGAAAGCACGGCTGCACATTCTTCGCTGTTCAGAAGAGAAGTGCTGTGTTTAGCCAGTGTATCAAAATGCGTACAAGTATTTGACTTGAGTCAGCACTGCCTTCCCCATACAGTGGTGTCAGTTGACGCAGCATTAATAGTGCACCGATGATTTGGTTGTTGCTGAGTGGTGGGTGTGCACCTTGGGCCTTCCCACAGTATTTTCATATTACATAGTCATTTGTTTTCATATTACATAGTCATTTGCTCTCTTAGTTAACTATTTGCATATTACTGCAGTTAATAAAACAGTTCTTACAAAAATCATAGGATCACAGAATCATAGAAAGGCCTGGGTTGAAAAGGACCACAATGATCATCTAGTTTCAACCCCCCTGCTATGTGCAGAGTTGCCAGCCACTAGACCAGGCTGCCCAGTGCCACATCCAGCCTGGCCTTGAATGCATCCAGGGATGGGGCATCCACAACCTCCTTGGTCAACCTGTTCCAGTGCATCACAACCCTCTGAGTGAAAAACTTCCTCCTAATATCTAACCTAAACCTCTCCTGTCTCAGTTTAAAACCATTCCCCCTTGTCCTATCTCTATCCACCCTTGTAAACAGCAGTTCCCCTTTCTGTTTATATGCTCCCGGAAGGCTAGAGTATTTGAAGCTGAAGATCTCAGTATTTCACTGTTAGAGTGAAATAACATTCGTATGTGGTATAAAATGCAGCTGCTCAAGCTGTTTATGACATTCTAGTAATTCCTTTTTTTCTTCTGTCCATTGTAATGTAAATGGGAGTTCTAAATCTTGCTTAATTAAAATATTTTGTTTATATTTAAAAGTAGTATTTTAGTTATTTTTTTCATTATAAAATAATCATTTTCTAAATGATAGTGTAGAAGTTATACTTGTGTATTTAATTCTCTGATTATTTATGTCCTAAATTATTCCCAGCTTGCCTTTACTGGAGAACAACTCCAAGTGAAGGGAGCTTACCTGCATGGCAGCTATCTAGTCAGTAATTTCTTTTAATGTTGACAGTAATTAATGTATACTGAGGACTAAATTTGCTCCAAAATTTTGAGGTAGATAGGTCATCTTTTTTTTTTTTTTTTTTTTTTTTTCCATTCCAGAGCAGGAAATACGCAGAGAAATTTTGTGACCCAGTAGTTATTATTAAAGTAAGATGAGCACAAATGTTAAGGTATTGAGCAGGATTTATGTTTTTTAACTTTATCCTAGGGTGATAAACAGTTCCAGTTAACTTCCAGCGGAAAATGATGATTACTTGAAGAGTAGCATGTAGCTGCCTTTGTTGTGTATGTGCTGTGTGGCAGGAAGCTGGGTTTTCCTGACTGTTGTACTCTGTAGGCTCTTGCTGAACTCGTTTTAGTTTGTACCTCCTTCAGCATCACTTTCATGAGGTTTTAGAATATATACTCGTGTCTTATTCTGTGTATGCATAAAATAATTCGCCCTTATTGGTTGCATTTGGGAATCTAAATGGAAAATATTCAGTGATTTCTCAGAGCTTTTCATATATTATACATATGTATACACAGTGTAAAAAATTAGAATGTGCATTTTAATTTTTTAACACACACACAAAAGAGTAAATTCAAATTCTGTATAGCCAATTTAATGTGACCTGCAATTATTTTCATGAAAACATAAGGGTGGTTATCCTGCAGCATTGAAAATGCAGAGAGTCGGCCTGTCAGCTATCCTAAATGAATGTGATATTAACAAATAAACTGTAAGCAACTTTCCTGGTAAGCTGCCTTTGGGAATATACCTCTAGTTTTCTTTATAAAGCCTGTCCTCTTGAGGGCACTGAGTGCTGTTTCACAGAGGAATAAAAATTCTGGAGCACTGAGAACACTTACTCGCTGCAGTCCCTTTTGTATTTAAACAGCTAGATCTATATGTAGAAAATGCAGTAGGGATACTTGAACAGCTACCAAGCAGATTTGTCAGTTAAATGAGCTGGCTTTCTTGTGAATGTCTGTCTTGCAGTCAGCTGACTTTTAAACTTAATTACATAAA
The DNA here is from genome assembly GCA_016647715.1 of Pavo muticus. NCBI lineage: Eukaryota > Metazoa > Chordata > Aves > Galliformes > Phasianidae > Pavo > Pavo muticus. The sequence goes on from JACDJE010000091.1 coordinate 889,963, forward strand.
AGCTACTGTCTTCTTTACCATCTTCAACTCTTGCTTTCTTAGCTCTCAGGACATTTAAACAGAAAGTCCTTGGTTTAGGAGGATGTTTGTTTTCTGATACTTAATGGAGTAGCCTCTGACCTTCTATGCTTAGTGTATTCAAAATGTTTTCATATATGCATTTTCTGTTGCTTAAGAAAAAAAAGATTTGTACCACAGTCTTTGTTTTACTTCTATATTGCCATTACGTTTCGACAGGTTTCACAAAAACAAGGCAGCTAAGTATTTTTTACTCTTAGTAGATTTGATAGGAGTTGAATGAGAGATTTCAAACAGTTTCAGAGAAGGATGAAATGCCTAAGCCTTCCTCCACTAGGCAGATGAGATAGAAGAATTGTCTGAATTCTTTCTTTTTATGCTACATCTGGGATTTAACAGCACATATTCTATCCCAATTCTCATGAAAACAGTACAGCAAAACATGAATATGGAGGTCTGTATGGTTGTGCATTATGGGGCAGAAAGAGAGCTGAATTTATCATCCTGTTGTAGATTTAAATTAGATGTGTTGTTTCATTAGAATTTTTGGCATTGTGCATAGAAATTGGCCTTTGCTTTTTGTTACTTTTGCTGGCATACTGTGGGTAAATATTACAGAACAGAAAATGAAAAATAAAGTAAGTTTAAAATGAATAGGTTGAAAACAGTATGTTTCTCTGATGTGGAGCCTTTGACAAGAGCTTTTCTAAGTATCTGAAGTATTTCTAACATACTAAAGAGATATAATACAAAGCAAAGAACTTTATGTATTTAAAAAGACATTCATAGCAGATTTTTTTTATAGTTTATTGTGTCTAAGACATTGGCAATGCATTATGTCCCAGTATCCCCCCCCCTATTTTTTTCATACTAGTTAAGTGTAGAGCCAACACCTGTTACTTTATAAAGAAATGGGTATGTGACAGATGTGCACGGGGCATGAAAGGCCAGGTGAACTAGGCAGAGTGGTGTTCCTAAAATAGCCTAACAAGAACAACTTTTTTTTTTGTCTGTGGAAAGAGTGAAATATTTTTGGTTCTTACATTGTCATGGGTATCAGCAAAACTAGGAAACACATACAGAAAATGAATCATGAAGTTCAAATTCCTATTGTGAACAAGGGAGACCACGCTGAAAAAAAAAATTTCATGCATAACCTTCTTGACATGAAATGTGACTTCTTCCATTAATTCTGGAAAACACATCTGTGCAATTCTTCTCTATTTTCTAGCATGATTTTGCTAGTATTTTCATAGTGCTTACAAAGTTACATTGTACACTACTGTGGTTCTATACTGTCTGGCTATCAATGTTTGGCTTTTTTTTTAATTAAAGCTTATCATAGCTGTGGATTGGATTTTAATTTTTTTGATGCTTTTTGAGTTAGCTAACTCAGTTTGGTTATTGAAATGTCTATCTCTTTCAACTAAGTATATGTAGCTTGAAGAATGTACATAGTCTTTTTTTCCATCTTGTTTTGCCTTTTGTTTGCAAATTTATCAAATTGTAGATAGTAATAGGAGAAGAATATCCAGCTTCTCCCTCTAAAGCATATACTTGCTTGATTGGCACAATTGGGCTACCACAAATTTCTGTGATAGGCTTTTCAGCTACCATCAGTCTGCAGTTACTATTTTTTTCAATTTCCTGCTGTCTTCTGATTACGGCACTAAAAGATGTTCAAAGCAGCCTCAGTGTTATGCCAGATCAATTGTATATTTGTTGTACTACCAGCTTTTCCTCTGAATAGCTGAACGTTCGCCTGAAGCACATCTGTTTTTTTTGTTTTTTTTAAGAAAGAAATTTCTAGCCAGGTGGTTTTGGGTCTGGTTGTCTCCTTCACTGAGTAGAATGAAGGAACTTGCAATTATCACAATATGGTTTGGGCTCGAAGGGACCTTAAAGATCATTTGTTCCAACCTCCCTCAATAAAAGGTACTAATTTCAAAGAAAAATCATAGAAAATACTCAGTGCCTATATAAGTTTTTTAAAATATGAGATATTCTACATAGAACAAATAAATAAATGTAAGCATCTCTACATGAGTGTTTTACTGATGAACCTCAATAGCGTCCTCATCATGGTTTCTAATTAAAGTTGATAACAAACACATTACCCAGAAGCAAAAGATGATCCAAAGTATATCATGTGCAGTTAATGAAAAGAATAAAAATCCAGAAATGTATTATTTGTAAAAGGCACAAATGAACAGTAGAAACATGTAAAGAATAATGATAGAGGAATATACAGAAGCAAAAAGGAGGAGGACAAAAAGAAAGAAAACTACCTGTTTAGATGCTCCCTACAAATCTTGTTTTGTGAAGATTGATGTACAGAACTCTAGTTAGCATTTTTAGATGTAAATCTTCAGCTGATGGTCACTGACTGCAGTTTTGAAGGCAGAAATCTCCTAATTCAAGAACCCTTCACTTCTTGGACACCTGAGTAATCCTTTTCATTATTGCCACTGGCAAAAAATGAGAACAGAACATCCCTTCTGCTTGAGGCAAACATATTTATGTGATACTTCCCATCATTAAAAAGCTTCAAACTTAAAAGGTGGGGGGAACTGAATTGTTTATGACCATCTTAAACTGTGGTACATCTCTCACAATGGGGAGAAGAAAAAAGCCTTTTTTTTTTTTTTTCTTAAGAAAACAAATCCCGAAGCCAGTACACAGGTGGTTTTTGTTTGCTTGTTGCTGGTTTTTGACTTGGTACATTTTTGATTTGTTAGTAAATGTAACAGATTTGTAATTAGGTAGGTTGCCCCAAAAGTAATGCCTTCTATTTATTTCCATGGAAACTACAACAGTTACAAAGAGCACGAGAACATTATTTGATAGAGAAAATTCTCAGCTACAAGATGCTATTTTTCAACAGTCACCATTGGCAGCTATGCATTTTCACCAGCGATGAACAAGAGCCTGTATGCCATGCTCATAAAAATCCACACCAATGGAGTTAACCCACACCTTCATAGCTGCAGTGATGATATCATCAGTAGGAAAATGGTGCCCACACAGTCCAATTTTCACTGTACTAATATGCTCTGTTTGGTCATGGAAATACTAAGTCACTGTCTGAATCAGTGATGGAGCACCTGGTGGGAAGGCAGGGCCAACCCAGGGGAGTTCAGGTGCATGCAATGTACCTGAGTGACTGGAAGAGGGTGGAGCCAGGATCCATTCTCTCCCAGGCCCTATTTAAGGATTGGCAGTGGAGGTAAGAGTATCTCATCTGGAGTTCCTTACTTCTCTGAGAACTTTATAGGCCTTCTGAAGATAAGCAGTTTCCTTTATTTCTGTAGCTACTGCTATCCCATCTAAGCAGATGCTCACTTGCTGTTGCCTAAGAACAGCTGTTGTTGTTCTGCTGCCTTGTTATGCTTTCTGTCACGTTACAGATCTCCAGAAATGTAATGTAAGCATTGATGAATGTCAGTGGGTGTAGTATTTTCTGCATGAAGGAATAAAGTTCCAACCTTTGCTTCAGATGCACTTCCATGTCACGCTGCCTCTCCAGCTGTCATCTGTTGTATGGCAATAATGTGTAACTGAATATTGTAGGGAGTGTACAAGCACTACTGTCATATCACCAGCATCTACCTTTGATCTTATGGGCTAACATAATAAAATGGGAGGAGTTACTTTCAGGGCATCCTTGCTAGTTCCTAATGCTTGTGTCTCGTTTTCAGTTAGGATCTTGAGCTGATTACAAAGTGTGTTAATGGAACTTGCATTTGAATTTTAGGTTAGCTGCTCTATTTGTCTATGAAGGCAGTTACATAACATTCAAGAAAGTAGGATTTCTCACATTCAGTCAACTTATGCATGATATTCCACCTGAAGAAACATTACGCATGCTGCACCTTAGATGTGTTTTACTCCTGCATAAATTGTGCAGTATGTTGTACATTTCTTCTTTTTATACGTTCTGAAAACTATTTATACTGTGTTCACAGTCTTGAGTCAGATTTCCCTTTGATTATCCATGTTCTAGTATCCCTGGTCTAGTATTAGATATGGAGGTTAGCAGCCCTGCTTTGTGGCTGGTGGGTTGGAGCTTGATGATCCTTGAGGTCCCTTCCCGCCCAAGCCATTCTATGATTCTACATTCTGTGACCCAGTTTATTGTACTGAATGTAAAACTTGTAAAACTAAAGTATCTTGCTTCTTTAGACTCTTTCTTCTTCTATCTGTGCCCCAAAGAAGAGTTTGACAGAACTATCTATTTTTGTCCTGTCACTGCCCTCTTCAGTCAAGCCAGTCATTCGTTGGATATTTAATTAGCTTTCACTGAAATGTAGAGAATCACAGGAGTGTTTGGATCCAACACCTGCTTAAGTTATCCCTTTTAACGTTTTACCTATGCGTCTTAGTGAGAGGAAAGCAGGCAATGTGTTTGAGATGTTCAGAGAATGCTGGTCTCGGTTTTTCATATCCCTTTTTAAATATAAGTACTAATATACTTAGTATATTAGCAAATATACTAGTATATACTAATTAGCAAGTACACTTAGCAAATATAACTGTAGTTTCTTTTCTGGGTTATGGTAGTGCAGTTATTGTGTACGGTGTATTTCTCAGCCTGCTGAGACTTTTATTTTCTCCAAGGAAATTGAGGTTTCCATGGCATTACTTGCATATGTTTCACTATGTTTACCTACTTGCAAGAAAAAAAGCTGAGGAGTAATTTCCATGATGCTTGAGGCATAGACAGTTTTTAATCTCTGTAAGGGTTTGCAGAATTACAAACATAACTTTTTACTTTCTGCTAATGCTTGCCAACATTCATACTAGCAGTTTAAAGATGTGGTGATATTGTAAATCTGAATATTGCCACTTAAATTGTAATGCATAAAATACCACCTCTTTTTGAATATGCTGTAATTTTCACTTCTGGACTGATAAGGCTGCAAGGAAACTTCTAGATGTAATTTGAAATGGGTTGAGAATCTGCTACAGATAATAGACCAACTCCACATACTATTGTTGTAAATGGAGGTAATGACTGTCTATCCAGATATGAACCAAGCATCTTTCTTCTCTTATGAAAGCTATGCTACATCCATCTAGCTTGACAGCTTGTGTAAGAGGTCTAAGTACTGTACTAAATTTAAAATGCTTTTAGCAGGTGTAGGACTTGAAGATCATTACTACTTACATCACTGAAATGGAAAATGTAGAGAGGTTGAAAGGAAAGAATGTGTTATAGCTGAGAAAAGAATTTTATTTGTCAGACTGTGCAATTAACAGGAATTTGCTTTTTTTGTACACTTTTTTTTTTCCAGCTAATAAACTTCATTTGCCTAAAACTCATACTATGCTTTAAACTGGTATCAAAATCTCTGGGCAGATTTATTTTTAATGTAGTTATTTACACTTGTAGCAATTGGACAGATCAATATGATGGAAAAAGGTGTTTCAATAGATGTGTAATGACAGAAGGATAGAAAGGTGCTATAAAGGAAGGGAAGAAGATTGCTTACCCATATCAGAAGGTTCCAGGTTTGCAGGGGAAAGCTCCGTGGTTCCCATACAATACTATACTCATTTTCTTGTGAAAGAATGAGCAAGTATTTTAAATTTGTTAAAAATCACTATTATCAGGAACAGAAGTAATATGTGTATATGACATAGCAGGAAATAGCTTGCTGTCCTCTTTTAGGACATTTAATATGCAACATTAAAATACATATTCATTAATTCTTTATGCAGTCATATATAATTCTAAATTTATTTTATGTGATTGTATTGTGCGTATAGTATAGATGTTGCAACGTGACTTCCCATTGCATAGTTTCTGTTACAGAGGACATGTGAAGAGCTGCTGCTTAAGTAGGGTTAACAGCACAAACTCTCTGATCAGTATGTGACATGCTCTGTGAGATCCTGCACTTGGGTAATGTTTGATTACTCAAATGCTTTCAGTGAACAGTGAGTAGTCACTTTGCAAGCATTAGGCTGTATGAGATTTAAAGAGGAGGTATTATGTGTCTACAGTAAATATAGGTTTGTATTTAAAATACCAAAAACATCTTTAAGAATAGCAGGTATCCTCTGTAATGTGGTAATTATTTGTTCATTGCCTTCTGCATTAGCTCTCCCACGCAGTTCTGTAGAACTTTGGATTCTGATAACTGTGTGTTTCTTGTTGTGTATCTGCTTGCAGCTACTCAAATTACCCTTCAGTGAGTAAACTTATAAAAAATGAGTGGAGGTAATCAGTATAAAAAAATCATGCAATTGATTTATTAGGTTTTTTAAAAAATAAGTATTCAACAGTTTTATCAAAAGTCAGTCAGTGACTTTATTCAGATCTTCTCCTGTTCAACAAACCATTTCTTTCATTCAGATGAAAACATCCATTCTTTATTGTACAGCTGACTGCCTTTTTTGCAGTTTTTTTTTTTTTCCTAATGCATGGGGAAGAAAATGACTTAGTCTAAACTTTGTTAAATTGTCAACTTTCTTGTTTAAGTATGAAGTGACAAAAGCAGTAGCAGTGGATGAGCTTATTGAAACACACTGTGTTTTGTGGTGTGACAGCTGTGCTTGGCTGTGCAGAACATGGTTTGTCTTTCAGGTTACTGTCATCCCTGCTGAAACGCACCACCCTCTGCGTCACTGTGCTCACATCCATGGTTTGGTCTCCGTAAATGTTCAGCAGGTGTCAATGAATGTCAGTGGGTACAATTGTTTCTGCATGGAGGCATTCAGTTCCACACCTTTGCTTCATACACACTTCCGTATTGGATGCCAGTCTGTCTGGCTGCTGCTCTGCTGCCTACTGTACCTATATGCTTGCTACATAAGGGAGTGTATTTGGAGACTTGACTGCATCCCAGCCAGAAGATTACGCACTTCCCAGTTTAATGTGTGGTAGCTAAATGGTCTCCTGCTTTCAAGACTGAGCCTGACATTAGTCAAGTCAACTTTAACCTGATGTTTGTGGGAAAGTGTTTTCTGGTAGGAAAAATTATAAGGGTCTTTATGTTCTGATTTAATATCTAAACAAAATACAGCATTTTGTTGTTGTTTTTATAACCTGATGGTGACAGTTCATCGCCTAGGCTATTTACGTATTGTGTTTTTGTCCGTGTTGAATATATATGTTGTAATTACAGTTTTCCTTCTGTTACTTACTAAATCCTTTGCAAATGGCTGTTTAGCAGAATTGAAGAATAAATCTTTAAGATGGCATTTCAGATAAAGCTGCTGTAACCTTTGATGATACATTTTGCTTGAGAAAGGATTATACACGTTATATCATTTCTTTATATTTTAGGCATTTATACTTCTAACTGAGCTCATCAGAGAGAACTTCAGAAATAGCAAATTGAAACAGTGCCTTTTACCAGCACTTGGGGAGCTTCTTTATCTCATAGCCAGCGAGGTAAGACTGCCGAATGATCCTTACAAATTTCTTTAATTGATTACAAAGAAAAAATTACTATGGGAAGTAGGTAAAAAATCAAGAGATTTTGTCATCTCTATTCTCAAGAGTTTCTTCTCCTTCTACGTTCTGTAATGTAGTACTTTTTCTACTTTTTAAGGAACATGCTAAGTACTTCATCTGATGTAAATTTAGTTGCATTCTTCAAATATAGAATTTTAACGTTGTGAAACAATTCTATCAGTCACTACAGTGACCGCTGGCCTCCAGCTTGCAGATCTAAAAGTTAGCCTATCTTAGCTAGAGATTTTGATTAAACAGGGTGTATAAGGACAACCTATGATAGCTATAAATTAATATATCTAGTTCAGTTTAGATCTTATCCCAGCAAGTTTGGATTCACAGTGCTGTGGAAAAGAGACTGGACTGATCTGGCTAATGTCAGATGGAATAATGGACATACCTGACTGGAACTGGTTTACACCTTCAATCTAAAAATATTAATATGCTTTAAAAATAAGTTACTTTCAAACAAGGAGTGCTATTAATAGTAGAATTGAAGATGACAGCTCTTCCAAATCCTAATCTTTCTTTCCACTTATTTCAAGAATAAGATACCTAATTTTTTTTAATTAGATGTGAACATGACCCCAAACGGAAGAGACTTATCCCTAACTTAGCTGCCTCTCTGAAGTGTTTGTATTTGCTGCATCATCTAATTGGTCTGAATGCTGTGCCCTTAGTTGTCAGTTTGTGTGTGAGGTTACTTGCTGAAAGAGTGAAAGCACCAAGTAGATTTGTATTTGGGCTTCCTGATATTCTATCTCCTTTGCATGTCCCGCAGAATGAAGTGGTTGCTTTGTTTTTTGTAGGATAGCAAGTATCATTTGCTGGTTAGACAACTGCTAAAATCTGTCGAACGTGTGAAGTCACAGAACACATTCTTATACAGAGAAATAGTTATGACAGTACTTCTACAGTGACTATTTTAGATGTTTTCATTTTTTTCTGTTTTCCTTAGGGGGAAAAAAATCATACTTATCAGACAGATTGCAAGCTGTTTCACTAATAAAAACTCAGACTTGAAGATTATACATGGCAAGAGTATTTTGTAGTGCTTGGTTTTATTTTGAAGTTAATCCTTAGTGATTAAAACAAGTCTGTCTATGTTGGCTCTATAACTGAAGAGATTAGCATGTGCTAACACTAACGCATCCTTTTCTTATGAAAACATGAGCTGAGAAACTGTTAAGTTTGCTTGTATTTATAAGCTTTGCAATGTTTGAAGCATATTAACTTGTTTTTAAATGAGAGCGCTCTGTCGTGTTTTGGGAAGAACTATAGCAATGTGTTGAATTGCTCTAACTTCTGAGTAGGAAGTTATTAGAGAATAAGAAGATTTCTCTGCACTTACAATCTTAAGGCACTACGTCTTCTTAAAACTTTAAATATATCAGTGTGATTTCTCTGCTTGGAGAAACTAACACGTCAGTCATATCATTATTTTTCTTTTTTTAAACAGAGCTCTTTATTAAAAAATGGGTTTTTTTTTTTACACTGTACATATGCAACCTCAGAATACTATAGAGTGGTAGACATTTAATTGCTTTTTAAACTGCAGAACAGGGTATGAAGTGACCTTGTCAAGATCATACACGAAGTCAGTAGTAGCGTAATAAGAGCTAACAGAAATGTTTGTTCCCAATTTATATCTTTAAACAACAAAGCTTTATGCCTTAACTAATTTAAGAGAATAGAACTGTCTGATTCATTAAGAATTATACATCAATTGTATTTTATAAACACTTACCAATTGAGCCATAAACTTGTGGGGATGTGCCTGGCTTCTATTTATTTGTTTTTTTCCTCTTGAAGTTTCCTAAGTGCTTCTACGTCCTACCTCAATATTAGATAATGATAATTTATTTTTCAATTAGCATGAGCATTTGGTAAATCATAAATTATCAGATACTTAATCTGTCAACTATCTAGGCGCAGCAAGATTCTTTATGTTATATTACAGTGCCCCTGGTTGCAGTTCTGCACTTTAGAAAATACCGGAAAAAGTCTAAATAATCACAGTGCTCCTCTGCAATCCTTAATGCTGATATTGAGTGTACACTTGCATATGAGATCTCATTTATGTGATCTTGCACTATGTATCTGTATTTCTCTTCCAAAAAGAAACCAAGAGCAAATTGTAAGCAGAATGAGTTGACTACAGAGAGGAGTCCTCTTAAGTAAATTGCATTAAGGGAAAACTGTCAAATTCTATGTAATGTTTCTCTTCTTTTCGTACTGTTTGTTTTATTTGGGTCGAGAACCTGAAGTTTAATCAAATCAACAGGGGCTTTGAACATAAAGTAGGAAGCTCTTCAAAAAGTTTGGTGATGTGTGTAAACATATTAAATGTGAAAAGTTGTAGGTATGTTTAGATAATTAAGAGCAGTGCTAAATTTCATTTTTTAATTTCTGACTTGAGACTAAGCCTTGTAGAAAGCCATTCATCAGTTTGAAAAATGGAAGAACTATTGATATTTCAAGACTGTCATTTCTTAGTACTTTTATTTTTTTTAGCACATTTAATGCATGTAGTGGGAGAAAACTGGACAAAGCTTCTTATTTAATTAGATGACTGAAATGAGAAACAGGTTCATGCTGGTTCTGGCATAGGCTGACGTTTTAACTGTCTTAACTCCTGGTCTTGTCCTTCCCTTTCCAGATGGACACTATTTTTTCACAGTTGTTAATATCTCTGTGCTGCTAGCCTAGATATGGAGCTTGCTTTGGTCAAATCTTAATGATATCCAAATGTCCACTTTTAAATTTGAAAATTTACAGTAGACTGCTTGAGGGAGGGGGAAAAAAAGGAAGTTAATTATCTTCTAATTGCAGAATCAAAATGCTGATTCAACTTAGCAGTGAATCAGTGTATCTAACTGTGATTTCAAGGACATATACATAAGGATCTTGGAACAGTATTTATTTGTAATGAAGGATATTCCATGTAGTAAGTTTAATTAAGTACTTTGTGTTTCTCTGAATGACTTCAAATATCTTTTTCCAAAGCAAATTTACATTATTTTAGTTGACAAACAAAAATATTTTGTTTGGTTTAATTAAATCATATTTAAAGAGAAGTATTACTGCATTTCATAGTCAGTCGTCCCTTTCTGAAGTAATCAAAATGATTGAGAGAAGCCCAAGATCAATCTTTGTGTGTGAGCTGGAAGGAAATAATGAAACTAAGAAATACTAGGACAAATTCTGTTATGGATTTTGGAGACTACTTAAGTAAAATGATAAGATGCCAATTTCTTTGCACGTGAAATAACATAAAATGTTAATGCTGCCTTGAAATTTAATATATTTTCTAGCGTATGATAATTTGAAGTGTGTATAATATGAACATTATTAAGAATATCTTACCCATTTATGTGGCTGAGATTATTGTGATTTTTTTGATTTAATCATTTCTGCTGTTGGCTTCATTTCAGGAGGCAAAAAAAGAGCACCCCAGAGAATGCTTGGTTGTTCCCTCGGCGGCTTACACTGTGCTAATGAGGTGTCTTCGGGAAGGGGTAAGGCGCTTTCATTGTCCTCAATAGAATTTCTCCACTGTAATAACCCTTTAGGCATTGTGTGAGGATTGTAGCCTGCAGCGCTGCAGTACCTTGTCAACCAAGGTACTCTTGAATTTAAATAATCATGATAAGACCATGACCTAAGCAGAGATGAATGCAAAAATTCAGTGGTGTTCTCTGTACATCCAACATTTATATACTGTTGCTTGGTTTTGGGAAATGGCAAATAAAAATTCTGTTTGTAAATTTAGTAATGCTGTGACTTTCTTATGAGAGATGTTCTGACAGTTTATAGTATTTTCTTGCAATTTACTTTCTGTATGGTGCATTTTTGAATGAGATTTGCTTTTGATTTTAAAGTGTATGATACAGTTTTGGAAAACTGCATTGTTATCCTACTGGATTATTAGTGTTCAAAGCCCCAAAGCAGTAATTAGTTTTATTGTACTACATACACTGTGCTGTAATCTTAATTTTTCTTGGTGCTCACTTAGTTGTGTTACAGAAAGGGAATAAAAAACATGCTTATAATTCCATTTTGTAGAATAAAAAAGAATTGAGTAGAGGATTGGCATTTTCTGTTTACATGAGACCATTTGACTTTATTTTTGCCCAAGGCAAAGCTCAAGGCAGAAAATATGACGGAGGTTGCTGGAGGGGGGAAAGCAACAGAAGTCCCTTTTTTTTCCTCTTTTTCTTTTTGAGATCTTTATTGCCTACAGATTGTGATTAATAAAGAAAAGGTCTAGATGCATTTTTAACATCTTCAAATCTTCGGATGATCAAGAACACACACAACTGTGTTTGTATTATGGAGTATTTGGAGCTCGTAACTAAAAGTAAAATGTTATTCTGAGGTACATTAGTCAGAAGCTATTTAATGATACATTTATTTGTGAAAGACTGTCTATTTCTGAATTTTCAGCGTTTACCCCTTAAGATTCACTTAAACTTTTTTTTTGATACCGCTCATAGTTCTCATCCATATTGCTTTTTAATGTTCTTTTTTTTCACTTTCCTTGTTACACTTTGGCTTGGACTATGTTTGCTTTGACCTAATCTCTCACTGAAGCTATGAAACTAGATGGTGAAGCCAGGAGCTGTGTGCAGGCTTCCTTTTAAGCCTGTATGAAGGAGGAAGGAGCTACTGAAACAGTAGCTTGGAGCTTGGTATCTGCCCATTTCTGCTTAAATAGGAGGGTATATAAATATCAGCTAACATTAGCAACAGTTTTAGTAATCATTTCATAGAACCTGGGAAAAAGATACAGGCAATATAGTTGCATGGTTGAGTTAGTATAGATAGCTATAGCTAATTGTCTTGCTTGCTCACATTAGAATGTGTGTAACTCTCATTTTAGGCAAGGCACCTGGAGAAGGTGTTTGAATCAGAAATAGTGAATAAGTTTTAAAAGCTTAGTTTTGTCGTCTTATGTGTTTTCCAAGGTGCTGCAGATGCAGGATTTAAAATTAGTTTCTCATCGTGTAATTTAGCAGACATTTTTTATCTTCCTTTGTGAGGGACTAAGATATGAATCAAAGATCTTTGGTTCTGATCTGATGAGAAATTTTAATAATCAAAGGTAACTTTAAAATATGACTGCCAATATTTAATATAGGGCAATAATACATGTAAAGCGATCATAGAAATGACTACTAATGTATATTCTTAGACAGAGCTGTTCCTTCACAGTGAATTTGGAGAAGGGAGAATTTGGACTGGAGAGTAACCTTGTGTATTTTCTCAGAAAGTATGGGATAAGCTATAGTACAGAAGTCATATAGTCTGGATCATATGCTCTTCATTACTTTAAGTTCTTTAGATATCAGTTCTGTAGTTTACTAATGGATTTACCTATAATAAAAAAGTAATAGTCAGTATTGTGTACTTCTTCTCTAGCTCACTGACAGAATGTTTTTTATTTTTTATTTTTCCCACAAAAGGTATTTAACGTTCATGTTTCTACATGTTCCTTCTTTAGCATTAGATTACAAATTTTTACCAAACATTTAATTCTTGCTATAATGAATGCTTAGTGTGATACAGCTTTACTTCCTTAAATTATATTCGTAGTTTTTTTTATTCTGTCTTTTTAGATTAAAGGAAGAACTATATGGAAGTTGATCTAGGAAAATTATGGGATTTTCAGTCAGTTTTTCCAATTTTTTATCAGTATTACACTTCTACTAAATGTATTTATCTATACATCATTTAATATGAAAAAATAATAAAATATTTTTATATTTATTTACCACTCTTATATTTGCTTTCTTACTCAGGGCTCCTTTTCGCTAAACATCCATGACTGACTGAAACAGACACTTCTGCAAGTGTTTGACATGACTTAAATTTAGAAACTCTGTCTTTCAGTGCAACTTACAAAACTAAATGTAAAACTAAAACAGTGAAAGTGGATCATGTGCTTCTTTTTGATACAGTTCTATTCATTTATTTTGATTAGGTGCAGTTACACAGAACCTCTTTATTTGTATTTTGAAGGGTTTCTTTTTATTTTAATTCACTAACATAACTTATGTCTTTAACTTGACAGGATGAGTCCTTTAGTTTTGAGGTCAAATATTAGTTTAGGTCAGACCTCTCTTCTGGAGAACTAATTAAGCAGAAAATGGTGCAAGTCTTAGTTGCTTAGGCAGTGCGCAGAAATAGATCTCAGGGGAGTGAAGACAGACAATCTCAGATGGCAGTAAATGGAATTATTATGAAAGGCTCATTGAGTTTTTAGTGCATTATGACTATACCTGACCTTTTTCTAGCCAAAGGAGCAGGACTATATACTGAGTATATTAATTGTTGCCACTTGTTCAAAGTAGCAAAGGGGACTGAATTAGTATTCTTAGTAATCGCTTAGTATGTAAGAGACATTTGACTTGACTGTTAACATTAAAAGTATGGATTCAATTTTTAAATTCATATAATTAATCTGATAAATCTATGTACTTTTTACCTTAACTGTAGAAAAAATATATCATACAAAAGTTTCATACAAAAAATAGATTTTAAATGAATGTTAGTTACGTAAAAAGAAGTTTTGAGAAGCTGAATTTTGGTAAACGTGTGTACGTATCTAGGTGGTTAATAGGCAGAGTTGATGCAGTATATTGCAGTAATGAAAACTGTAAAAACAGAAGCCTAAATCTCCTTTGTTTTCATGGCTGTAAATCAGAAGGAAGAGCGAAGGAGTTAGTAGAGTTTAACAGCAGAGCATAATTGGTTTAAGTGAGAATTGGCTTTGGTATTTCTTCTAAATATTTTGAGTAGAGTAGTAGTTCTTTGGGAGAGCGTGAAGGACTAAAACAAAAATGATAAATAAAACCTTTTTTAACAATATTATACTGGACTTTTGAAATATTTGTGCATTAGTGTCTGTATTTTAGAATGTGTATCTGTCGCAGGAGGAGTGAATATTGAATGCATTTTTAGTGAAGTGTACATTCTCCATTTTTGGATGGCTTTTGTACCACTTTCTGAAAGGTTTCATTATCATTGCTTACAGTCGTTGGTGAGTCTGTTTCTGAAGATAAATGTCAGAAATCCAAAGGGTAGTAGGATAATGTGGGGATTAGTTTAAGAAAGAAATCCATTAGATATTATGATGAATTATTTGTGAAGCCGGACTATGAAGTAGACTTGACAAATTAAATTGGTTTTCCTTCTCATATTAAAATTAACTCCTGCTGAACTCAACAGTGCAGTTTAAAAAATTGCTGAAAGACTTCACTTATTCATAGTTAAAGATGGAAGTAAGGTGGGACGATACACAGCCAAACCAACACTGAGAATGAATCTTCCAGTTTTGTGAAGATAAAGGCTCTCCTTTTAAGTGAAAGCAGAGTTGGAAAAAACTAATTAAAAAACAAACAAACAAAAAAACCAAAGCATAGCAAAACCAGAGATACTAAAAGGAGCATTTAAGGAAAAAAAGACAAGAGGGAGAGAAATAAAGACTGCCTTTAAGTGATCCAAATTAAGTTAATTTGTGACATCTGTGGTATGCTGATGTCTTGTCATTACTCTGACATGGTTTTTATTCCTTGTAGAAATTGAACTCGGAATAGTATTACACAGGTACTACAGCTATGCTTGCAGACTACCTGAAATATGCATAGATAGTTTTATTTTTTTAATCAAAGAATCACTTAGTGGTTTTGCATAAGTGATTCTGCAGATAAATGACTTGATTATTACTAAAAATAGCTTTCAGGACTGAGAATCCCTTAGGGAAATTTAGGAACTGCTGTAGCAAGTGGGACCCAGTGGTTTATCATAGACATTGATCAGGATTATCTGCTTACAAGGCCAGTTATTCCAAAATGCCCTTTTCTTTACACTCTGAAGAAGGCCCTTTTCTTTATCCCAGGGAATTGTTCATTCTTTTTAATAAGGAGAGTTTAAATTATTTAATTTTATTTCTCCTAATGTAAATGTACATCTCATAATCATGCTATTCAGCCACTATTTTAGTGGTGAATTTTGGCACACACACATTCAAGAAACACTGATCATGGAACATCTCTTATGTAACAAAGCCTTTTCTTTTTTTTTTTCAGTGGCAACATTTAATTTTGTGATCATTTGGAGCAGAAATATTTTGTATTAAATTATTCTTGTCTTAATTGTTTTATTTATAGTGAGAGAGAAGGCGGGGAGTGTAGAATTTGTAAACACATTGTTCTCACAAGGCAGAGTTTTTCTTAGGAAATCTTAACAAATATCAAACAAAAATAAGAAACCACACTAATAGAATACACATTGAATGAAACATGGACATAGTAACTAGTCTAAAAACGGGTCAGAAACATTACAAATATCTAAGTTTTCCTTTCCCATTGTTTCTGTAGGAAGACCGGATAGTGAACCATTTGGCAGCAAAGATCATTGAAAATGTTTGCACTACTCTCTCCTGCTATGCACAAGGATTTATTACAGGAGAAATTGGACCTGTCTTATGGTACCTTTTCACACATTCTACTGTAGATTCTCTGAAAATAACTGCTGTTTCGGTAAGAAATTTCGTGATATAGAAGTCTTAAAGGTTTTATCTTGAAATATAATTTGTATTGAAATGAAAATTCTTTTGAGCCTGCTTTCTGTGTGTATGTATGTTTTCTGTTATACTGAAGTGTACTGCAAATAACTGGTAAGAGCACATATTACTCACCAGTTTGAATACAGTTTACTGTTACTTAGTGTAAGAACAGACCAATATAGCCTGCCTAGAAGGGCTAGAAGATGGATCAGAGAGATGTGTTAGTTAGTTGGCTTACAGCATTTTGATTCATATTTGTATTCCTCTTTGTGGCAGTATGTTATAAAGTGAGAACTGCCCTTGTAAATGTTGATCTACATTCCTTGACATTACCTGTAACTGAAACATAATATAGCTACCTGTGTTGGAAACAAGTGTACGGAAAGTCCTTGCAATCCATCATTTTCTTGAACATGTGTTTACTATGCTCGAGGTCATGACCCTTATTTGAAATTTTAATTTTTTCAAGGAATCAAGAAATTCTTCCTAATTTTTTTGTGATGTATTTTACTTCAGAAGTATTTATTTGGTTTATAACATACTTGCTTAGAAGATGTTTTTGAAATCATCATGTTACTTTCTGTACAATTGCTGAGGCTTTGCCTGAAGAATTTAAAAGTTAGTATAAAATTGATAGCATGACAAGCAAAGAGCTATGACATGCAGACAAAGGTTTGGAACAAAAAGATTTGTGAGATAGATAATATTTACCAGAGCCATGAGTTTAACCATATCTCCTGTTTACAAAACAAAAGCTGTAGCCACCAATAGGGGTAACATTTCAGGACTGAACAGTAATTTGACTTAGTTTAAACAAAGTGTGATAACTGGATGCTGATTGCCTGAGTAATGTTCAGGCTCACTGAGTTTCTGGTGGCTTCGCAAATAGAAAATGGTAAAGTTGCTGCTGGGGTAGTATGCACATAGACACATCTAGCAGTGAGGTAATGAATGAGAGAAGATTAAAAACATCTAAGCGTGGCTGAAGAAATAAACAGTAGAAAAGAATACTGTTAGAAAATACATATATTTATTAAAAAGGCATGTTGAGGTCAATATTTGGCAAATACTTGCATGGGAAATAAACTGCTCAAACACAGGGAAAATGTGTTGAATGTTAAATACATTTTATTTAACAAAATATACATTATAGAAGCCTGTAAGTTACCATATTTGTATAGTACTTCAAAATTGAATCATCTGACAGTCCTGGGTTGGCACTCATTAGTGTTGAATTAGATATTGTCATTTTTGCCAAGTGCTCACCCCTTGTTTTTTGTTTTTTAATTTATTTTTCACTTTTCATGTAAAATCAAAAACGTAGCTGTGAAAGCCTATTTGTCCTTAGGAACTACTCTGCCACGCCCTCTTATAGGTGGCATATGTTAGTACCAAGGTATGTTTTTAAGGTCATGACAGCAGTGATTACTAGGATTCCCTAAAGAAAAAATGATTTGTTGAATGCTCTTTCTATTAGATTTATCAGGGAAGACCAGGTTCCTTAGAAGTCCATGCTTCAGTGTCAGGTCATCCATTTAAAGAGATGACCAAGTTGTGTGTGCCCAGAGTTCTGCTGAGGTAAAATTCTCCTTAGCACCTTGTGCTTGAATATATGCAAATATGCAGTATAAATGCACAAAACGAGCATATAAGGAAAAAAAACACATCATTTCCAACATTTTTTTTTTCCTGTGAAGGCCCAGGCGTACTAGAGATCACACCTCTCACTTGAGCGATTACTAAGGCTGCAGTCACACTAGAGGCAGGGCTTGCTCCAGATTGGTGAGATTTGAATGAAAGCAGCAGGGAGAAGGACTACAGGAGTATGAGATGTGATGTAGAAGACCAAACTTGTGTAGCTGCCCTGTTTCTTGGTTGTTGTTTTTTTTTGTTGTTGTTGTTGTTGTTGTTTTTTAATGGAAGCTATTACTATCTGTGTGGCAAATTCCACCTCCTCCTTCCATACATGTCATTTCACATAAGTGTACTTTTTGTCTGAAGTTGTTACTGGATTTTCCCCTCTACTTTTTTGGGAATTGTACACCCTTTACCAAATGCTTGAGATGTAATTATTGTATGTTGCATAAGAAGTGAACTGAGCTGCAGCTTTCTAAAGTGAAATATACTAAGATGTTCCTCTAATCCTTTTGCTGCTTTGTAGTTAAACACCAAAGGGACAAGAGGTTGAACCTCTATTTATTGTGGTTATTACTCAACACCTGATATAAATCATGGCTATGTATTAAACACAGCTGGGGTGTTTGAGCATATAATCTTAACTTTGGAAAACACTGAGATAACCAATTGATATTGAAATCTAACACAGGTAGATCTTTTCCCAGTTGAAGTTTATAGAGATTTAAGTAACATACAACTTTTTTGAAGTAGCATACTAGTGTATTCTCAGGTTGTATCATACTATTTATTTTCTACATTCATAAAATATCATTGTAGCATATTGTTGCCACAGATATGCAGGCATTATTTATTCTGCATATGATAATGTGTCCTATTGTGTTTTATCATGCTGTCATTCCTGCCTTGTTTAAATCTGTCCTGAAGAATGTATCCTTGATTGACATGTATATTCACTATAAATTGCATTTATGTTAAGAAACGTGCACTATATCTTTACCTGCAGCTAGCAAGTTGTCTGAGACGTGTATCAGCAGTAAGGCACTATGGGATTTTACTTATAATTATTTCAATCAGCAACGAAAATATATCAGGAGGACTTTCAGTCCTCAGCCACTAGCGTCAAGAAATGACACTTTGCGTTGTCCTACCTGTCAGAGGTGGCAAATGAGGATTGTGCTTTGCTCGCTTTGGGGTAGTCCAGCCTGCCTTAGGTAAACATAATAGGAAAACTATAGCTTTTATTGTTTTGCTAGACTCAGAATAGAAATAATTCAGTAAGATGCCAAAATGACATTCTGATAAGCTCAGCAGCAAGAATTTTTTTCTAGTATATTGAAAGTTGTATCCTCATTTTTTATAAAATAATTATTAATCTTAGGAAATAGCTTCTGCTGGAGAAGTAACTACTTGAAACATAAGCCACTTACATGGAAAAAAAAAATGGGAGAAATCAACAAAATTGTTTTCTTTCTTTTCTTTTTCTTGAATAATTAATGCTGAATAGTTTCCATCTGAGACTTAGTTACCACAGATGCATTAAAGCATTCATTCTCAAATTTGAGATGCATAGAGTGCATTCTGAAAGGATGAATGTTACCCAGATACTATATAGTATGTAAGACTGGGAAGCAATGGCTAAGGCACAAATATTGTTAGAGTTGGGGCTGCTGAGAGAAGAAGTGCAGCATTAAGACTAGATGGAGCCCAAAGATGGAAAAGTTCATTGCAGGAGAGGCTCTACCAATGCCTTTCTCTCGCTATGGTCATTTCTTGCTCAAAGGCTGCTTCTGACAGAGGACGATGTAAGGTCTCCTCTACTCTTATGTGTTCTCATCATTTCCAGATCCTTGCACAACTACCTTTCCCCCCCCTCACCCCCTCCCCATCTGTTTTCTCAAAATGCAGATCTGCTTAAGTGGTTTATGAGAATTTGTCTTCTATTTCACATAAAGCTCCATCTGCTTTTCTGCTGAAGTGTTCATTTCAGTCATTCAACAGAGCACACGATGACAACAGGAGTTTAAAGGTTTCTACCCTTTCCTGTTAGTGGGATGGAGCTTTCCTGCAGTCTCTGAAGCTGCAATACAGTCTTACAAGACAGCCATGTCTCTGCAAGATTTGCCTGGAGGTTTCTAATGGTCTTTTGGCTGTGGTTACCCCTTTTTTGACTAAGTCTGTAGCAGGGAGCTAAGGCGCTGGCAACTTTGCATGTGCTATGTTAGTGTCACAACTTTGCCCCTTTCGCTTTGACACAGTTTGTCTCTGGGCCTCAACAGTTNAAACCAAAGCACCACTTTACCAAAATTTCAACCTTTGCTTCTAATTTGTTTATCATTTAAAAAAATTATTGCTCAGGTTCACACTGGAGGAGCTGCAAGTCCTGCTCCTTGAACAATTGAGCAGTTTAAAGTATGAGCTTTATGCAGTTTACTCTCATGAACCGTAAGATTGAAGAATGGTATCTGTTTAAAAACTAAATTAGAGAAAGACAAGAAAGAATTAGTAGAATAATTAACACCTTGTTCTTCTGAGACATCTTTACTGATTGTCTGTGTTGATGACAATCTGTGTTTTGAAGAAGTTGTTTAAATAGTATCACAGTAAAATCTCATGGCTTGTTGGCTGGACTTTACACTTATGTGTATGTTTTTTCTTCCAGCTAAGTGTTGCAAAGCCTGCCTCTAACAAATGACGTTTGGTCTTGATTTTCAGTTTTATGAAGATGAGGTTTCCTTTCGGCTATTCTGTCAGAAAAGAGGGAGTCTGAATAACACTTAGCATGTTAAATGTGTGTCATAGCAGGATTTAAAACTTTATATGCAACATGAGTTATATACTGGGTGGCTGCTTCATTCCATGGTATCGTTTATGACCCGATGTAGCCATAATTATAGCCTACAAAGGTGGTGTTTAATCTTCCTGCATGTATGGGAATTGTTAGATAAACATTTTGTCTTACTGGTGCTGAGGTATATCTATATTCTGAAAATCCATCAGTCTTGGAGATAAGTATGTTAAAGTAACTAATATTCATCCTTAGGGCAAGAGATTTTTTAATGTTTTCAGTTCATTCTGGACACAGTAGAACAGATAGTGTTTTCTTGCCATGGCCTGTGAGAAGCTGAACAGAGCAGCTTTTCACTTGGCTTGTCTATTTTGGACAAAATTTATTTAGTTGTATTGTATAGATTTTATTCTCTATGAGAATGGAGTGAAAAGGGCCATGCTAATACAGAATACAAATGAAAAATAGGAATTTTAAATGTTTACAGTGATAAAGTATAATGCAAGTAACTATTTTACATAAGCTGATATTAATGGTTTTTTGTTTATTCCCACCAAGGAATTTGTGACTACAATTATTCGTTTACTTGAAAGTCCTTCAGCTTTCATACGAGCAAAAGCATTTCTGGTCCTGTTGCAAGTTTTAATAAATAGCAGGGAAATGTTGCTACTCAGTTGTCAAGCAAGGTAAGGTAATAATGGAATTTACGATTAGTGATGCAATACTTATTTTCAAAGTTGTATCTAAGTCACTTTCAATATGTTGTATTTTGGAATCAGTGTTTTAGGAATGAGCTATCTTCTGTGCAATGCAAGTCTTTTTGTTTCTGAGAATATCAAGAAAAGAGTTCTCTGTTTTGTCTTTTGTTGTCATGTGATGGTTACTCCCATGGGGAAGCCACCCTGGCTTACAAGGAGAGTCTTTAAAAGTAACTGGTGGTACCTGTTAGGATAAGCAAGGAATAGATTTTGTTTTGGGTGGGGCAAATAAGTGCTGCACTGGTGAGTTGTTGCTGTGATGGGAATGCAAAATAAAAAGATCTGTCACGTAGCTTCCTCATCTTAGGATATGATATAACCTGTAGTCTCTTCAGTAGGTACATTAAAAGCAGAATAATGTTTTATGACTGTTTGTGTTGTTGAAGTCATTTGTAGAACAATCACTGAATTCCTGTGGCTTTTGCATGAAATATTTTATTTTTTCCTATATTTTAAAATACTTTGCAAGAAATGAAAGAACTTCAGTTAAATTTGATTCACAGTGGAATAGTTATTGGAACTTTTTGCACAACAGTGCTCTATATAAGGTGAGAGGAAATGAGACTGCTAGAATATAAATTGTCACCATGTTTTTGAGATGATTGGAGAAGTAAGGTGAAAGAAATTTTCTTGAGTATTTGTAACAGCAAAATACAGTGTAGACCCAGTGTTTGTGGGATTGGAATTAAGTGGATTTGAAACTGGAAGTAAAAAAGGATGTGACTTGTAGGTAGCTATAAACTGTTTACAGCAAATACGATTTTCGTATATCTTATGTTGCTTTTTGAGAAGAATTAAGATATGTATTTGGAGTCAAAGGGCTGGACTTATAAGGAGCAGGTGAGTTATACCATCAAACCATTGTGAGCGGACATCTTTTGGAGCGCTGTCATTTTATACTCCTCCACTCACATAAGTATCTGTAGACATGTCAATTTCTGTAGACTGTGGAGAGTAAGTGTTGATTACAAGATTCACTGTTGTGCATCTTCTTGTACTTCTAAAAATGCTTTATCAAGTGATGTGTTCTGGACAGTGTAGAATGTGTGATTTTGAAACAGCTTTTTGAACGTTACACATTTTTATGTGCTTCTTCAAGCACATACAACTGAGCTGTGCATTTGGAGGAATGTATGACCGTTGTCCCATGCTGACAGTTAATATTTGTTTATCTATACCTAAGTTATTACGTGAAGGATAAGAACTTCAATACAGTTNAAACCAAAGCACCACTTTACCAAAATTTCAACCTTTGCTTCTAATTTGTTTATCATTTAAAAAAATTATTGCTCAGGTTCACACTGGAGGAGCTGCAAGTCCTGCTCCTTGAACAATTGAGCAGTTTAAAGTATGAGCTTTATGCAGTTTACTCTCATGAACCGTAAGATTGAAGAATGGTATCTGTTTAAAAACTAAATTAGAGAAAGACAAGAAAGAATTAGTAGAATAATTAACACCTTGTTCTTCTGAGACATCTTTACTGATTGTCTGTGTTGATGACAATCTGTGTTTTGAAGAAGTTGTTTAAATAGTATCACAGTAAAATCTCATGGCTTGTTGGCTGGACTTTACACTTATGTGTATGTTTTTTCTTCCAGCTAAGTGTTGCAAAGCCTGCCTCTAACAAATGACGTTTGGTCTTGATTTTCAGTTTTATGAAGATGAGGTTTCCTTTCGGCTATTCTGTCAGAAAAGAGGGAGTCTGAATAACACTTAGCATGTTAAATGTGTGTCATAGCAGGATTTAAAACTTTATATGCAACATGAGTTATATACTGGGTGGCTGCTTCATTCCATGGTATCGTTTATGACCCGATGTAGCCATAATTATAGCCTACAAAGGTGGTGTTTCATCTTCCTGCATGTATGGGAATTGTTAGATAAACATTTTGTCTTACTGGTGCTGAGGTATATCTATATTCTGAAAATCCATCAGTCTTGGAGATAAGTATGTTAAAGTAACTAATATTCATCCTTAGGGCAAGAGATTTTTTAATGTTTTCAGTTCATTCTGGACACAGTAGAACAGATAGTGTTTTCTTGCCATGGCCTGTGAGAAGCTGAACAGAGCAGCTTTTCACTTGGCTTGTCTATTTTGGACAAAATTTATTTAGTTGTATTGTATAGATTTTATTCTCTATGAGAATGGAGTGAAAAGGGCCATGCTAATACAGAATACAAATGAAAAATTGGAATTTTAAATGTTTAAAAAAAGGAGGGGGGAGTGGTGGAAAAAGCTGCAATCAATCAATATTATTGCAGGACCAAAAAGGACAAGGAGGAGTGTGTACTGAGTAGGTGAATGGCATCAATAAAGTACCTGTTTAAAGACATGTTTTAGGTTTGTCTTTTTTCTTCTTTCCTTTTTTCTTTTTCCTCCTCTTAAATGAGAACTCGATACTGAGTGGGCACTGAGTAAGCAGCAGTTTCTAAATATAGCTGGTTAGGAGAGAGCAAAGAAATGATGATATTGACTACTGCTCACAGAAGAAAGTTGCCTAAAACCAAATCAGATTTTCACATGAATCAAAGTTTTCTTATCCTAACGCTGCATTCAAGCAAAAGAAAACAAAGTGTCTGAGGAGTCATATTTTCCTCTTCTGGATCCAGCAAAAGCAGTCACAGTATCATGAAGGTTGCTATTCCTAAGCTTACAAATAAGCTAAAAGATACCTTGAGTTGAAGGCTAATCCGCTCTGGAGGTCATTTGATAATTTTTGTTAAGAAATAGCTAAGTTAGCATACACTGAACACTCCCAAGTCTACCATTTGGTAAAAGAGTTTGTATGTTTGCTGTACTAAATGGTGTTCCGTAACAAATATTTAGATCTAAAATAGATAAGCTGAGGTGAAGTGCAACCTGCTTTTGGATAACATTCACGTAATATACTCTGTATCAGATTATAGATAGTGTCCAGAAACAGAGAGGTAGAATAAAGACCTCGTATGGGTGACCAGAATTTCTGTGGTGTGACATCTCTTTATTTTCTGTTACCTGTGCTCCTTTCTGGTGCAGTATTATCTAATATTGCCTACATTCTGTATTGAAAGAAGTTCCAAGCATGGACTATGCTGCTGCATCATTACTCTCTCTCTCTCCGGAGGATGATAATGTGACTCTACTTGATGCTGATGTTGTTGTACCAAAGATTTCAGTTTCAGCTGTATGGGATGTGGAGGTTTAGAAGAATTCCAGGTCTCTTAAACAAGCAAACAAAAAACAGTAGTCCTTTCCCTTTATGCTTATCTTATGACTGAAATGGTGTGAATTCTTAATTAAAAACTCTATTAAATTCTATTAAATAATATTTCTGTTTTGCTTTTGTAGGCTTTATGCAGAATTACTCGTTATTCACCCAGTGCTTTCCAGAGTGTCATTGAGAAGGTGGGATTAACAGCTGTACTAAATTCCTTGTTAATTGGAATATGCAAAATACAGCAGTACATGCTCACCATGTTTTCTGCAATGTTGTCATGTGGAATTCATCTCCAGAGGCTGATGCAAGAAAAGGTTAGATTTCAGATTAATAGTACTCAGTGGCATGGGAATTCACTAATGAAAAGTTAAAAGTTCCTTCTAGTAGTGCTTTTGTGTTTTCAAAATGTTTAGCTCAGTAACAGCTAAGTACCTGAATAGCAGAAAATTAGGAACAGATATCTCAATTTTCTCAAAACTAAGAACTGTGCATTTAACATTTTATTAGGGGAAAAAAAAAAAGGGTTCAATGATGTCCTTTAAAAATTACTACTTACAGAAAATTACTACCTGTTCATGTAATATAGGTTATATGTGTTATTTTTATATTTTTGTTGAAAATATGAATAATGAAGAGTATAATGTTTCTTATTCTCAGATCCTTAAGAGCTGATACTTATGGGTGTATATATTCCTACTGCAGCTAGAAAAATCTAGCATGACCATAACATAGGGTTTTTAATGGTCCTAAACAAAAAGATGTCCTGAGTGAATCTAAAGCTGTACTTTATTCTCTCTTTGAAGGACTTTGACCGATTTGTAAGCAAAATGTCTTGCAGAAATCAATATTCTAATAACTTAGTTTTCCTCTTAGTGTCACTGAATAAAGCTACTAGTTGTATTGCATTTTCTAATATAATGTAGGTTCTAACATAATTTTTGGAAGAGATCATAGTGTTATAGAATGGTTTATGTTTGAAGGGACCTTATAGATCTGTGCAGATGCTGTGTGCAGGGGCACGTCCCACCAGATCAGGCTGCCCAGGGCTCCATCCAGCCTGGCTTTGAACAGCTCCAGGGATGAGACATCCACAGCTTCTCTGGGCAGCTGTGCCAGGGCCTCACCACCCTTCTCTCATAAAGAATAATTTCTTCTTTATATCCAACGTAAACCTGTCCTGTTCACTTTAAAGCCACTCTCCTTTGTCCTGTCACTACACTCCCTGACAGAGTCTGTCTTCAGCTTTACTGCAGGCCCTTTTAGGTACTGAAAGGCTGCTATCAGGTCTCTCTGGATCCTTCTCCAGGCTCAGCAACCACAGCTCTCTCAGCCTGTCTCCATCAGAGAGTTGCTCCAGCCCTGTGAGCATCCTTGTGGCCTTCTCTGGACATGCTCCAACAGCTCCATGTACTTATGCTGGGGGCCCGGAGCTGAATATAGTGCTGCAGATGGGGCCTTACAGGAGCAGAGCAGAGGGGGACAATCCCCTCCCTCACTCTGCTGTGCATGTTGCTTTTGAAGCAGCCCAGGATCCTTTTGGCTTTCTGGACCATAAGCACACTTAGCTAGTTCATGTTAAGCATTTTGTCTACCAGCACATATGACTCCTCCACAGAGCTGCATTTACTGCATTCTTCTCCCAAGATGATCAAAAGCTTTCTAATTTGATCACCAAAATATTCCATGTTTATTTTTGTTAGTACATCTGCGCAATTCACAAACAAAATCAATCCACCTCTGCTTACAGAGTAAAAATTAAAAGAGAAGAGGAGCTCATGTTTTCATCAGTAGCGATATGTGCTGTAACCTGACACTCATCTTGACTAAAAAATGCATTCGGCTTTACTTGAAACACATTCGTTTATTTTCTCTATCTATTGTTTTAACAACAACATTTAAATGAAAAAAAATAATATACTGTCTTCCACTCATCTCTTCTTGCAGCCTGAAATTACTCATTCTCTTCGTAGAAGTCATTCAGTTTCATGTCAGAGTTGTCAGTGTACTCTGTATAAATGCCTATCAACTGGCCTTAAGCTTTCCATGGATTCCACTTACAACAGCATTAACAGATGGCAAATTGTGACATTGCAGGGCAGTTTCAAACACCTTATTGACCATTGGTGATCTGCTGAGAGGAGTATGTTCAAAGAGCATTCACTTACACATTGAATTCTCTCCCTGAATTTTCAACAAGCATAAGGCTACACCGTGATGACACTTTTCAGTGTTCTTTGTGAGTGACACACAAACCCATCCTAATGAAAAAAGAAGAAGAGAAAAAGCAAATGGCCAGTGTAAATCTCCCAAATATTTTGTCTTTTGTAGAATTCTTGTGTGCCTTAAGAAGTAGAAAGACCTCAGTGTTTACAGAAGGCGATTTTTAATAGAACTGCGAACCAACGTATTAAGTGATGTTTAAATATACAAATTCAAGATGGAAGTCATTTAACTTTGTGTATTTTATCTGGAAACTGCCTTAGCTTGCAAGCCTTAAGCCTGCCTTTGTTTTTAACTCCCTTTGAGAACAGGAATGAAATCACTTACAAAATGAAAACTAGAAGAATAGAAAGGAAAAATGTTGTTCTGTAGTCATCTGTGCCAGTATAAATCTTAAGAGAACTACAGTGGCTTAAAGGTTTTTTTAATTCCCTCTCTGATACAGAGATCTTCTATTATAGTTTCATGTTCTGAAAACAAAACAACAGCATGAAATGATGTTTTAAAAACAAAATGTGGAAAAAGAACTTGAATCAAACGTCTCTGAAAACTATAGCAGTAGATAAAAAAGAAAATTACTTTAATCTAGCTGTCAAATATCACCTTTCAATGAATGAGAAACAGTTGACATTTTTGGTAAGCCTGCACAAACCCGACTGACCTGCTCCTGCTAGAAAGTCAGTAGCCTGCGTGTTGGATCCATCTATGCAGCCAGCATGTTTTGGTTGCTATTTGGAACAAAAAACGAGTCAACTACCTTCTCTGTTTTTGTGGTTATTCTTGAGCGTGCATGCTTAGGGGTACCAGTCACCTCTTGTGTAAATCATACCCTTGTAATTCAGCAATGTGAGTCCTTAAGATCAGAGAGTCTCTTCTTCCTGATTCTTTTGTACAGCACTTCAGGGCATGAAATGGCAAAAGCTAACAGACACGGGCCTTGCAAAAGGATTTGTAACTCTGAATTATTTTTTATTGCTTTTTTTTTTTTTTTTCCCATGTAACTCTTAACTTATAATGTTATGGAGGTATTTGCAGTTCATAAGAAGCAAATTAGAAAATACTCCAGTACACAACAAATACTTGCTATAGCATCCTCAGAGTTTCTTGAAATAATGGTCTGTTTTCCCCTTGTGCAACCAGTTAAAAAACTTAATTGCTTTACATGATTTATTTTAAATTTGCTTTGCAGTGTCACTAAGAATCTCCTATATAACATCATGATCTTGTTGTGGTAGGGTGGCTGGTAAAGAAAGCAGTGTCCTTACCCTGCAGAGTCTCCATGGATACATAAAACAGTGAGCAAGGGAGGAACCATGTAACAGTGCAACAATTAATAATTAATATATACGTATTTCAGCAATTTTTGCCTCTTCTGATTTATTGAGTTCTGCAGGTCAGCAAAGTTGTGCTGCAGATTTTCTTTGGATAAACTTGCTGTTTTGCAGTCCTCAGACCAGGCAAAAAAGCAAATTGCAAAATGTCACATTCGTATCTTAAGCCAGCTCATTAGAGAATTCTCACAGAAGTTAGATAATAAGTTTGATATAACTAGTTTTAATTGACAATGCAATTATTTGCATGTTTAACTGTAACCCCTGCAATGGAATGTTCTTACTTTCCAAACCACGAGGAATAAAACTACAGCTGTGTTTTGGCTTGTAGATGCGTATACCCATGTTATGTTGCCGCAATGCTTGGTCTGTCGAGTCCATTTGTGTTAGCAGGCAGTGTAGCACACATACTGTTATTCTAAGCCTGAGACTTTGTTATTGTAACAGCTCTTTTTTTGTGATTGTTCTGGGTTATTTCTTACCAGAAAAAAAAAAAAAGAAAAGAAAGGAAATAAACCAAAGCACCACTTTACCAAAATTTCAACCTTTGCTTCTAATTTGTTTATCATTTAAAAAAATTATTGCTCAGGTTCACACTGGAGGAGCTGCAAGTCCTGCTCCTTGAACAATTGAGCAGTTTAAAGTATGAGCTTTATGCAGTTTACTCTCATGAACCGTAAGATTGAAGAATGGTATCTGTTTAAAAACTAAATTAGAGAAAGACAAGAAAGAATTAGTAGAATAATTAACACCTTGTTCTTCTGAGACATCTTTACTGATTGTCTGTGTTGATGACGATCTGTGTTTTGAAGAAGTTGTTTAAATAGTATCACAGTAAAATCTCATGGCTTGTTGGCTGGACTTTACACTTATGTGTATGTTTTTTCTTCCAGCTAAGTGTTGCAAAGCCTGCCTCTAACAAATGACGTTTGGTCTTGATTTTCAGTTTTATGAAGATGAGGTTTCCTTTCGGCTATTCTGTCAGAAAAGAGGGAGTCTGAATAACACTTAGCATGTTAAATGTGTGTCATAGCAGGATTTAAAACTTTATATGCAACATGAGTTATATACTGGGTGGCTGCTTCATTCCATGGTATCGTTTATGACCCGATGTAGCCATAATTATAGCCTACAAAGGTGGTGTTTTATCTTCCTGCATGTATGGGAATTGTTAGATAAACATTTTGTCTTACTGGTGCTGAGGTATATCTATATTCTGAAAATCCATCAGTCTTGGAGATAAGTATGTTAAAGTAACTAATATTCATCCTTAGGGCAAGAGATTTTTTAATGTTTTCAGTTCATTCTGGACACAGTAGAACAGATAGTGTTTTCTTGCCATGGCCTGTGAGAAGCTGAACAGAGCAGCTTTTCACTTGGCTTGTCTATTTTGGACAAAATTTATTTAGTTGTATTGTATAGATTTTATTCTCTATGAGAATGGAGTGAAAAGGGCCATGCTAATACAGAATACAAATGAAAAATAGGAATTTTAAATGTTTACAGTGATAAAGTATAATGCAAGTAACTATTTTACATAAGCTGATATTAATGGTTTTTTGTTTATTCCCACCAAGGAATTTGTGACTACAATTATTCGTTTACTTGAAAGTCCTTCAGCTTTCATACGAGCAAAAGCATTTCTGGTCCTGTTGCAAGTTTTAATAAATAGCAGGGAAATGTTGCTACTCAGTTGTCAAGCAAGGTAAGGTAATAATGGAATTTACGATTAGTGATGCAATACTTATTTTCAAAGTTGTATCTAAGTCACTTTCAATATGTTGTATTTTGGAATCAGTGTTTTAGGAATGAGCTATCTTCTGTGCAATGCAAGTCTTTTTGTTTCTGAGAATATCAAGAAAAGAGTTCTCTGTTTTGTCTTTTGTTGTCATGTGATGGTTACTCCCATGGGGAAGCCACCCTGGCTTACAAGGAGAGTCTTTAAAAGTAACTGGTGGTACCTGTTAGGATAAGCAAGGAATAGATTTTGTTTTGGGTGGGGCAAATAAGTGCTGCACTGGTGAGTTGTTGCTGTGATGGGAATGCAAAATAAAAAGATCTGTCACGTAGCTTCCTCATCTTAGGATATGATATAACCTGTAGTCTCTTCAGTAGGTACATTAAAAGCAGAATAATGTTTTATGACTGTTTGTGTTGTTGAAGTCATTTGTAGAACAATCACTGAATTCCTGTGGCTTTTGCATGAAATATTTTATTTTTTCCTATATTTTAAAATACTTTGCAAGAAATGAAAGAACTTCAGTTAAATTTGATTCACAGTGGAATAGTTATTGGAACTTTTTGCACAACAGTGCTCTATATAAGGTGAGAGGAAATGAGACTGCTAGAATATAAATTGTCACCATGTTTTTGAGATGATTGGAGAAGTAAGGTGAAAGAAATTTTCTTGAGTATTTGTAACAGCAAAATACAGTGTAGACCCAGTGTTTGTGGGATTGGAATTAAGTGGATTTGAAACTGGAAGTAAAAAAGGATGTGACTTGTAGGTAGCTATAAACTGTTTACAGCAAATACGATTTTCGTATATCTTATGTTGCTTTTTGAGAAGAATTAAGATATGTATTTGGAGTCAAAGGGCTGGACTTATAAGGAGCAGGTGAGTTATACCATCAAACCATTGTGAGCGGACATCTTTTGGAGCGCTGTCATTTTATACTCCTCCACTCACATAAGTATCTGTAGACATGTCAATTTCTGTAGACTGTGGAGAGTAAGTGTTGATTACAAGATTCACTGTTGTGCATCTTCTTGTACTTCTAAAAATGCTTTATCAAGTGATGTGTTCTGGACAGTGTAGAATGTGTGATTTTGAAACAGCTTTTTGAACGTTACACATTTTTATGTGCTTCTTCAAGCACATACAACTGAGCTGTGCATTTGGAGGAATGTATGACCGTTGTCCCATGCTGACAGTTAATATTTGTTTATCTATACCTAAGTTATTACGTGAAGGATAAGAACTTCAATACAGTTTATTGACAATTTATCCTCTCTCTTTCTTTCTTTTTCTTTTCTTTTCTTTCTTTCTTTCTTTCTTTCTTTCTTTTTTTTTTTTTTTTGTTGTTCTTTTTCTTGATGGTGCTTTCCACTGAGCAGCCTTTCTGAAGAAAATGTGTTGTGAGTTTGGGCTGTTATTTTGTGTTGTGAATTTTGTGCTGCTGTTTGTTATGCTCCAGGCTGAGCAGATTAGGGACCAAAACATTATGTAACACACTAGCTAAAACAATAGGTAAGACTTATAGCAGCTTTATTGAACTCATAAACTGCTATTCTTAATTTGTTGTGATTTCTTCACAATTTCTCTTCAGCAAACAGTGTATCTTGGCAGGGCAAATATCTAGACTAAAACATTTATCTTATATCCAGAGTACAAGATGATTACGGTAGGATGAGAGAGGAGAAATGAGCTATTTTGTGTGGGGACTGCTGCTTTTGTAATATGCTGAACTCTGAAAGAATTTTTCTTAAGCCTCAGCTGAGATAATGAATATTCTTTAATTTTTATTAAGAGTAATTCAACACTGTATTTTAGATAAATATCTCCAGTTCTGTCAGAGAAATTAATACTAATAAATTTTAAATTTCTAGTACAGTAGAAAGAACTCGGATAACTATTGAAAATGTTTTATGTGGGAGGAACTTCAGGTAGGAACTTTTTATTGGGGATAAATTTTTTATAAGGGTGTGTAGCAACAGGACAAGGGCAAATGGCTTTAAACCAGAAGAGGGTAGATTTAGACTAGATATTAGGAAGAAATTCTTTACTGTGAGGGTGGTGAGACACTGGAACAGGTTGCCCAGAGAGGTTGTGGATGCCCCCTCCCTGGAAGCATTCAAGGCCAGGCTGGATGGGGCTTTGAGCAACCTGGTCTCGTGGGAGGTGTCCCTGCCTATAGCAGGGGGGTTGGAACTAGGTGATCTTAAAGGTCCCTTCCAACCCAAACCATTCTATGATTCTATATACTCAAATCTTTTTGTAATGATATTTGAGAAATATGAAGAGTATGTAGTAAAATGCACATAAATTATACTGGCTTGTATTTAGCATCTGCAGCTGATCATAACATGATTTTTATTTTTTCAGATTATATTATCTGATTATGAAGAAGATAATCAATATGAGGCAGTTTTTCAGTATGCATTTTTCATTATGCATACATACTCCATGTGTATGTTGTGTAGCGGGTTTGAACATGATAAAACAAACAGTCTTAATGATGTGTAACTTATTTTAGTAACACCTGTATATCTTTTTCATGTATTGTTGAGTTCATGACAAACAAGTGGATAGAATAAATTGAGAAAGTGTAGTACTTCCATAGGCCTGATTTTGCCCATTAGACAGAACACTAAGACTATTCAGGCAGTAAAAATAACTGATTTTCTGCAAAGGACTGAGGGATTTGTTGAAGGAAAATAAGACACTAATGCTTCCCTGACTATATATGAATTTGTACAATTTTCTCAGACAGCATTTATTTGAACAATACTATCAAGGAAAAATAGTTGTGCATATTTCTAGAAAATCCTTGTGAAGGACAAATTTGTGATGGGGAGGACAACAGAAAGAAACCACATGAATTTACACAAACAGATTTTGTATAAAATACCTAGTTGTTTGGAAAGGCTAGAGTCATTTATACTGTTATAATTTAAAACATTCTTCCATATATATATATAAATGCACATATAAAAAACGTAAAGCATTTGAAAGGAAAATTTTATTTAAAGCATTGTCAGATTGTTAAGTAGTTCTCATCTGCCACACAAATGAGAAACCACTGTAATGTTGCAATCTCTGGAAGTTGTGTTAAAATGTCAAAGATGTCCCCATAGTCCATGGAAAGTGCAGCTGAAAGTGTTACTGAATGGGTCTTGTGATTTCTCTCTATCTTCATCTTTGTAACACAGTTCAGGAAGGATGAGGTGAGCTGTAGTATTCCTTAGCAATCATGCATTGTTTAGAAGCCTGATCCTGCAAAATGCATTCTTGAGTAACTTTTACTTAATTGGGTAGATAATCTCTACGATGGAAATACACACTTGCTAGTATAAAAATTCGTGTTACTGATCCTTCGGTTTTGTTGTATGAACCTGAGGCAGGTTAATTAAGATGAACATTGATTATGATAAGAGTGTGTAAGAAAAATGATAATACTGAAGTACATTCTTAAAATCCAGAGCATGGCTTTCAGTCACCAGTGACTGATGGTTCTGTGTGCCAAACCCCCTGGGAGTTTGAGTATGAAACAGAGATGTCAATATTAGGCCCCTAAAGGAGAATCTGGCCCTTCTGTCTATTCAAATGAGTATTTTAAAATATTGCCTGAAGCATTCTGTTATAGGTGTATTATTAAAGCAATCTCTTGTAAGTTAGCCAATGGCTAATAAATTGGTTACCATAGTTTACTATGAAAAGTGTCATTCTGCAGAACAGCATAATTTTACAGCATTTGTCAGTTAGAATGTAAGCACTGGGTTTTGTCTTTAGAAATCTGGAACATCATATTTCCAGAGAAATGCTAGTTAGACTTTTCTGTCTCTTTTTTGATCTCTTTCTTTATAGCCATTCTCAGTAATGCTAACATTTGAATAAGCTATTTTATGATTAATTTTGTGTGATTTTTCTTGACTGAAAGTTGTTATGTTGACTCTGTTGTTATTCTGGCTCTCGGAATTCTTACATGTTGGAAAAGATTGTCTTTAGTCTCAGCTTATAGTGTGTATGTTGGTCATATGTTTCAAAATAAAGTGAATTTCTATCCCTAATTAATTCATTCATTATATTAGTGTTGTATCTTCATTTTAATTAGTAAAGCTGCATTTGCAGTATCTTTTTTTTCCTATTGCTCCTTGACACAATCATTTTATCTTAAAATTTCATTTATTTGAAGGGAAGACCCCAAAATTTAAACAAAAGGAGTATTCACAAATGTTTTCTCTCGATTGTAACCACAAGTACTAGAAATGCATGCTGCAGTAGTATTTAATTTTATTATTAGTATCATTTTGGTATTATGAGAGTTAACATTTTGCACGTGCTTAAATGTAGACTTGTGATGTATATTGAAAGAGACAGCAGAAAGACCACAGCAGGAAAAGAGCAGCAAAACGGCAATGAATACCTGTCAAAATGCCTGGATCTTCTCATCCATCACATTGTACGGGAGCTGCCAGGAATCCTAGGTAAGTTGAGTTGGTTAACTGAACAAATCTTATCTTTACTTACTCCCTTGAGAAATACTTATGTATTTCCTTACATATACAGATGGAAAGATTGTGTTTTCTGATTATATGAAGTTTGCATATTGTCAACTTCATGAAGTTTCTTAATTTTGTCATGATCAGATATTTTGCATTGGAGTCTGGATTGTAAGATTCAACTCAGTCAGGAAAGGGGCCCAATTGCACAAGAAGTTTTATCAATGTTCTAAAGATATTCCAATGATTGGAAAACCTAAAAGCAAACTTGCTTTATATAGTACAGAGCAAGGAGAGATGTAACAGCATATCTGTGAGTATGCGTTAAAAACTTAAACTTCTGGGCGTTTTTCTGGAAAATTTCTGTGGAAAGGATGAAGAGAAGGAAAGAAGGAGAAAATATGAAGTTGGCGTGGCTAGTCTGAATCATAGGCATTAAAATGCTTATTAAAGCTTCTGGTGGGTGAGATCTCCCACAGAACAGAATAAGAAAGGTAAATAGCAAGACAAGGAAGGAATACTGAAAGTGTTCACGAAGAAAAATGGAGCTAAACCAACCCTGAACGTGTATGGCTTGTCATTAGTGGGGAAAAAAAAGCATAAATTTATTTTCCTGTGTGATGGTGGGTGATTTATTTTTCATCATCCACATTATTGCCAGAATATTGAAAATGAAATGGTAAAACTGCAAAGATCATGTTGCTATTTTAAAAGAAACTGCTTCCTATGACAAGGCAATTTTTTGCCCTGTTGCAAACAGCTGATTCAAACTAAATACCAGGTTCAAATGTTGAGCACATTGTAGGATTTGGAAGTCTCAGAACCTGAAAAGTGATATAAATCAAATATATAGTTACTGCTATTACTAAAAACTAATGCATCTGTTTCTTTAGCAGGGGTTCTGCTGCTTTTTTTTTTTTGCCTTTTTTTTTTTTTTTTGCTTTTTATTTTTTCTAGTACTGATGTAGAAAATTAATGCATTGTTTGATTGTTTGGAAAATTGATATCTCAAGCTTAATTTTACATTAAAATTGCCTTTTCAATCTAGACTTGTGTTTTGATTGTTTTTGGTCAGTCCATATCTGCCAAAGGGTTTTGCTTTCTATCTTTGAGAGTATAATGAAGGATCCTGTTCTGCTTGAGGAGGTAAAAATTATCATCTCTTCAGAAAAATGACAAGATCTGTAACGTGAAACAGTTAAAAGCAGTTTAACTGTTGATTTAGAATTAATCCTAGCTAGTTTTTAATATGCGTTTATTTAAGCTTCTTACCAATACCATCTTCTTCCACCAGATGTAGCTATAAACTGAATAGGTTGACAAACTGTAAAAATTGCCATTGAAGATAACATTGAAATAAATGAAATAAGATAATAATCTTGTGAATAATTTTTAAGTTTTCAGTTGTTGTAGGTATGGGAGTAAATTTATTTTGGTATTTATGGTATTTAACCTATTTCTAGAAGATAAATGTAAATTGCTTCTAAAACTAAGAATTAAAATAGCTCTATCTATTTACCAAAACTGATGAATCTAGTGGTTATTTAGACATTAAAACATAGAGTGAAGTGTTCAGTGACTATTTATTGGTAACCACAGAGATATCTGTTAATTACAGTTTTGCAATTCATTAAAAAATGCATTGGTGAAACAACGTTTCGTTTTATATATTTGTAGTGTTTTGGGCAACGCTTTTATGAGCAGTGTGTTATAGAACGATTCAAATCTTTAGGGCTAAGTGTTGTTACAACCAAATCTAGTTGCTTATGTTGAAAATTAGACTCCAGGGAAGCAGAAGAAAAGCATTGTTATTTTTCAATGTGAGTAAACTCTGTGACTTACTTTCAAAGGAAGGGCCTGGTCTGGCATGAAAATTGTCTAAAATACTGAATCATGTCCTTCATTTTTTTCATATGTATGTGATTTCCCTTTTACAGTTTTGTGTAGTTCTCTTGCTAGGGAAGACATATAGAAGTGTATTTTCAGGACAGGATTTGACTTATAGAATTTTCAGACTAAAAGGATTGGATTTTCTTTCTTTACATATAAGCCATGACTTTTTTTTTCCCCTGTACTTTACTCCATGCAGAAGTAGTCTTGGATTTCTAAAACAATAATGCAACACAAAGTGAGCATGATTTTACATGTCTTCTGTGAAGTCTGGAGTACAATTTTCACAAGAATTTTGTTCTATTATTGTAATGTCTTTGTTTTGTTATGGACCAAGTTCTGTCACTGACCTGCTGCTAACTCTTTCTATCAGAACAAAAGAAAAGTGAAAAGTTCTGTTACTTAGGTAACTTGCATCATTATTAGAAATGTGTGTACATGTTCACAGCTAATTGAGGGCTTTTTAGGAAGTGGAGGAGGTTGCTTGTTTCTTTCTTCTGGTAGTACTATTGCTGCAGGAAAAAGATGCATTATGTCACTGACTTAGGTGAAGCTCTTGGTCAACTGGAAGTTGTGAGAATTTTGCCCTTGATTTCACTGGAATTAAATTACACTGATAGCATTTCAACAGTGGAATTCCATGCTGATGTAATCACCGAAAGCCAGTAT
The DNA here is from genome assembly GCA_016647715.1 of Pavo muticus. Taxonomy (NCBI): domain Eukaryota; kingdom Metazoa; phylum Chordata; class Aves; order Galliformes; family Phasianidae; genus Pavo; species Pavo muticus. Next base: position 926,722 of record JACDJE010000091.1, read on the forward strand.
AAGTCCACGTTGCTGAGAGGAGTAATTTCACCTTTGTTTCTACTCCTGCCTCATATTTCTAGCCTCAGCAGTTTGCTAGAGGTTGCATTTATGTGCCTATCCCTGTAGCAGGAGCAGGAGATTGACCTGTCTGAAAACTAAATAGGAAATAAAAGTGTTGGATCAGCCTGATTTTATCATCATGCACATGAACACAAATTTCATTGGGAGGGAGAAGATAGGCTTGCAGAGAGATACTGGAACAGAAGTACTTTATATGTAATTTTCTGTTGAGTAAACCAGTTATGTTAGATCAGTCTGAAATATTGTTTTCTGTAGGTGACATTCTCAATACCTTAACTAATGTCTCCGGACGCAAACACCCATCAACAGTTCAGGCCAAACAGCTGAAGATGTGCCTTCCCATGATGCCTGTAGTGCTTCATCTTGTGACATCCCAGGTAGATTTTTTTTTTCCCAAACTCCTTCAGTTTCTAAAAATCTAATTTCTGCTGATTAGGATCAGCATGGATCAAATAGAACTTAATGTGTGATTTTATTGATGAGTATTTCAGCTAAGTAGCAGTATTAAAAATGTAACCTTGTTTTTGTATACTGTAGGATAACTCTAATGATAAAAGCAAATGTGTATTTTGCCTTCTTTTTCAACATGTCTGTGAAATACTTTTTACTTTCTGTGGTCGTAAGATGTGTGGTAACTGACTTTTTAAACTTTTGCTAAATTCAAATAGGTATTTCGTCCTCGCATTGTCACAGAGGAGTTTCTTTTCAACTATGGGACCTTACTTGTGAGTATAAACATCTAAATTAAATGGTGTTTGCAAAAAATACACGTGTAAAATTTTGGGATTTCAGTGCAAAGTTGTTACATTAAATTTATACATTGGAGAGACATCTTTATTCTGAATACATTTGTTTAGTTTTGATTTTGAGCAATCTTCAGTGGCGTGATATTCAATTAAGTTAAATTTTGGGTTCTCCATCTGGAACAGAGCAATGCCAGACACACGTATAGACCGGGGAACAAGATGCTTAGCAGAAAGGGATCTGGGGTGCTGGTGACAGCAGGTTCAACATGAGCCAGCAGTGTGCCCTGGCAGCCAAGAGGGCAAACCACATTTTGGGGTGCATTAAACACAGCACAGCCAGCTGGCAAAAACAGGTGATGCTCCCACTGTATTTAGCATTGATGCAAATACACCTTGCATCCTTGCATCACCTTGCATCCTGTGATCTGAGCTCCACAATATAAGAAAGATGTTAAAGTACTTGAATAAATCCAGAGGAGAGTGACAAAGCTGGTGAATTTTATGATTCTGTGACAGAGCTGGAAGGTGTATCTTCTGAGGAGGGGCTGACAGCACTTGGGTTGCACAAAGAGGCAACCTCAGTGCTCTCTGCAGCTCCATGAGGAGGGGATGCAGAGGGATGTGCTGGCTCTGCTCCTGAGAACCAGTAGCAGGATGTGCCGGAATGGCACAGATCTGCCCCAGGGGAGGCTCAGACTGGACATTATAAGTATTTCTGTCCCGTGTGAGTGGTCAGGCACTGGAGCAGGCTCCCTGCAGAGGTGGCTGATGCACCATGCCTGTCAATGCTCATGAGACAGCTGGACAATGCCCTCCTTAACGTGCCTTTAGATTTTGGTTAGCCCTAAAGTGGTCAGGCAGTTGGACTCAGTGATCTTTATAGGTCCCTTCTAACTGAACTGTTCTGTTCGACTCTCTTCTGTCCTCTTCTATTGAAAGCTACATATATTATCAGAAAATGTTTTCTTTAGTAATCTATTGAATTGAAAGGAAAATATGCTATCCTGTGCTCAAGTAGAAAGATACTCTTTGTATCTCTGATATATTGAAAATTTCCTGTGTGCTTTATTTTACAGTAGATTTACCTCTGAATTGCACACAATATTATTTCTAGAAATTTTTCTGAAACCGTGATGAGGAATGAGACATAAAGTAAGGTTGCCTGTACTTTTTCTCTATATTTAGTTGATGAAAAGCTGAGTATTATAAGCTACAGAGAAATTAGTCTTGTAACATCTATAAACTATATTTATGACATCAGTGATGGAAAATGAACCTTTAACTGTTCCATAAGATAGTACAGTTAAAATGAAGTAGTACAATTGCAATGTAATTTCTGTATATCAGTTGTTTCTGCTGAATGAGGAAAAAGCTGATTTCTAAAGTTGCCTATCAGAGTTAAAAAAATAAAAATAAAATAAAATGCTTTTAAGTACACGTGTTCTTAAAAGACAGCTATATACTGACTTCCACAATTGCATGCAGAAGAAATGCTTCCCCACAAACAGCTAAGTAAAATTTTTCTGTTCATATTCACTTCTCTTTCTCTTTTGACTTTGTTTCCAAGAAAATATGGGTTTAAGTTAGGACTCATAATTAGTGAGAAACTTTTTGTAAGAAAAATTGCATTAGAATAAAGTGAAAAAAATGTAGAAACGGAATTAGAAAATCTTTTATCTCTATGAAGCGCTTGTAAATAGCAAGTAGATTTATTAATGATTTTGGATCAACCTTTTAGAAGATGAAATTCCTTTGTCAACGGTACGGGTACAGTAGACCAAGCACAGCATAAGTTTTCTTTTGACATTTCTTCAAATTACTTGAACTACTGACTAAGGAAATCAGGCTAATCATGTTACTACAGCTCTCCTCTCAGATCAAGGAGAAGAAAATTACTTGACTGACTATTTCCTGTGTCTTGTCTCCATCAAACTAGGCAATTCAGGAACTTAAATATACTATTTCAATTTATGCATAAAAATTGTGGGGAAGTAATACAACTGAAAAACGTGTATGAAATCAGAGTCTATTTTATATAACTGTGTAATTAATTCTGAAAGAGTAACTATCCATTCTACCAGAGAGCAGTCTACTCTGAAATTTTGCTTACCAACATTCCCACTGACATCCATAAAAGGACATTCGATCTTCAGCTTGTACTTTTTTTAAAGTACTGCGCTTCATTTGAGACCTCTAAGTCTGAGCAAGCTAGTCCTTCAAGTTGTTTTTTTTTTCAAATTTATTCCGAAATCTTACTCATTACAATGAGAAACGATTAGGAGTCGAAAGATACGTACTTGGTATTTGGAAGGAAAAAAAGTATTGATTTTCCTGTAACTGTTGTTCATTGAGAAATATCTTTTTTCGTGCTGCTTTGAAGTTATTTCTATCATCACTGTAATTCTCAGTGCTCCCATGAAAAGAAATTGAGAAGGAGTTGGGACAGTCCTTTCATGTTTTCAGCTGTAAATAGACATGAAAAAGACTTGCTCTGCCCCAAAGGCACAGCTAATAGTAGGCTCCCAGTGGAATGCATAGGGGATACTTGCTTGTCATAGAATACACACAGTTCCCCTCCACTGCTCAAAAAAACAACAAATGATGTATAAATGCACCTTCTCCTTGGTATCCTTGGTCTTAATTTTGTAATAGGAAATTAAGGAAATAAGCAAAAGTAGCCAAACAATTTATGCACCAAATGTGTTGATTTTTTTCAGATTGGTCTTGACACTATGGTTGTAAGTGAAGTGGCCTTAAATGAGCAAACAATATAATTTGCTCTCTTCCAAAACAAATTAATTAGATTATAACTGATAATTTTCGTCAAATGATTAGGAAGATAAAACACCTGCTGTTTTATAGAAGCAATTGTTTTTATGGCTTCTTCTGAGATACTTTTATATTATGAAATATACAGTTAACTTCTATCAGAATTTCTAATCAGAGAAGAACCCTTTAGATGTCTGTTACATACAGAGGAAAAGTAACCCATATTGGCATTTCTGCTCTTCTAATATGTAACAAAGTTTTAAGTGATGGTGCAGTGTGAAATAAGTGTTTCAGAATGATCATTTTCTTTCTGTTTTACATCACATAAACATACAGAGATATGTTTGCAAAATTGGAAAAGTGTTATCCATTGTATTGTCATGTATCCACATAATGCATTCACTGTATATTAAATACTGCGTAAGTAATTAAAAACATATGATAAATTTGGCTGATATTTTTTCTTTCTCTAGCAAGCGTCTTCTGCATCTACTGTTAAACAGACAGCTATGCATAAAAGTAGAAGTAGAGAATGAAATCAAGATTAAAAGGCAAAAGAATAGCAGGTGTACTTGTACAATATTTCCTTATCTAACATTATTAATACTTCACTGTTCCTGTTCCTCAATGATGAGTTATTTAGATGATACTTAGTAGAAGGCTGTGCCTTTTTGTATGTACTCACGTGTGCAAGTCTATCTGTAGTAGGCATAGCAGCCATAGAGATCAAAAAGATGTACAAATAACAGAAAATTGCATTTTCTAGGAGAATCTTTGGTCTTCTGAGTGAGTTATTTAGCATAGCCATATCCAAGGTAGTTCAAAGGCTTTTTAGAAAGTACAGTTTTCTGTTAACAATAAAGTAAGACATTTAATTACTGCCTATTTAGCTGGAAATGCTGCCATTCCTTACATGAGTCAAAGTAATGATCCTTAGTGTACTCTATGTTTAACTGTCCAGCAACATTAAAGACTTGCAAAACTATTTTGTAATTGCCGGATTATGAACGTTTTATCTTTCATATCTAAATTATTATGAGAACTGTAGATGCATCAGTGTTTTGTATTTACTCAATCCTTCAAATTTCATTTTGAAATTATACAGTGATTATGCCTCTTAATTTTGTTTCTGCCATGTTTTGAAATAAATGCTTTTCTCTGTAGAATTTTATCAGATCGATAGAGTCAGGAGAAACAAATTTGGATGGAGCAATAGGTAAGTTAACCCATGATATTACTTGCACATTTATATGTAGGCATTGCATAGATGTTGCATTTTTTTATATAAATGTAATGGTTTTTACTAATAGGTCCAGCTGCATCAGAAGAACTGATTAAGAATACTTTGTCAACATTTGAAGCAATAACACTGCATCCTGCCTTGTTGACAATCCATCACTTGACTGTAAGTCTGGCAACAGATTAAATAGTTGCAGGGTAATTGGCAGAATCCCATTGATAAATGAAATATTTTGAAGATTCAGAAGCTGTTTGAATTGTAACTTAAATTGTATTGTGGTTCTATTTGACAGAAAAAAAAAAAGTATAAAGAGATTTATTTTCTCAAAATGTAAGACATTCGGGCTTGGTTTACTGTATTTAGAAATTGCAGAGAATGAGGAGGATATTTGCTTAAGATTTAGAAATAGCACTTAAAACTATTTTCAAATAAATATCATACCTGATTCTATAAGTATGTCATTACACGTTAGTTAAATTTTTCCCACTTAGTTTGCCATTATACTCTCAAGATAGCTTGGAAAGACCACCTTTGAGGGTTGACGACTCTACTTCATGAATTCTATTCCTGCTGAAATCAACAAGAGTAACAGTTTGTAGCAATTACATGAGTTATCATTGTTGTGTGTGCTTTTTTTTTATATCTTTAAGCTTAATTGTTTGCTTACTGCAAATTGTATTGTAATTACTAAATCCACGTACTTTTAGCCTCGCATAACGCTAAGGATCTGTTTTGTTCAAATTTTTTTATTTAATTAATTAATTTGAGCTTTGAGATAAGCTGGCTAAAACCAGAATTGTGTTGGGAAATAATTGTCAGCAAAATGGGAAGTCAAAAGGCTTGATTTAGTGACTGACAAATCCTTGTAACTTGTCCCATTTGTTTGCGAGCTCTCACTAAAAGTATAATTGGGATGGACATTTAATTTGAATTGAAATTTGTTTGTGTGCTGAAATTAGGTTAAGGGCACACTGAATATAGCACTTAAGTCAAGATGAGCTTTGTTTTAGCAAGCTGTGCTAGTTAAGAATGAGCAATCCTAGGGATTGTGCTAGGGAAGAATGGTTGAGAGTAGAAATGAAATATTTTTAGATGTTGCATCCTATTTGGTATGCATGTTAATTGAATGCTTGTCTAGTAAAGCCTAGTTAAGTGAAAACATTAAATTTGTTTAAAAACAATTGAAATTCAAATAACATATTGTTGATCCTCATTAGTTCTCACAACCTATGAAGAGTATTATTCAAATAAATGGTTCTTATCCACAAAAATCTAACCGATTAATAGTGAGCAAATAATACAGAATAGAACAGTTTAATTAACTTCAATATGGCTATGAGTGTTCTATAAAATAAAGTTAAACAGGCGAGGTTTGAATACCTACTGATATTTTCCTACATGTCTGTCAGCCCGTAATTTGCTGAATTTCAACATCATTCTAGAACCACCTCAATTTTTAAAAATAATAGTTTAACTTCTGTGGCTTATCAGTGTGACTTGTATTGATGGAGATAAGCGCCATTTTTTCATGGAAGTCTGTCAGCACTTACTAAAGCTGCAATACCTTTTGTCAGTGTATTCTATTAGCTGCTATTTGAACTTTATTGGCTGTATTTATTTATTTTATTCCTAGGAAAACGGCATCAAGGAGACAGCTCCTTTTTACAGCCTTTCCTCCCCTACTCCCATTATAACATTCAGCACAAAATTATGCTGAAGCTAGGGGGAATGACTGTCCCACTCACTTTTAAGTAACCCTTGGCCTAGCGATAGGTGAGTTTTATTTACAGATCTAGATTTTTGAGGAGCAGTTTACTTCATCACACGTGTTGAAAGTTTTAGAGGTTGATTTAAAGTCCATCTGAAAAGCTCAAATAAACTCATGTAGATATAGATAAAGCAGCCTATCTGTCCAGTGATGTAGCACTTCAGTAGAATAGGTTTCCTGATTCAGAATAGGTCTGTATTGAAATTTATTCTTTTAAAAATAACTATGTCCTTGTCAATGAACAACTTTTTTTCTTCATTTGAGAAAAATAAAAACTATTACTTTGTTCATTTTGTAAATCCTCCTAGCTGAAGAGTCCTCCTGACACTGAGCAAATAGCCATTCAGGCACAAAATAAAGTAGAAAAAGTGCTTTCAATTTGGTATGTTAAATTCAAAATTGTCCGCTGTAATTAATAATTTCTAACCACATCTGCCACTAGTGGTGCAAACTGTAATTAGTTTAATACTATTTACGAAGTCTAGTGTGCTAATTATACTTGAATGTACAGCTTACATTACTTTAGAGGAAAGGAGTACTTCATCTTCTATGATGCATACAGAATATTTTTAGAAATGCTGTTACTCAAGGGATGTCTTCTAATTGCTGCTCGCTGAGCATGACTGGAATCTATGAATATAAATGCCAACACCCAGTGGAACTTAGTGCCTTTTAAAAAAGTTGAAGCAAGACATGTTCAAGGTTCCAGATCAATATTTAAGTGTAACAGCAGTTAATAGGAGACTCTCTGACTGGAGAGAAATGTGTTTTTTAGGCTGATCTCTGAAGCCTAGATTGCTCATTTAGATAAAGTTGGTTACAAGCGGTGTTTTATGAACAAGGCGGGGGGGAGCCATCACATTATTGAGAGGATGTATTTGTGATCAGTGGCTCTGTGTCAGGGTGGAGGCCAGTCACAAGCAGTGTCCCTCAGGGGTCGGTTTTGGGTCCAGGGTCCGGTGCTCTTTAACATCTTCATCAATGACATAGATGATGGCATCGAGTGCACCCTCAGCAAGTTTGCGGATGACACCAAGCTGAGCGGTGCAGTCGATACATTGGAAGGAAGGGAGGCCATCCAGAGGGACCTGGACAGGCTGGAGAAGTGGGCCCTTGAAAACCTAATGAGGTTGAACAAGGCCAAGTGCAGGGTGCTGCACTTGGGTCGGGGCAATCCCAGGTATTTATACAAACTGGGGGAAGATCTCCTTGAGAGCAGCCCTGCGGAGAAGGACTTGGGGGTCCTGGTAGACGAGAAGCTGGACATGAGCCAGCAGTGTGCGCTTGCAGCCAGGCCATTCTATGATTCTATTTTTTCATTCTAACTGTGAAAGTTCCTTAAACTTTCTGATGAGAAATGAAATGCATTTTTTCTTAAATTTAGTGAATTTAATAAAAAGTGAAGTTGTTTTAAGCAAGCAAAACCAGTAAGTTTTCAGTTCAGATCTGGTTTTATTTAGCTGCAATCAAAGTTGTGTAAATTAAGAAGAGCTTAAGAGTAGCATTTAAGGTTCTTTCCCAACAGGAGAAAAAAAAAAAGTGCCTATTCTAGGCTTTACTTCATGTTTGTTTTGTCTTTTTATTTGTGTCTTGAACAAAGATTGAGTTATTGATTTTTTTGTGATCAAATTTATGAAGAACATCTATCTCAAGAAAGTTTTTGAGAACATTCATTTCTGTGGTGGCTGATTTTATTATACATTGCTAAGTATGGTAAAGTCAAGGGAAAATGATGTAAAGTGTTCAAAGGAGAACCATTAGTGAGCAGTCATTTTGTGTGCAATTGTGTGTATTTTTTACAAGATGCAGAGACAAACACAGAGTAAGTGACTCAGCAAGTTTCTACAAAACTCTGTACTCAAATGTTATGGTGAAGGCCTAAATGAATAATCCCTATAGACTGGAGTGGAATGCAAACAATGATTTTGTAAACCAACAGAAGTCCAAGTGTTTGTTTACCCCCGTACATAAAACAGAAAACTATTTAAAAGTGAGTATAGTAAATGTTATAAATACATATTTTAAAATTTGGGTAACAGTTCAGTCATAATTAACTGGAAGAGCTCTATGCCAACTGTATCACTTAAATTTTTCTTCTTTTTCTCTGCTAAGTGTGTTAGTTTTCCCCAAAAAAGACCTATGGTAATTCAGTGCACTTTGAACAGTGATGAGGTTCATGACAGCAGCCAGCTGGTTTCTGTGGGAGTCCTTTCAATACTCTAACTAGCTCACAAGAGTGCTCTATATACTGCACAGATAATCTCTTACCTGAATCACAAAAGTTATTCTGTAGTTTAGGCAAAAGTTGTCAGCAGTGATTCTCCTCCTGAAGGTTTTAGAACCTATTTTTAAAAACTGAGCCTAAATAAAAGCACCATAAGCTTGATGAGAAGTCAAGGGAAAAGCAGTGTGACATGGAAATCTGCTGAATGACAATATAAGAGTTATTATTTTCACCGAAGATGACAACACAGGGGACTGAAACTTCAGCAAGTGCTTTTCTCTGCTCGTCTTAGTCTTTTCTTGATTGGGCATCAATGTGTTGTTCTTCATCCACAAGCTGTTCTCATCTAACTACTGACATCTTAATTTTGTCAGTGTGGGGCATAACCGTATGGACATATTATACAGCATTTCATCAATCACTTTCCCTTTTGAAGTAGATTAAAAATGTACACCCCATGTGGCTTTCTGTCCATTAAGCTAATCCACATGACATGAGACTTTTTCTTGTGTGTGAAACCAGTTCTGTACTAATTGACATATTGAGTCAATCAGTCGGAGCTGTCTCTTCCCTGAAGTAAAAAAAAAAAAAAAAAAAAAAAAAAAAAAATAAAGAATTAAAAAAAAATTTAAAAAAAAAAAAAATAAAAAAAAAAAAAACATAAACCCAGTTCATTCTAACATTCATTAGATTATTGTTTTTATTACATTCTGAGAGATTACTGGGAGTATAAAAAACATTGAGAATCATGCTGTGCCCTCCAGCAGATGCTTAAAGAAGTTTGAAGGCAGCATGATCCTAATCCCATGGTCAATCTCAGCAGCAACTTTGTATGTGGAATTTTAATGAGAATAAATGTCAAGATGATGATAGCTGTTGTGGATCTTACATGTGACTGGCACAAAGGTTTTGGAAGTTGATAGTCTTTGCTTTGTTGCATTTAACTTGAATTGTGGATTAGGAGAAGATGTTGGTCAGTAGTTGTAAATTAAATATGCATACTGGAAAGGATAACAGACCTCTAGAAAACTGTGAAGATAATGTATTTAATTTGTTGCTAGTTTGGGTAGCATAGCTTCATGGAATGGATAATGTAGTATCTTCTTGTAAATTAATTCCTGGATCTGATTTTCACCTGAGAACAGCATGCTTCGGAAGTACTACTGGACCAGGCTTTAAACCTGCTTGCCCTTTCAGTCCACCCAGTGTTACACCAAATGTCAATGTTTTGTCCACAAACACTGATCGGAAGATCTCTGAAGCTCAGTTGTAAGCAAATGAGAGACTTTTTTTTTAGGCTGGTAATGTTGGCTGTATTGAGGGAAGTTCTGTGGCCTTGAGAAGAGGGTTAAGCTCCGCATCTAAGCATACCTAAGTTGCAAATGATAACAGTTAAGATTGATGATATGCTTGTTAATTAATACACAGTGGTTGCATGTATATGTTGTGTGAATTCAACCTTGCTGACTACACATCCTTGTTGCATGTGCAATACTCTGTCATAGGGTAATTTCCCTAAACAGGAATGTGCTAGTATTGGATCCTTCTGCTGCAGGCCTTGTAGAGTTATAACTGCTCTTTGGATATCTGTGGAGCTTGGACTTCGTTTGATGAGGCTGAGTAAAAGCTGAGGTGATTTTCTTTGTCACTAACAAAGTAAGAACATTTATTTGGTATGCAGGTCATGTGTGTCTAACATGGCCTGAACAGTGGAGACAAAAAGACTGCAGTCATGGTTTTCTCTTCCAAACCTTCTCACAGGAGTGGTTGAATACTTAATTGCTATGAAACTATGGCTTGCCTCTCTCTCTTTTCAGAAATAAAGTACAGAGACTTTGCAGAAGAATTTCTGTTAAAATTGTACTTTGTTTCCTACAGATCTGTCAATGATTTGGGACCAGTTTGGCCTGATTCCCTGACTAAATGGGGTGGAGGGACCCATGGACCCATGCCCCAAAATAGGGGAAGGGGGATAGGGAAAAGATAGGGAGATGGGCCTAAAAACAAAATAGCTGCAACAAGCTAAGGGAGAAAACTAATTTACTAAATATGATACTGAACTGCAAGATAACAATATAATACAATTTAATTGGAATCCAAGCTAATAAATCAAATAAATGAGAATGTCCAAAACCGAAGGCCTTACTCTAATGCTGAAGGCGGGATGGCTAAGGAGTGCACATCACAGAGATGAGCAGTAAAAGAAAGGGGCAATCTCGTGACTTCCATTCAGAGGGAAAGATAAAACTGCTCAGAAAATGACAACAGGACAGTGAAGTCTTCTGGGAGATGTAGTTCTCTTCTGAGAAAGAGATACCCAGAAATACTGACACGGAACTGGAGCATTAACTCTTTAACTCCCAGTGCATTTCATGATGTTGTGATGTGGAATACCAATAATAGAAATCATAAAACCGTGACAAGATCTGATTTGTGAGGTTGATGAAAACGTGGAAGAGTGAGCACAGCTTCTGCTGGGTGCTCAGACTTGCTAGTAGAGTTTTTCTTGTAGGAATCTGTGTTAAGATGATGTTCTGATTTTGGATACTAAACTTGGATTTCCAATAAGTTTTTAACACTCATGCACCAAAGACTCTTAAAATCCACCAGTGAAACTTCCCTCTTATCTTCTGACTGATCAGCTATTTTTAGGTAGTTAAAATTAACTAAGTAGAGAATAGAGATCCCTTTTAAAATTTTAGGTATGTTAAGAAAAATGCTTTACAGAGATCTGTGTTGCAGCATGTGCTATTTATAAGTAATAGAGAGAAGGGCATGAGTTGTGAGGTGAGGGAGCTGCCTGATATTGCTACATTATTTGCAGTAGTGAAAACTAAAACTGACAGAAGAGTTGCAAAAGGTTTTCAAGATACTGAGTGGAAGGATAACATAATGACATACAATTCAATACTGATAAATGTCAAGCAATGCATATAAGGAAAATCATTCCAATTATGCATACATAATGTCAGGCTCTAAACTACTTGTAACTGTTCTGTCTATTTTTTAGCATAGTTTTTTTCTGTGAGAATGGTGACTTAATGCTTAGCCATAATCAGAAAGATAGCTAGATTATTAGAAATGACTGGCAAAAGACCAGAGAGAAAAGCACTGTGCCAGGGCAAGTCCATGGCAGACTTGCCTTCAGATCTGGGATGTTGAATACGGTTGTGGTCAATTATTCTCAAAGGGAACAAAAAAAAAATACATCTTGGTGATGCAGGGCAAGATTGAATAGGTAAGAACTTCAGCTTGTAGCTTGTAAGTGGAAGAAGGAGTATATAAAATAATGAACGGAATGAGAAAGATGAATTCAAAATAACTGTTCATGATTTTCTAGTGGGTATCAAGTACGTAACTGGACAGATGTTTTAAAATAAAGAAGTGCCTTTTCTTAAGGCACAGTTGAGGTCTGGAATTCTGTGCTGTACGTATTGCACATGCTAGCAGTATGAATACATTTTAGATAGGATTGGACAAATTTATCAGAGAGGTTAGTAAGCTGTATTAAATGCAAAAATACTGATACAGCTTCAGCTTAGAAAGTTAGAAAAATATCTGAATGCCATCGTTTACATGGAGATTTGACTCCAAATACTTGTCAGCAGCCATTTAAAAGAAGAAAAGATGAATCCTTGTTTGAGTATTCTTTGTTTGAATCTCTGTAAAAGTACCAAAAGAGTAATAGCATGCTTCTTATACAAAGTTTCCAGAAACTCATGCAATTTGCTGATTTGTTTATTAAAATTATTTTTATGTACTGGATACAATATTATTATGTTTTTCTTTTTTACACTCTAGCTCACATCCATATCTTGTTTTCAAATTTGTGTGCACCCTAGTAAAAAAAAAAAAAAAAAAACAGACAAAAAAACCCTCAACAAACTCAGTGACCTGAATGGCATGAAAAGTAGATTGGGGCTGCAGAGTTAGGAAGTATAAAGCTGAACTTGATGTTAATATACAATTTAATAGTCCCTTCACTGTGTACATTCTGGTGTGCTCTTGCATTACAAAATAATTTTCCGTAGAAATAGTGCCCCTGCAGCAAACTGACTTGAGACAAAACCTGCTATGGAGAATGCCAGTCTGAACTGTTTATTTGCCAAGAATGGGTTTTGTGTTATTAAAAGGTCAGAAAAAGCTACTAAAATTATTTAAGACCTAAAGAGCGTTCTTTACAATGACAGTTAAAATATATTTATCTTAGAAAACACAACGGCTTTACTACATTAGGTTGAGGGAGGTGATCCTCCCCCTCTACTCTACCCCAGTGAGGCCACATCTGGAGTACTGTGTCCAGTTCTGGGCTCGTCAGTCCAAGAAAGATGGGGAACTTCTGGAGACAGTCCAGTGATGGGCCACAGAGATGATAAAGGGCCTGGAGCATCTTCCTTTTGAGGAAAGGCTGAGAGACCTGGGGCTGTTCAGCCTGGAGAAGATTGAGGGGGGATCTTTTATCAACTCTTATAAATATCTAAATGGTAGGTGTCAAGAGTGACAGGAAAGCAGCAATGGACACAAACTGGAAAACAGGAAGTTCCACATGAACGTGAGTAATAGCTGCTTTACTGTGAGGGTAACAGAGAAGAGGCTGCTCAAAGAGGCTGTGGAGTCTCCTTCTCTGGAAGTATTCAAAACCTGCCTGGACATTTTCCTGTAAGACCTACTGTAGGGAACCTGCTTTAGCAGAGGGTTGGACTATAAGATGATCTCCAGAGGTCCCTTCCAACCCCTTCCATTCTGTGAGTCTGTGATCTAAGTAGAAAGACTACTGTTAATAGTATATGAAAATGAAAGTTCATAGAAATTAAAGTTATATCATACTGCTGTGTACTGCCATCTTAATTGGTGTCATTCTGAGTTAATGCTGCTGCTAAATGATTTTTAATATTCCACATTCGTATATTGCTTCAGACAAATTAGAGATGCTCTTTTGCTTTTCTTCTCTAGTTTACTACTTAAATTAACCTTTTCATTTGAGAAGCTTTGCAGTAGGTTGAATAGATTTTTGGATTAAATGACATTTTTTGCCTCACAGGTTTGTTATATAAATGATAAATTACCGTTTGCAAAAGAGTTTAGAAACCTGTACTAATGGATCTGCTGGAGTGCAATGAAGTTTTATTTTTTATCTTACTACATATTAACTGAGAGGACTGGGAAATACTTCGAAATGATAATGTTTTACAAAAGCATCTATGCTACATCATTACCTATTTGAGTATAAAGGCTATCTGTGCTTGCAAGTGAAGATTGATTGCTATACCTCAAGCAGAGACCTTTACCTCTTCTATTGAAATTATGTAACAAAGGCATCTTTTGATAGTTTTTTCGGAAGTGAAAAAAAAGCCAAAGACTAAATGAATCCTTTAAATCCAGGGATTCATTTACCAGGGACTACTGGTTTACAATGAAATAATTAACTAGAATGGCTCTAGTTACTGCTAACTGGAGCCTAATTTCATTTAGTAACCCCTTTTCGTTATGTTTTAAGCTTCTCTAGCTTTTTCTTTATAGTAGCTGCATAACTCTAGAGTTGAATCTTCTAGAGGTTAGTCAATAAATCAAAACACATAGGGAACTATAAGCTATATATTGCACCAAATCGTATTTGTGGTGTAGTAAAAGCCTATCTAGTAATTTTATTTGTATAAATAATTCCAAAGGTAAACTGTGTATCCATGGTGCTTACCTTCCCAAACCAGTATCAATTAAATATCTAAAATGATAATTAATAAGTAGCAAGGGATCTGTGTTTTGTTTATAAACTTCTTACTTCTGCAAAGCAGGGGAGACTGGCTATCCTTGAGAATTTAGGAAGTATCTTTTCAAATTATCTCTGTCTAGAATTAACAGAATTAATGAGCGGTATTTTCCATAATATTTCTTTTCTTTTGCTTTTGAATTCTACTTCAGGCACCCAGAAGTAGGATAAACAGTTTTCTTCAGATTCTGGCTTTTTACTTGATCTAAAGGCTGTCCTAGAAAAAGGATCAGGTCTAAGTTATCACAGTAAATGTCTTGACATTGTAGTCATATGGAAATATGTCATTCCAGTTTTTCACGCAGTTATTTAATTTTATGCTTCTCCTCCATATTGAGATTTCTAAAGCCTGTCTAGTCTAAATATTATTTCACTAATGACTTAGGACTCAGTGATGTATTCCCTTAGATAAAATACATACAGTACTCTATTTATTTATTTTTAAATATATAAAACTGATTTCATTTCAAATGGAACTAAGCTGACTATGATCCATAATTAATCTGTAATTCAGTACACTCGTGATTAATGAAGAATTGACTGACATTTTTTTCCTCCATAGTTCAAATCTTGACTCTGTAAACTTAAATTTTAATGGAAATCTATGTATCACCTGAATGGAAGAAGTTAAAGTTTTATCAGGACTTTCTACTAAGCTTAACTATATTTCATGAGAGGTAGTAAGTCTTTCCTGATACGTTTTAGCTGTATACAGGTTTCTTTAAGAGGGATGCTACTTAAGATCATAGAATCGTTTGAGTTGAAGGAGACCCTTAAAGGTCATGTAGTCCAACTCCGCTGCAGTGAGAACAGGAACACCCACAGCTAGATCAGGTTGCTCAGAGTCTGCGCCAGCCTGACCTTGAGTGTCTCCACGGATGGGGCTTCCATGACCACATCTCTGGGCAAAATGAGCTGCCGAGCCAGCCAGGAGTCGAACCTAGAATCTTCTGATCCGTAGTCAGACGCGTTATCCATTGCGCCACTGGCCCTGCTTGGTGTTTCTTCTTCGCTCTACTTGATTTCTAGTTTATGGATTAAAACACTAGGACTAGTAGGTATTCCCATACTCTTTTTGGTTACTTTTTTTTTACATCTGCACTGAATCTGATATTTTAAATTAAAATTCACTCTCAGTAAATTCTACCGAACTCACTATTGTTTTCTGTATAAGTACTTTACTGTCTGTAACTTTACAACAGCTTACCAGGGAAAAAATTACTTTGTGGCTTTATAAGTGTGATTACGGTTGAATTTCTATGATTATTCACCTCTTTGATTAAGGGCTCTGTCAGTGGAATGAATATGGATACATCTCTTTTCTTCTTTTTTGTTCCCTGTGAATAATCTAAGCCAGATTTTTTTAATTCTCTCTTTTAGGTTGAGGGCTGTATCCTCCCACCACTAGTTTCTTTGGTCCACAGTCAGAATGGTAAGTATATGGCCACGTCATCTACAGTTTCCATGAATTCCACATTTTGTTTTAATTAAACTTCAGTGTGGTCACATTCTTGGCACCTTTATTTTCAAGTGGAATGGAGACTCTTCAGTTTGCGGTTGCTCTCAGAAACCACATCACTACTCTTAAACCACAAGGTCATGGCTGAGGAGAAAGAGGAGAGCCTAGACTCAAACAGGAAGCTTCTGTCTCTCATTAGAGATTCATTGTTGCCTCAGTAAGTATAATGTTGCTGTTTCAGTTGGGAGAAAACTTGATATTCAATACATTTTGACAGCGTATTTGTTTTAAATGCCAGTTTTATGTTTAAGTGGCAAAATGAAAAAGAGGAACGGCTTTTAACTACTGTGAGAGTTCTCTGCCCACCAGCATCTCTCTCCTAGGTTTATTCAGTACTTGGTTGTATATAACACAAACACAGTTTCTGTCTGACAATCATTTTTGCATCTTGGTGATACTGTGCCTCTGGCTACTCTTGTAGTGAAGCAAGTTTCCCTAGCTGTGATTTAAATATATTCTCCTCATTCAGCTGATGAAATTGGAATATTCCAACAGCAACATCTTCTATATTTTGAATACTGTGCCCTCCTGGAAGATGTTTAGAGATCATATGGAATGGTTTATAACTTTGGAAAAGGAAAAAGAACATGATGGATTAGTCCTCCGTGATTCACTCAAAGTTTATTGCCTCTAAATTGCTGCCCTTCCTGCTGCCCCAAGCAGGAATAAAACCCTACCCCAGTCCATGAAACTACAGCATGTGGGCCAGCTGTGACCTGGAACTTGATTTATAAGGCATGCGGTAAAATGAGGCCTGTCATTTCAAAATGACTTGCAGGTGAGCATAAAGAGAGCTCTGTATGTTATTCATGTCTATACTGTGAGCTGATAACATCTCAGTAGAGGGAGAGAAAACACAGACATAGGATGAGTACAGTAAAGATGAGCCTTCAGTTATCTTGCACACTATTCCAGGATAGTGTTACAGTGTTTTTTAACTGTATGGTCCTCAGAAGTTAGTAACTGTCAATACTTAGCTGTCCTAAATGAGGAAGTTGTTCCCCACCCTTATATTAAGTGAGTGGTGGAATGGTGGAGGAATGGGTGCTGGATTATGATCAGAAACTTAGTGCCTTCCCTATAAATGAGGCTGTCCCTCGCTAATTCACTCACGTTCTTACAGTCTGAGGACTAAAGTTCAGTACATGCATGATTTGTAATATTTTCTTTGTGAGAGAGTGGGAAGGAAATCATAGACGTGTATAGAGAAGTTTATTTTCACACCTTTTTCAAGCTATATCTTCCACTCAGAAACATGGAATTTATTAATATAGATTAAAATGGAAAGTAGAAACATTATTAAAAAATGGAGTTTTGTGCATTATTAAAAGCTGACAGATAATTTTCTTCAGATTGGGAAGAGTCTTTGCGTCAAACAAGACCAAGTTCTGTCTGCTTTGAAACTTGCCCTTTGAAGACATGCCCATCTTATAAAATGTTTTCTCACTGAACTGAGGGAGGGGTCATCCTAACTGCAAACTAGAAAGAAAACAAGCAATGTACTGCTGTTTCCTCTGCTAATTAGCTCGGTTGTGTGGCAGACCTTTCCAGCCTGAATCTAAATGCAGTTGTACTTTGGAGAATTCAGCTGTGATGTATCTTTGGATGTGTATTGTAGATATGTAAAAAGGGTCTTGCAATAGCTCAGAATCTTGGTTCCAGGCTTTTTAAAAATATTTCCTTAATCAGTTCCTTTACGTCACAGGTGGAGATGATGATACTTGTATTTGAAAAGCATTTTGAGATCATCTTAAAAAATATTTAAGGTTATGATAATTGAAATACATTGGAGCTAGTTATAAACAAATTTTACTTCAGTTTAGGAGCATAGTAAAAGAATATATAATTCAGAAAGAATTAACTAGTGTTGCGTACAATAAGTTACTTGAACTTGTATGTTGAGCTAATGCTTAGTAAATGCATTCAGCTTTGGGGAGCAGGAAAGCACAGATGGAACAAAAAGCATAGAATTTTCTGTGAAAAGAAAACTCAATTTTGATTTGAAAGTCTCAAAACTGTTTTGAGAGAAATTAGAAAAGGAGACCAAGTGAAAATCAAATCAGCTGCTTTGAATGTCAAGTAGATACTAAAGATAAGTTTTGTTCAACAGTATTCTAGGTATGGATCAGAAAATATTTATGGAAGGTAGGAATGAATCCTCGTATGGTCTCTACAGTTCTCAAAAGAATCTTTATCTGAATGCAAAGGGCATTGGCTTCAAACTACTGAGGGAGGTCTAAGATTAGATTCAGACTTGTGCTTAAAGATATAACATAAAGCTCTACCCCAAGAAGTAAGAGTTGCATGAAGACTCTGGGATAGAAGGTAAAGAGAGTGATGGCTTGTGTTTGGAGACTGAAGAGGTGTTTGCTGAAGTTGTTCAGCTTTTCTGTTCTTGGACAAAGGATGTGACAGAATGTGACTCAGCTGGAGGGCAGTCAAAAGATGAGAAGAGGAATGCAATGGCTATTCATGGGCACTCTGTGGAATCCTGCTTTTTAAGAGCTGAGAGCCAGTGAGAGGCATCTAAGCTTAACAGTGTAATTTGTTTAAATGCAAAATTGACCCATGAAGTAGAATTTTGGTCACTCTGCGTGAATATAAATTATAATCTTTTTGAGATAAATGCAGGACAAAAAAGCGATTACTACTTTTTTTCCACATCTTTGCACAATCAGTAAGATAGTTCTTCCATTGAATATTTGTACATTTGAAGATCAGAAGATTAACTTCCTTATAGGATCTTGTTCAAATGAAACTGTCATTTCTTCTCACCTCACTGAACAGTCATTTTTCTGAGCATCCCATAACCAAAATGAAACTTTCTTCTCTAAAAAGTATTTTTCTCGTTTATTTTCTATTTCAGATCCATATTTTTTTTAAATCAGAAATTCAAACGCCATCTCTTTCTCATTTAATTATTAATTTTCCTACTTATCCAACACAGTTAATTTGAGCCAATGACAGGTGAAGAATGTGTTTATTAGGAAAAAAAAAAAAAAAAAAAAAAAGGTTTTATTTCATTTTAAAGCTTCTGTATCTTGTTCCAAGCAGACTGTCAAGCCAATTCTGCAAATACGAAATACTGGATATTTGAGATAATGTGTAGATAAAATGTTTAGTCCTTTTTAAGAGCTTAAGAGAATCCGTATTTTACAATCTTTAGGTTCACTTGTGGAGAAGACTGACCAAATAACTCTTTGTGGTGCGGTACATATTGTTTGGAGAACCATTATAAAACGTTCTTTGAAACTCCTGTTACTCAGTGAGTTTGCATTTTGAAGTGGCAGGAAAGTCACTGGATGAACTCATTCATTTAACAAAGTCTTTATAGCACGGAACATTTTCAGCAGATTCACGTATTCATAGTTGATAATGACCTTTATTCAGGAAATGTGTTTACATTAATTGCAAAAACCTTCATTTTAGTAATCTGTGTTTTCTCAGGTGGTATTTGGTTTGTTAGATCACTGCACCTTCTATATTTTTTTCTAATGTTATCTTTGGGGAAAAAACGGAGTTAGATGTAAAAGGGAATGAAACAAGACTTATTTTTTGAACTCCAGGGAATTATGATGCTAAGTGTACAGAATAGTAATAATCTCTCTCAGATGGAATACACAGATGGCTTAAAACTCTTTAAAGTGGACTCCATTTAGGGAAGATATTGGTATGTTTATTAAAAAAACCAAGTGTATTTATATAAACATATGTGTTTGTATGAAACAAGTAATGTCAGAGTTTTAAGCTAGCATTCCTGATGCGTTATTACTGCTAAGAATTAACACTTTTAAGTACTAAATCTTTGTCTTACCAAGTGAGCAGAAGACTTCTGATACCTAAGTCACTATATAGCATCTTTGTTTATCTCAGAAAATGTAGTTGTAGATCCTGCAAAAAAAAAAAAAAATGCAGATAGTTCCTTTATGCTTGGTAGGAATATGTATTGCATGAATGCAGTGTTCTAGCATCAGTGTTTACTAATGCATCATAGTATTTTCTCCTTTTATGACAAAAGGGAATTTTTAATCACCAGTGAGAAATAGTTTTCCTTCAGTAGCTGAAGTCTGTTGTTTGTAAAGGAGAAATTCTAGTTGCCAGAAACATGAAGCTAACATTGTCTAATCATTGGCCTGTAGAATAGGTTCACCAGCATGTGAATGCTTTACAGGTTTATGGCAGCACATTTAGGCTAATACAGAGAAGCTGTGATGCATTGCTTGTAGGCTGTGTGCTTGTGTGGGAATATTTGCCTCTTCTGAAGGAAATCCCACAGGCTGCATCAAGAATGTGGAGCAGGAGTGCTTCACCCTTCTTGTCTTAGAGTTGTCCAGATGAGAGATGGGGCCAGAAAGTACCACATCTCATTCTACCCTTCTAGATTTCTTTCCTATACATATCAGAGTGCTGAGGTGCAAACGGGGACCTTTGTTCCATGGAGGAGCTGGTACACCATAGAAAGTACGTGCCAACGTGGTGACAGGTGATGCAAGTTCCTCAGTTCAGTCATGATGAGGAATTTCAACATGTGAAGTACATTTCTCATCAATTTCCTTGATTTTTACATCTCCTCCTCCCTCCTTCACCAGAACCCAAGAAAGGAAAAATGTTAGGGAAGCATTTTGGTGCACAAAATATGATAATCCACCATATTTTCCTACAAATCATGATTTTGTTATTATTTGAGTAATTCTTCATGTTTTTCTCTTGCAAATCAACACGTTTATGCTTTCTCTTCTGTTAACTTCCACATGTTTAGAGTAGCTCTGCTTATAATCACAGATTACAAGTTTTGATGTGGTTGCATCTGTCTCCTTTAAGCTGACATCTCTCTTCCATCATTGTATCCTCTTGCCCTCCAGATACACTATGATTTTAAAAAGATAAAAATAATCCTGTTTATTGAATGAGCATTACTGGAAAACTGGCAACAACAGCAGGGTCCATTTTGTTTATCAGCAGCCTGTTTCCCTTTCCTTTACCAAGTTTAATGGAAATGCTGAGTTATGGCCTGGACCAGTGATTGAGCACCTGGTGGGAAGGCAGGGCCAAGCCAGGGGAGCTCAGGTGCAAGCAATGTACCTGAGTGATTGGAAGGGCTGGAGCCAGGATCCACCCCTTCCTAGACCTCATTTAAGTGTTGGCAGTGGAGATGAAGGTATTTTGTTGGAGATTGCTGCCTATCTGAGGCCTTCTCAAGGTAAGCAGCTTTTTTTCTTTTGTTTCTGCATTGATGGCTGCTGTGTTTGGGCTTGTCTTCATTTGCTGCAGCCGAGGACTTTGCTACACTTCTATTATTGCTGTATTTTCCGTCATGTTATAGCATTACACCGAGGTATCTAGTGGAGGATGTTTTGAAATGTTTCATAGATGTTTTTCTTGTAGTGCTGTCTTGAATACTGTAACTCTGATTAAATGTTATTTTTGTGTTGTTCTGTTCTATATCACTTGAGTAATGCAAGTATGCTGTATTAAAACAATATTGAATTAAATTTGAAGTAAAATACAGAACTCAGTATGAATGTTCTGCAAGTAAAATATTTGAGGAAGGATCAATATTTGAGAAGAACGTAGCTCTTAATCATATGTGTGTTGATTGATGGTCTTCCTGAGCTCTCAATGAATCTTCTGGCTAATACTGTGAGGCTTGGTTATCTCCATATGGAGAAGCTCCTTTGTTCTTTTATTAACACTGTTTTAAAAGTTAATCTAAAGCTGTTTTTAAATCCTGCTTCTAAGTTGGTCTTGTTTATTGTTTTGTGAACTTTCTAACAGCATTGTTTTTCTATTGTGGTTATTATAAAACTTGAAAATGTTCATAATATTATCAATTTATTAACACACAGCTCTTGATATTGTGTTTTTAAAACGTTGCTTCACTCTTCCCATTCAGGTATGAGTATATCCTGATGACTCCAGACCCAGTACCACTGTATGCTCTGAAACTGTTGGTAGCCCTGACTGAATACAGCCCTGCTTCTGTGAGGTGGTATAACTATCTATTCTTTGCTGTTCTGAGTTATTTCTGTTTCAGTGTAGCTTATTCAATTAGGAATTAAGAGTAACGTAAATCTCACTGTTATTATTCTATTGACTGACACTGAGGAGATTTAGAAAATGTGTAGGGTATTTGCTATAGAACATAAAAATAGCTCAAAAACCATAAGGTTATATAATCCTGATTGTTTTAATACAGATTTAGCATATGAAATATTAAAGACAAAATCATACAAGTTGTATCATTTAAGATGTTTTTTAAAAAATGTTAACTTTAATAGCATTTAAATCATTTAAAATATATTTAGTTTCTCTGCAGATATCACTATCCTCTTTAAGTTCCTGAGTATCCATTTTAATGTTTGGTATAGGTATGCTCAGTATGCTTCAAGACATCTTAGTGTCTCCTTCCTGTTGTTCTGTTGTTTAGGCTGTGATGGACACATAGCTATTCATCTTCTCTGGTCTGCCCAGAAAATTGGGTTCTTTTTGCATTCACTGTTCTCTTTTCATGATGTCTGATAGTGTTACAGTTTAGAAGTCACTGCATACCATACTGTCTCATTTTGATTGATTAAAATGAACAAAAGATTAAAAACAAAAAAGCATATGAAAAAGAATTTTAATTGTTCTCCCACTGATTTTATTGCAAAAGATGAAAACATCGTTTTTCATCTTTTATGGTGTTATTTTGGTGCTTTCAGTGTACTGAGTAGACTAAAACTCAACTAGGAAATTGAGTTGCTTGAGATTTTAAAAAGCTTGAATGCAGAGAAGGTGGTATTCTTTTTTTATTGTGTGCAATCTGCTTATGCTACTGCAAGCTTTTATGCTTAATACAAATAGTAAAGCTTTCTATTTTTAGTATTAACCTACAGATATTCTAATTCTTTTCCAATAAACTATTTCTGTAACCAGAATGCTGGATGTGATAGTAGCAGTCTTCCTCTGTCTAATGAATACTCTTCATTTGAGGATTCATGTGTGTCTGCCACTGTACTTAATATAGATAGTCTATGAATGCAAACTCACTGAGGTATAGCAGACAGGAGAAGTTCCTTTCTTAGTATTATTAAAGATAACTGTGGATATCGAACGAACTACTAATAATTTTAAATGCTACTGTATTTGGTACTGTTATCTAAGGATCAGCTATTATCTGGGTAATAACACATCAGTAATCATTCTCATGTGCCTTACTGTCCCACTTTTACTTTCACTGAATAATTTGTTTTGTTAGATTTCTGAGGGAGTGGAGTTTCTGCAGTTCTCTTGTCTGTTGTCTTCTGGGTTCTTTGTCTTCTCTGAAATTAGCCCATACATCAAAGCTGTGACAAAAATGCATCGTATCTTCATGTTTTCACAAAATTCTACAAAAGAAAGCTGGAACCATGTATGTGCTGTAACGAGCACTAGGTGACAATTGATTCTGTGTTGCTTTGGTGGCTAAAAAGTGGGTATGTGTGTAGCTCAGTGAACATTTGCTCTGTTTTGCCTTTCAGTAGGCAAGTGGGAAGAATCTGCAATTATTGTGATGGGAAGTTTGAGTAAAACTGGGCACAAATCTTTTAGGGTTAAATGTCTTTGTGAGGAAAGCTATTATATTTTAGTACTGTTGATAGTGATGAAGGATCACTGTTCATCAAGTTTGTTTTCTCTATTTATACTTCATCCGTGATACCTGTCTTTCTAGAATGGAAGCTTTCTCCTTTGACTTCATTTAAATGGGAAAAAAAATGGTGGTAGCAAAAAAGATTGCTGTAAAATGACAAAAAGTTAAATTAGCACTTAACAGCTATTTTTGGATGCAACAAGTTTACCTTATTTCAAAATAAGAGTGAATTGGGATGAGGGTGAGGATTATTGTATTTGTTTGTGCCGTAAGATAGCTTGTTCTCAGATATGCTAAACTTCTAAACAAAAATTTTCTTTTTCTCCCTCTCTTCTTTAATCTTACCATATTTCTTGCTTGTTTCTCATGTTTATCTCTTTTTTTCCATCATTCTCAGTTTCTGTCTATGCATTTCCCAATAGAGACATGAACATTTGAGGAATTTGTATTTTAGCATTCGAAGAGGCAGATGCACTCCAGTGTTAATCTCATTTGTTCATAGCTGATGCTGTAAATCAACAGACTTGTAACAATACCAGTGTAAAAAGCTTTAAATCATCTTTTGAACATTTTTGAACACTTCAGTATGACAACAGCACAGATATTCAAGTATTATTTTTTAATGTCTTAGGCTTATGATAAAATACTGTTACATACTAATATATTTTAAATGTCTTAAGTATTTAACATTTGTAAGAATACAAAAAATACCTTGTGATCTTTGCCATTGCTCCACTTTTAGGATCATTTTTAACACTGTGTAGTACAGGAGCCATTCTACTCTATTGCTTTTCAATTTAGCAATGGAGAGTTCTAGTTACGTCCCACTAATGTTCTGCAGAATTATAATTCTCACAAAGGTGCTGGAACTTACATATGAGGTGGTAGCTGTAAAATCAAACAAAGCCCGACTAAAATAACAAAAAAACCTCACAACCTTTAATATGTTTCAGTAATGCCTTTTAGTATTTGAATATATGAACATCCAAAGGTACAAAACCCTGTTTTGTGGGAGATGAGTATTTTGTTGTTCATTTTCTTCTCAAGAGTTATTTATACTCATTTGAGTCTAGTGTTTCCCTTGTATTCCTTTTTCCTTTTATACCATGCAACAACAGTTGTTTGATATATCCTCACTTAGCATTCATTTAATAAGAAAATGCCACATAGTGGAAGGATGAGTTTTAAATGGAATTTGTCCCTTGATTGCCTATTTTATGCTTGAATCAAAGCTAATAGTCTGGCCTTAAGAGTTGTTGATAGTATTGTCACAGCTCTTCTAAAAACCTATTGCCTTGTATTTTCGATAATTTTTAATATTTTATGGTAAAAAATATTGTGCTCTTCAAGGCCAGTGTGGTAATTGCAGGGTTTGCTTTTAGCTATTTTGAAATGGATGATTTTCAAAAGAAATTGCTGATGTTAAGGGAATGTGTAGCTTACTTCATGAACTGAATATCTGAACTACTGAAAACTTGCATTAGGTTTTTTCCCTTTGTGTTACTTTTGGTATATTTTACTTAGATAAGGAATTGAACTCTTCACTGTGGGAGCAAATGTCTTCAACAGTATAATCTCTGATTAAAAGAGGTCGCTATCATTAGGTAGCTTGTCTTTTCTGTGTCTGTCAACTTACTGTACATATTATATGTACTGATAGAAAGTCAGTGTTTTTTTCTTTGGTTTCAGTTTTTGTTCCTTTTTTGAATCCTATGTGTTACTTTGTTGTGTTCTGTACTGATCAGATTGCTAGATTTTTCCTAGTAGTAAGTGTTGATGAGAATTTCCTAGCTTCTATTAACATGGCACATATTCACTCTTAAATTCTTAGCTTTTTAAATTATTGTTAGGTGTTCTTTTAAATGAACTACTCCAGGAAGCTTATACTGGGTAATGATTGTTAACTTGACTGTCTCATAGGTGAAGTTACAAGACATAACTATACTATATACTAAGATAAAGCTATTTATTTTTGTGTGTTCTGTTATGATGATACTTGTCTGTAGTTGGAAACTTAGGACATTTGAAGGCATGAATATATCTGAAAGCTGTTAGACTTGAAACCACAGTCTGCTTTTTATGGATTGCTCAAATAATAGACATTTTTATTTGCAAAGAAGGAAGACAGTAAGGGAAAAACAGTGAAGGTAAGAGGTGAGTTAAAGGAGTATTGTACACCTATAGCCCAAAGTCATCAATGTTTGGGCAGGTTCTGAGGCTGCATTACGGAAACATTGCTCACATAGCTCAGTTAAAATGCCACTATAAAACTACATGTCTAAACCCTAAAACTTTATAGACAAATGGTGACGTAACTTCCATGAACAAATATATCAAAGACCTTGAATTCACAGTTATATAGAATTCATCTTACACTATAGCTGTAAAGGAGACAAGATCTAGGAAACAAGCTCTTAAGAGAAGCAGTAGAAAGCTGTATAGCATATGCTTTTCCACGTTGCTTGGCCTAGATAACTTCTGAACAACCTGTTTTCTTATGTGACTATGTACAGGAAAGCTCATGCCTACCTGAATTCAAGAGCTGAAACTCATAGATTTCATCAGACAATAATCAAGATAGGCACATTGGAGTATTTTTTTTTTAAGTCATTTGACCCATTTTAGATTTCTGATGGATTGAAGAACAGGAGGAAATCAAGAAATGTTTTCCACCTTCCATCTATATCATAAATTTCCCTGATAAACATAAGGCACCAGTCTAGAAAAGGGGAGAAAGTAGCAGAAATCAAAACGGATGCTGCAACAAAAAAAATCTGCTGCTTTTCTGTGCCACAGGTCACCTTGTAACTGTGAAAATGATAGGACTGACCATCTACACCTCAGAAGATTCTCTTCACTAATTGAAGTAAATGTTTATTGCGATCTCTTTGGAGCCACACAAAAATGGTGCAGTTTTCAAACTTCATTTACAGTATTGTTCATAACAATGCATTATCAATTAAAAGGCATTAAAAACACGTTCTAGAATCAGTGTTAGTAACGGCCAGTCATTCTCACGAATAATGTTTTACACTATCTTTTGTGTATACCTCATTATATTCTGAAATGGTCTATCTATTCATGCCCTTCATCTCAAATAAGTAGTGAAATGGCCTAAAACTTTTCTTTAATGTTTGTTGTGGTGCATGTGGTTTTTTCATATTGGTAGAATTTTGGTTAAGTTAACAAGCACCTGTTAGCATTTTGTGTAAACTGTCTTTGAACATGCTGTATTTTCTTTGCCATTATACTAGTGGGCTAGTGCTTCATCTCTTTAGTTTCCTGGTGAATTAACTAATATATGCTTATATTAAATGCTTTAAAAGTACTTTGTTCCAATCATTAGCCATTTTAATTTCCTAATTTAAAGCTGAAATGCTAGCATAAAAAATATATATTTGGTTCTAAATTACTTGATCTTTTAAATGTGTTTTCTGTAATGAATATGAATAAAATAGTATGAAGTATTTCTGATGATAGGTAAGCCTACAGGGCCTAGTCCAACTGAGCTGAACAGTGGTAATTATGTTTTAGATGTGTACAACATCACTGAGAAAATCACAACATAGATGGATTGAGAGATACATTTTTAGTAGAACTTTAGGCAATATTTGTGTGGATTTTGGACATGATTCTTATTGCGCTAGTTTAACGTCTATGAAAACTGGGCTATAGAAAACCTTATTTTCTTCTTAGATAAATGATACTGATACAAAACAGCAAAGAATTCATATGATATTTGTGATTTCTGTACTTTGTTGTAAGATTTGCATATTTATTCATATTTATTGAATAACTTGAGTCAGGAAGACATACCCAGAAATAGACTCTGGAAATGAGCATCAGCTAATAACACTATTGTCAACTCGCACCTCGCTGTAATTCATATCAAAGCCAGTGGTCAGAGTTCATTATTGCAAGTGAGTTCTCATAGTCTAGTCATGTACTGACTGCAATACTAATCACCATCTTTAATGTAAAACACAGCTCCTTAGTTTTGCATTTTATTAGAGTTTCCCTTTAGTAAAGAAATGAGCTATTAACCTTATACCTGTAATTTTGTTTCCTCTTTATGTATTGCTGATCAATTGCTGACTCTCTGTTTTAAAAATATGAAGTGACTCTTTGATGTTACAATTGTTAAGTCATTGTTCAAAGATGTCATACTGTAAGGCTCACATATTTGCTCTTTTAATGTAAAGCTTTAAACGAGAGAAAATGCCGTTCATTTTCAGTTGTTTTTTATTTCAATAGGGAACGTTTGGCATATAAATAGGAATTAAAAAATAAGCTAATAATAAGGAGGGGTTGACTGGTTAAGATAGTAGAATTGGAGTTGTAGGTTCAGCAAATCCAGTTCTACCTCAAACTCCTTATTCAGCATGAAGCAAATCTAAAACATGGAAGACAAGGAAAAAGGCAAGCATGTGTCAATGTTCTCCACAGGCTCTTTCAGCCACCTGTGAGTTACAGAATCACAGAATCATAGAGGTTGGAAGGGACCTCCAGAGATCGAGTCCAACTCCCCTGCCAAAGCAGGTTCCCTACACCAGGTCGCACAGGTGGGCGTCCAGGCGGGTCTTGAATATCTCCAGGGAAGGAGACTCCGCAACCCCCCTGGGCAGCCTGTTCCAGTGCTCCATCACCTCACTGTAAAGAAGATCTTGCGCACATTGGTGCGGAACTTCCTATGCTCCAGTTTCTGGCCGTTTCCCCTTGTCCTGTCTCCACACACTGCTGAAAAGAGCCTTGCCTCGCCACTTTGCTCCCCGCACCTTAGGTATGTATAGACCTGGATCAGGTCCCCTCTCAGTCTTCTTTTCTCAAGGCTAAACAGACCCAGTTCACTTAGCCTTTCTTCATAGGGGAGGTGCTCCAGGCCCTTCACCATCTTTGTGGCCCGAAGTTGTCTTTTCAGAAGCCCTAGGAAAGACATGTTCTGTAGATAATAGCTACTATCCTTTCATTTACATGGCTCCAAAAAGGTACTTTAACTTGCAACATTCATAGATGTTCCATAGCATAACCAGCAGTATAGAAATATTTGCTTTCTTTAGGGTTTTCCTTTGGGTTTGCTTAATCTGGAGCTTGCTGCTTAATTTGATGCCATCAAGGTCTTGCACTGAAGAAGGTGGACACACTACTTCATAAATATCTAGCGTACTTTAGAGGTACCTTTTGCAATCTGAACAGTCCTGTCTATATCTATCTTAAGAGCCTTCAGCAGGGGGCTTCATAAAATACATTTTGAAAGTCCAAGAATGCTGCCTCTACTAGCTCCCATTTGCCCACATACTGACTGATTTCTTAAAAGATTTATGGATTTTATGCTTTGTTGCTTTAAAATGAATGCCTTGTCTGTTGTTTTGTGATTGCCTGCTACTGTTGTTCTTTAAAATAGTTTCTACTCATTTGTTCAGCTTAGAATGTCTGTAGAATGCAGGGTTTTCCTCATCTCTGACTTTTCTCAAAACATAGTACTCGATGTCATGTTTTCTGCCTTTTAAATCTTTCCTACGAAAGCAGGGAGTTTTAGGTAAGGAGGTACATAACTATCTATATGTTATCACAGTTCATCTGTTTTCTTCTTTAGTTCCTTTTCAACACTTGAGTGAATGCTTTCTCTTTCTTATGTCTCTGTAAATTTTGTTAATTTATTCTATAACCTCTCCTACTGACACCTCAATTTAAGGCAAATCACATTGTGTTCCTTACAAAGAAAAATACTGTGGTTTGAACCCATCCAAGCTTGCTTATTATAGGAATGGATGTAAATAGCCTTCTTTATTTTTTCTCTGTTGGGGACATATGAATTATGTACCCTTACAGCAAGGTCCAGTTCTACAAAAACGGATTTCAGTGCTTTTGCGAAGTTTACATATTTAAAGTTCTTTTGTATTTCTTTAAATTATATCTGCGTCCTTGGTGAAATTTAGATAATTTTGTTAGATGATGAACTAAAAAATCAAGTGATAAAGTCATCCCTCTGTGTGGTCTGATAAATCTCTAATTCCTTTTCAGTAGAGCAGTATCACAAAGAGAGGCTGAAATGTAGCCCACTGTGGGGAGAACACAGGCTACTGGATAGCTAGATTTCTCTGAAGAAAAGGAGATTGAGGCTAAAGAAGAGATTGGAACCTGGGTCTCCCTTACAATTCTAAGGAAGACATTTGGTACCCATTAAAAGAACACTGAAAATACTCTTTTTTAGGAAAAAAAAAAAAGCTGACTTTTGCATGAGACTGTAAATCCTAAATGGATATTGATTTCTGAGCCTGGAGGATGGGAGGATATTGGCTAGATCAATGTGATACCTGATCTTAAACACACAGTCTCTTTTCCTTTTTTATAACTGGAAATTCTAGGACCATGAGGCCACCTGAATCCTCATGCAGATCCAGCATAGAAGTGCTATTATTCCCAAATGTCTCCTCAATGTTTTCCTTATTTTTACTACCCTTTTTAAAGACAAATTATGTATTTTAAATGGTAGATGTCATTTATTTTTATTTAAAATGGAGGAAGTCTTTGGAGAACTGGAAGATAACCTTGTTAACGTGACGAGTGGTAGTGCACTACCTGCTTAAAATTTTGTTGCATGCTTAGATTGTTTTATAGCTATGTAGCTAGTATTAATTAAAAAAATATAATTTTTTTAAGCTTTGTATTTACCTAGATCTTTTTCCAGCTCAAAATAGATTTACTTGCGTTCCCTTTCTTTGAGCAACAGAAAATGGGTTTGGATTTTTAGTAAGTTCCAAAGTATTTACTAGGCTCTTCCCAAGAGACTCTGCATAGAAAGAACAGTTAAAAGTAATCATGCGTGCAAGAACTGTGGTTTCTACAGAAATGAAAAAACTGAATTGTTGATACTCTTTCAATTCAGATTTTACTCTTAATGTTGAATGGATGGCTTAAGTTCACTTTAATGACTCTTCTCCTACACATTCCTTAATAGTTCTCAATATAATCTTATGAAATGCAAGAGTACTAGTGCTTTTGTGAAGAAAGAGATCTTTTTGAAAATCTTGCCAGCCTTCTCTTGTATCTTGAACTTCAGCTATTTTTCAGAGATGATGACATCATTCATGTTGTCATCCCAAATCTGGGAAGAAAGCTCTGTAACTCCATGTGGTGTTAGTGGCATTCCATTATTCCTCGTGATACATACTGGGCAACTTGACAAATCAAGCTCGCACTCTCAGATTTCAAATTCTACATTTAAACAGTTAAAACATACATATGGAATACATCAGTATACATATTCATTATTTTCAAAAACCTTGTTAATGTATACTCATGTTCCTCTGGGCATGTGCAGTTGCATCTGAGGTGGTTGTACGGCCACCTTCTTCCTCCCTTTTGTTTCTCCTTCAGCTTCATCACAGTGACTATTGGCTTACCTTTAGCTGTTTTTCCTCAGTTTAGCAGATTTCTGTTGCTTGCTAGGCCATAATGAGCAACTTTCTGTCTTAGTGCACTCTAATCTAAAACAATATATGTTTTAGATGTGTATGGATAATATATCCTAGGAAGAAGTCCTTGCACCTGATAGGTGCAAAGATAAAAGTAGTCTATTGTGACTCCTGTGCTTCTGTGAAGCAGGATTGATGAGGGGGGAAAAAAGGGTGTTCACACACCAAGTGAAGTTAACATGGGAAGTTTTAGGACTAGTGCTCATTAATAAGTTTAGCAAAAGTAATCAATCCTTAAACCAATATACTGATCCCTTTTGCTAAATCAGCCTACATCAATGTTTTGTACTAGAATGAAATTTCATAGGAATTGAAAATTCTTGAAATCAGTGTTGTTCAACTGCCTGAAGTAGTGATCTCTGCTGTGTGAGGTAGGACCTTTGCTTTTATCTCACCCACTCTCTTCTGTTTTCTTCAAGTCAATCTTGTTGTTTCAAATTCAGTAGGAATTTTGTGTGCATGTGTATGGGAAGTATGTTAAGAGTCTTAAAATACTGTATACTATATTTTAAAACAAATCCGAACAGCTCTGTATAATGTCCTTTTGCTGCTTCCTTGCTTTTTGCTATGTCATGATCTGCAGGAGATGTAAGAGAAAGGAGTCTCAAAAGAATTACATTGAAGACATAAACCTACTTTACCTTTCTTATTTAGTGCATTGAAAATGTTGTTCAGTATTTTAAGGGAGGGATGTGTTTACATTTAGAGCTTACAGATTAAGTATTTTCTCATCTTCATTCCTGTTTTTATTTCTAAGAAGTTATAATATGGCAATATGTAATGCATTTATATATTGCTTTTATAATTCCTTAGGAACAAAAATAATAAATATTTTGGTCCATGTGGAAACTTAGTTTTCCCCTGAGTTTAATTTTATTTATACTACAGAACAATTCAGTCTTGCTATCCTTATTTGAACAAGTATCTCTACTGGTATGAATGCTTAGTTATAGAAGGCCAGAAGCAAGAGAATAATTGCTTAATATACTATTGTGTTTTTCAAATAGGACTAAAAGGTTTTGCAGAATTGTCTGAGGAGGTTCTTTTCATATATCAAATCAATAAAGATCATTATATTTTGGGCTGAGATCTCAGTTGGAATTGAGGCACATAAATGTATAAAGAACAATTTTTTTTAAAAAAAAGGGCTTTGGAAATGTGTATAAATATCTATATATGGTTGATATAGCTTGTCTAACCTGCTGTTGATTTATTATATAATTCTGTAAAACATTAGGATGTATGTTATCTGAATGAAAAATCTGAAAGTTTTTAAAAATCAATGAATTTTTCTTCAATGTAATATTAAAACATAGAACTTGAGAAAGGGCTATTATTCTGCTTCTTTGCCTTCAAACAACTCTTTAATACTCAAGAATAGTAGATCTTATATTCTTGTTGAATAAAATTAGTCTTTTTTTTTTTTTTACTTCTAGTGTAGAAGAAGTGAACTTTCTCTTTGTTTAATTAGCCATAGGTGTTAATATTCCATTAGCTACAGATCTTGAAGTTGACAAAATATAAAATCACAATCTGACAAAACCTTCAGGAAATACTCATCTTCAAGATTAAACAACCAGAAAAGCTCTGCTAAAATATTTTAGGATTTTTGAAGAAAGTAAGATTTATTTAAACTTTCAGCAGTTCAATTTATGGTGATTATTGAATTGCATCCTTATGCTGAAGAATTTCATGAGTTGTAATACTCCTTAAAATCACTTTCTAAGGTATTGTAATTGGTAGTTTTTTCATTTGTGTAATTTCTGAACTTAAGGAATTCAGGGCATAAGTAGAGTTGTTAAAAAAAAAAAAAAAAAGCCTATCAGTTGACTGCTCTCAAAATTCATTGTAATTTGTAACTTTATGAAGAAATGTTCTTGTTATGGACATTCAAAGAGAATGGCAGTGAAATGGTGTTGTTTAAGTAAGGTTTGCATTTATTTTCCACAGACTTATTGCTCTCTGTATTGTTCTTAGGTCCACATTGCTTTCCATTCTGATAGCATGAACTCTTAGCAGAACTGCTTATGACATATGGTTTGCTTATTTTATACCATGCTATAAGTTTGTAATATATGAAGCTGATAACACAGGCTCTTCACTTTTTAATTTTAATACAACTTTCTTTATTACAGTTACTGTTTCCCTGTCTGGGAACCATTTTGTTATGATTTTAAAATTATGTTTAAAAAATGGGACTTATTTTAAGATTATTGATTAGGTTATTTTGTACTGCTTGTAAATAGACAGAGGCAAAATTATAGAACATAATGGGAAATCAGCAGAACACAGTATGCTGTGGTTGAAAACCTATTGAAAGGTGTTTCTATGAAACTGGATTTTGAAGCTGGAAACTAATCAGGAATTGGAAATACAAACTCTGTTCTCCCTCCACGAGCTGACTGAGACTGCTGGAAAACTGTTGCAGTTGCATCACTGCGGTGATGCCCTTCCGGTATCTGTGTGCCACACAGTTTTTTGAGCCTGTGCTGGGACTGAAAGTAAGCTCTTTCACCACACGATAACTGGAAGCCACTAAACACTAATATGCAATTTAAAAAAACAAATGCTGTGGGTCAGTACTTTTAGTGCAGATCTTTGTTCTACTTGAAGAGTGTTTTCCTAGAATTTCACATACTTTGACAGCTGTAGCTAAGATATTTGAAAGAAATATCCTACTTAAAATATTTTTCTTACATTTAAGATGTACTTTGATTCTCAAATCTTGTTTAGCTATGTTTATGAGTATCAGTCAGCCTTTCCTGTTTTTAGTACTAATCATATATGTTTGAAAGATCTTTGAAATACCATTGTATAATGGTGATACATTGATTTTTTTTTTTTTTTTTTTTTTTTTTTACAATGAGATCTTCATTGCTGTGTTTATGTCCGGTTTCTGTCTACTACAAAAAGTAAAGCATTAAAAAAATCCAATTATTTGACATCCAAGACAATTTTCTACCTGTGTTCTCTTTTCATTCTTTTTTCCTCCTTGCCCCCTGGGTCATTTGAAATGTAAACTACAATTACTAAGAGGGGTTAGGAACTGGAAGTGAAGAATAACATTGTTCAAGAAAATTGAGTTAATTGGGACCCCTAAAGATAAGTTGATCTTCTCCCTGCTGTAGACACTATAGTGAGTTGTGGCTTTATAATATTTCTTAAAAATCAATGCTAAGATCATTCTTTGCATTTGGACAGCTACTGAAGGGCATGACATAAAAATATGGCAGCGAGATGACTTTGGAACTTTCCAGTTCAATGGTGGGTTTTTATTCTGTGAGATTCACCAAAAAGAATAAATCTGTCTGAATGCTGCTCTAATTTATTTAAGCTTACAATGGACCTGAGAGGTTATTTTGTCAGCGAGACTTTCGAACATTTAGGGGCAGCCATGCTCCCCCCTCCTTTTTTTTTTTTCAGTTGATAGCAGTGAGGTTAATTAGCTTTATTTATTGATGGTCATTTTATACCAAATAAATTCTGAACTGGCCAAGATCTTTACTGGTACATTTTTAATGTACCAGTAGATACTGTCCATGGTCTTAGATGAATATTCCTTTTCCTGTGTTCTCATACTTTGTCTACTTGGAGGGAACAAAACTATTCCCTTTTTCCTTAACATTCAAATGTTGGTGTTTTTTTTTTGTTTTACCTCCTTTGGCATCAGAGTCATTTGAGTCTAATGTTGGCTGTTAGTTAGAACTATGGCATAAAGAAAGGTGGTTTCAACAAATACTGGAATGAAGTTGTTGTCATTTACTTATAAACTTTCAGAAATTCATTTCCTATTTAAATATTCACAGTTTAAAATTAGCTCTGGTAGTAATTTTTTGAGAACCAGCAATTTTTTTTCTAACTCTTAGGCAGAATCTCAAAAGTCCTAGCTTGTTGTGGAAGGGCACAGAACGGTGAACTGAATGAATGAACTGGTTTGCTTTACACATAATCTCTGCTCATTTGTTTTTGAAGTTATACAGCTGTATCCTGGGATGTGTTATGAAGTTTCTACTTGTCATGGATCATTTTGCCTGTGTCATTTTTTCATAAGACATGTGTTCAACCCGCTAGTTTTGTGGTTGTTGCCTTCATTTTTTATTTAAATAATAAATACAAATAAAATGAAAAGTTCTATTAGAAGTATGGTTACTATGTGACAGATGGCAGCAGAGTGTCAGTCTGACAGAATGGCATCTGCCATGGAAGTGCATGTTTAGCAAAGGTGTGTCATTGAATTCCTCCACACGGTAAACAGTGTCCCCCATTGACATTCACCAATGATTACTGAACATTTCTGGATAGCAAACAGTGGATGACAGCACAGTGGGCGGTGTGTTTCAGCAGTGGCAACAGCCACTGTGGGTCACCTCTGCTGGTGCATACTTTTATGAGGGAGGCATGCAGGCTCTTGTTCATTGCTGGCATAAATGCATAGCTAATGGTGGTGACTGTGCTGAAAATGTGTTTTGTAGCTGAGAACTTTCTCTGTCAAATAGTGTTATTTTACTCTTTGTATCTGTTGTAGTTTTCATGAAGATAAATAGGAAGTGTTACTTTCAGAGTGACCTACCTATAATTCTGTTGTCATCATGATGTTTGTGACAGAGATATACATGTGATTTATTCATAGACATAAAGCTTTTGGAATTTTTTTTGAGAATATTCTGCTTTCTTCTGAATAGATTTTGAAATTCAGGAAAATAAAAGTAAGTTCCTTTGGGTAACGGCTCCTCAATTCTTTGAAGGGAAGTGGTTGCAAGTGTGTCATATATTAATATATGTTAAACCCAAGAAGTTAATGTAGCATGCTTCAAAAAACAACACAGCATGTTTGTAATTTCACGTTGTATTGTGTGAATCTCTTAATTCAAATTAGTTAATGATGTGCAGTGGCTGTTTTGTAGTCTGTACAGTACTGTATTTCTGAATTTTTGATTATTTTTTGCCTTTTGAAAATACTAATTTACTTACTGTACCACTCACTTGAATTGCATCAATGAAGCAGATCTAGAAGTAATTTCCAAAGCAGCATTACGTTGCTGTTTCTATTTAATAGCTGAAAGGGAGCTCATTTTTGTTGGAAGCTAATCAAAGACTGAGGTTTGGGGTCATTGATTTTTGGCAACACTTATTCTACTATTCTGCTCCTTCTATGTGTTTAGTATATTAAATAAGAATTCACTTCCTCTCTTGTAAAATAAATCTCTAAATGTGTTTTTACAGCCTTGTGGAAGAAAACCATCTTTATCCAACTCTATTCCAAGTCATTTTGGTAAGAATAATTTTTATGTATACATACACTAATAGACCTGTATCGTATCTCCAATCATGTCAAAATAGTAAGCTAAATAAGGAATGTTTGTAAGCTGTTGATAGTGAACCATCTATTAATTCAAAGAATCTCCTAAATGTAAGCATGTATATGGTTCTCACTGGCTACTTGTATAAAACCTTTCTTTTACAAGGTAAAAATTCCATTTTTTTTTACTTTCTATCCAAATAAAATTCTGAAAAATGGAATTAATGAGCTTGATTCTTAAATAAAACTATGTATTTGCCCAACCCAAGCAACAAATAGTGAGCAGCTTGTGTTTTATTTAGCAGAATCAAACCAGAGTTTGGTTATGGTAAGGCAAACTACCACTGTTCTCTTTTAGATTTTCTTTCAATATGAAGTGTCAGTGATATGATTTTCATAGTAGCATGCTGGATTTCCATCCTGAAATAGAACCTGCCACTCCTGATGAATGATCAGGAAAAATTGGTGATGGTTTTACACCTCTGGAATGTGGCAAAACAGATGTGTTAAGAAAAAAGAAAAGTCTGTGGGATAGTTTGGAAGCTGGGTCCTGTTATATCCAATCGTTTTCTCACTGATAATTTCCAGACTCTCTTGTTTATTTTTTTTAAGCCTGTTTGTTCATGAACTTGTCAGGTAAGTGTTCTGTAATGTAAGCCTGCTTCTGATGAATACAAAATATGAATAATGTATGCAGTGCACATGAATTGTATCCTTCCTATTGCATCACTCTTGAAATTCAGTCATATTCAGGGTAGAAGATGTTCATAAATGTGATTCTGAATCAAATTTGAATTTCCATTTTTAGATTTAAATATTTGAATTTTCTCTTTGCAGTGATTTTTTTCATTGTCATCTTAAATCTGTTACAAGATGACTCCTTTTTTTAATTAACATATCATGTATGTCATTACCAAAGAGGTTATTTTGTATACATACATGTACAAATCAGAGAAGCACTTCTGAGAAGAATTCACAACAAAAGCAACACTTCACACTGTTTCATAAATAGATTTAACCTGGGATAAGTACTGCTTATAGGTAACAACAAGAGAGGAACACAGTAAAATATGAAACTTTACCAAGCGTTGGTATTTTGAAGTTTAACTGCCAAAAAAAGTGCATGTATATTTATGTATTTTGGGGGGGGGAGGGGGGTGCGTGTGAGGGTGTGTTGAATAGGTGATTTCTAGAAATCCTACTAGATTGAGAAATTCTTACTTATCTAACCTGTTCTTCTTTGTGACCAGACTGAGTTAGCAAACCCATCGTTACAGGTTTCTGAAATCATTTTCATGGTTGTATGAGTGAAAGGAGCTGCATATCATTTGCTTTTCAGTACTAGTCCATAATCTAGTTTTTTCTTAGGTTTGTACTTCTATTTGTTTCATCAAATAGGGTAGATCAGTAATGTTGAGCTTTCTTTTGTTGTACCTAGAATTTTTTAAGACCCTAAACTATTCTTTTTAAATTGTACTTTCTACTCAGTACATTTTGTAGGTACGCTCAATAAGTAATGTATAGCTATCCACTATCCAATTCAGAAGTATCACTAGTTTTTCATAATTTTCTATGCAGAAACCAAATGTCCAGTGTATTTTCTCTGTATCATGAAGTGCAGTTCACATTACTACTGACAATGCCACTGACTGTGCAGTGATTCTTCTAGGATGTGAAAGGAAATACTACGGGCTCTGAATTGCAAAGTGTCTGTAGGTGCAGTCTGTGTTTCTGGGCTGTCTGCGCTACAGTCAAAGTGGTGTTGAGTGTACTAGCTTTCATCCAGCTCTCGGCGGCAGAGACATGGTTTGCAGACACTGGGCAATTCACAGGAAATATGTTTTTATAACATTACTGCCTCTCACTGTTCATTGATGTAGAGTTGCAGTACTACGTATTGCTCATCCTGAATTGTGGCCTAACCCCTAAGACTGAGTTTTGGCAATTTCTCATTCTGTAGCAAGTATCTGGACCAGTTCACTCTCAGAACTCTGCTTAATTGCACCGAATGTACGAAATTAAACCAAAAGTTCATGCTCTTTATGTCTGCAACTCTGTAAATGTTACAGTTGCAAAAAAAAAAAAAAAAAAAAGCAACCTTCAGCACTCATTAATCATTTTAATTACGTTTACTAAAAAGTAGATTGACAGTGTTCTTTTTCAATGTGTGAAAGACCTGTATACAGCCCTTTGTTACAAAACTTCAGAGGGGAATTTCACGTTGCACTTGAATGCAAAATAATTTTATCAGCACCCTCGTTCTAGATCCTAGCAGTAGCTGTTGTGTTATGAGTATTTCTACAAAGCAATATGAGGGTATGACTGCAGTACGGGTGAGCATTTGTCTTGCTGTAATATCTAATGAGGTCATTGAAGGTGTAGTGATGTATATTGGTGTAATATCCACAGAAAGGAAGATGGATTAACAGTAAGCATGGGTGTATTCAGAACAGTATGGGATTGAGAAGCGTAAGGAAATTTGGCAACATAATGTGCGTAATTTAAATGGTGCAAACTCCCCTTAGTAACAAGATTAAAAATAGAAGCAAATTGAACAATGATGTAAATGATACTAAAAGCTGGAGTGATGCAAGATATAAATAAGAAATACTACTGTTGATTAAATCAAAGGGGTTGCAGCAGAAGAAGTTGCTGTGGAATATATGTTATACTTTCTTGCTACCTTTTTCTGCTGCACCCTTAGTATTCCGCTTCTGGTATTTCCTATTTCACTGTGTCAAACACTGTGATCATCTGAAATATCAGTATATTATATACAAAATATTATTTTTGAATATCAGTGTACTGTTACATTGAGCTGGTTGGTAGAACTGGAAATTCTTTTCTGTCAAATTTGTAGCTTATGTGTATTTGTATTTTAGACTGCGAGCCCCATTTTGCTAAGTAGCTGAAACTAAAGTTGACATCAATATAATTTTGTGCTATCTTTTCTGAGTGGCTCTTATCTGCTGGGGAGGAACCTTTCACACATCATAAATGTTATATGGCTTTCCTTTAGGGCTATCTGAATCTAAGCTGTTGCCTAAAAAAGAAATTGTCTACTTGGTGAAATGCCTTTTTTTCTGCTGATAAGTTAAAAAACTAAAGCTAATGGTGCTTGTGATTGGAAGCTCAGTGGTATCCTCTTTTTAAAGCCCAGTAGTCCATTATCTGCTCATCCTATTAAAATTTCCCATGTATTAACATGCCAGCATCTCACAGACTTCAGCTTCTGTTGTCAAAAGATTTTTTTGCAACATCCTGTACTTTAAAGGTCAGTGATACCATGAAGAATGTGACAATTTGGATTTAAGGGCACTTCCTTTTATTGTAAATTACTTGCTATTAAGATTGAAAGTTACTGTACTCATAAATAGTATTTTATTATTAAATACCATTATGAAGGTTATGCATTTGGGTATCAAAAATTTCTAACAGTGCATGATACTAGCAAGTCCACATCCACAACAGAAATTTGCTGTACATTATTTTAAAAATAATTAAACCTGTGCTCAAACACTCAAAAAATGCTTCAAATCCATTGCTGTTCTGGCAGACAGTGATCCTCTTGGAAGGAAGGTGTACTTAGCTCACTTTCCTGTAAGCTCAATTCAAAACTGAGTTCATTGTTCCAAGGAAGGGAGTGTGAGATAGGCATGATAATAGGACAAAATGTTAAGCTGAAGCTAGCTGAATATATTCATACTTTAAACAAATAAAAAACAATAACCATCACAAGACCCCTATTTTATTTGGGTAAAACCTTTTCAAGAAAGCAAATTATATTGTGGTAGTTTTTGCCCAAATAAGGATACATAGCACATCTGCTGGAGAGAATTAAGATAGCAAATAAGGCTTTAGCACTTCATGTGAATAGGCAGTTGGTCCACTAGGCTGTAAATGAACTTCAGGCTGACGTTTCTCTTTAAGCTCTGTGCTTGCCAGAGATGACTGATACTGGTACTAGGTGGTATCTGTGGACAGATCACTCCAGTCTGCAGTCGTATACAATACATAATTTGGCTTCAGCCTCCTATTAAAAACCAAACCAAACCTGAAGTGATCTGGGAACAGTTCGGCAACATCTGTTTTAAAGAACAGGAAATGGCATTTATTTTATTAGCTTTTTGTGTGATATTCCTGTTTCTGACTGTGCATTCAATGCTGTTATAAGAAATAGTGAAATTCAGTGGCTCATTTTGGTGTAGTTTCTCTGCTTGTTCCTGCTTTATGAAATATCTGCATTTATGAGGCATCTGAAGTTAGATTCTAAGAGTAATTTTTGAGGTTTCTAGCGGATGGACTGCAGTTTATACTTTTATATACTTTGTTTATACTTTTTTATTTCTGAAGTATGTGCATTGCCTACAATTTACTAGCTTAGATGGTCAAATCCTATGTTGTGGTAGTGTGTATAAAACTGCTGTGACAGTCTAAGGGTAGATTTAATGTTATCTGTAAGGACTTCTGGAAGTAAAAGTACCAAAATCTGTTTCTTATGGATGGTTTATAAGGCAAAAGGATTGCTTGTTTTCAAAGAAACTTGGTATTTGAAGATGAGGAAAAGGAAAATCAGTGAGAAAGTGTTAGATCATCTTGAAAGTTACCTGTTTTCAGTGATTAAAAAAAAAAAAAAATACAGTTTAAAGAAAGCAAATGTAATGCACATGAATGCCTTAATGATCAGTGTGATATAACTCTTTTTCCAAACAAATATTTCTTACCAGTTTGTTAAAATCTCGTGTCAACATTCAGTAAGGTTTTATATTTATTCTCTTTTGAGCGTTAAATCAAATGAATAGCTGTATTTCTAAAGTCCATAAAAGACACTGTAAAAGGAAATAAGGTACAGTATGCTAACTTCTGATTTTCAAGGAATATATTATGGCTCTTCTCTAGAGGTGTTTTTTTAATGTAACTTGCTTAAGCACTTTTAGTTAAAGATGAGATGTCTGAAACTACCAACATCATCTAGATTGTTGACTGAAAAGTAATACATACTTGGAAGTGAAAAGCTTACAGATCAGAATGTATACTCTTGGAAATAAATGCCTAAATGTAACTCTCTTGAGAAACTTTTAGCAGGGAACACACCTTACTAGAGGAATGGATTTTCAGAAGCAGGTGTTCTTTAATCATTCTTTCTATCACTCATTTCAAGGGAGTGGTCTATATTTCTATACTTCTATAAGCATTTGATTAGTATTGAGTCAGGTTATTAATCTGTTCTGGTCAATATTCCTCCACAGCTATTAACACTTGAATGTTAATGTATACAGAATGAACTCTCAGCAGTTTTATTTCTGAAAGTGTAGCTACTTCTAGCAACAAAGCTGTTACAAGCCAAAATGCATGGTATAAAATCCATTTCTGAATGTGGTTAATAATGAGAATCCCTTGTATGTTATTTTTCCCTTATCTTAGATGACAAGTAGTGTTTTTGCATGTGGGTAAGCAATAAAAAGGTCAAGAAATTTTCTGTTGTATAGGCATTTGGCTGTTAACATTAATAGGAGCAAGGTTTGGCTTTTAAATAGAATTGTAACTGGTGATAGACTGTCAGCGTGTTTACTGTAGCTGAGAAGCTTAAGGCTTCTCTGCTGCAGTGTGTGGCAGCAATTCAGAAAGGCACTCCCACCTCACTTCAGGCTAGCATCTTAGTTTACAGCAGTGATGTGGCTACAGCAATAGGGGGCTAAGAACATATGAAGCTTTTTCCTGCAGCTTAATCAATACTTGGGCGCTTTGCTGCCTCAGGTCCCATAGCTAGTTTTGAGTAGAAGATATCTTCACAACTGATATATGGACACCCTCCCATACATGCATAAGACCAATATGGTTTGAAGAAACATCATGCAAAGATAAGCTGGAGTGCCAGAAGTGATCGTAATGTATTCTGATGGCTTGGGGACCATGTGGCAACAACATGCTGCTCCATGCGAGAGCTGATTTATGTATCTCCTACAGAAAGTATGCCACTTGTTTGGTGTTCTTTTTATGCAGATCATGAGCTTGGGGTAGTGAAGGAAGTACTATATAAATAAAACTTTTGCACATACAAGTTTAAAAACTTGCTAAAAGATTCCTCTTATAACATGCTGGCTTTAAATAGAGATGGAATTACTTCCTTTCTCTATGTGACCTTAAAAGAATTACTGTTGTTGGGATTTGTTTTCAGTTTTTCCAAGTGATATTAAGAACTGATTTTTCAGCTGTTCTTGTAGAGATGCTTGAGTCAAATACTTTTCACTGATTTTTAACTCCTCTTTCTAAGATTAGAGATCAGAACAGTAGTAGTTAAATGTGCCTTTGTGATAAATGACAAAATTTGATGAAAAACTGGTTTTCAGGGGATTTAGCAAAATATGATTAGTGGGAAGAATAGGCTTGTCTGGCAGTTTTCCAAGAGAATTTAGAGAATTGCTTCCTGTTTCCATTGGTGATTCACATTTTATCTTGTGCTTGGGCAAATTGTATAAACCTTCTTTTTCAGTCAATGTGCATCTAGTTTCAAGCCCCTGCTATGTGCAGTCACCGACCACTAGATCAGGCTGCCCAGAGCCACATCCAGCCTTGAAAGAGTCCACAGCATTTCTGATAGCATTATATTCTTTTATGGGGAGGGAGTTCAAGTATTTTCATCTTAAAGAAATTGCTTTCTATTGCTAGACACTAATATTTTAGTGTTTATGCTTACGCAACTTTATTTTATCTTCAGTGCTAGGCAGTCTAAGAAAACTCATGTATAAACAATATTTGTAAGTGTTTCCAGGTAGTTTTTCTTACCTTGTCCCGGAACAACAATGTGTTTATGGATAATAAATGTGATTATATAAAAGGCTATAGTAAGATTTTGAAGCTAGCTGTAGCATACAGGAGAAGGAAATCACAGAAGTGGTAAAAGGTGTGCTGACCTGTGCTTTGCAGAAATAGTGAATGTGATTGTTGCTATTTCTGTAATGCACTTCAAAGAAAGAAAGAAAAATAGAATAATAATCACTGTTGTGCCTTGTGTGAGCAGATCTGTATTTCTCCAGCTGTCCCAAGAACGTTTCACAGAGTAGCTTCACAATGACTTACAGCTGATCTGGGACCTCTGGTCCTTTTGATTCTTCTGTAATAACTGTAACACTAGCAGTTGGCACAAACAGGTCAGTGTGACCAGGAATCCGTGACAATGTCAGCATTTAAACTCTTTTCATAGAATCACTAAGGTTGGAGAAGACCCACAGGATCATCCAGTCCAACAATTCACCCATCACCAATGGTTCTTGCTAAACCATGTCCCTCAACACAACATCCAAACATTCTTTGAACACCTCCAGGGTCAGTGACTCCACTACCTCTCTGGGCAGCCCATTCCAGTGACTGACCACCCTTTTAGAGTAAATTTATTTTCAAATTCATTTAAGAAGTAATAATAACCCTAAGATTTGTCCAGTGTTGTAGTAAGGGATACGGAACTCCCACGATCCCTTTAGGTATCTTTGAGCAACCTGCTTCAACAGGGCTGCTTTAAGCAGAGGTTTGGACTCAAAAGCTCCAAAGGTGCCTTCAGCTACATGTAGTTCTGTGGTTTGATTTGCCCAATCCAGTCAATCTTCCAAAACAAACGAAAAAAAACTCCCACGAAATCACAAGGTAACAAACAAAAAACAACCCTACATTTCCTAGCATGGTAGCCACTGTGTACTGTATCCTACCCCCTAATTACGTATGTTAACTATCCTCTGGGCTTGGATCCCAATCAGTAGTCCTAGATGAGTTTGGGTTTTTGAGTTCTTCACCAGTTTCCTACTTTGTAATTCTGTATGTGATTTAACCTTCAGGTAAGCAAGGTGAACTTGCTGAAGTGACAAAGCATTTTCAGCTGGCTTTGCTCCACTCCCATTTCTCTCTTTTGAGCCAACTGAATCTTCTACCAATGGTAGTGTTCCTTTGTGAATTACATCCAAGAAAGGCAGTGGGGCAGGGTTGTTTGGGTGGACATAAAACATTGCTGAATGTTTCTGCAAAGTTTTGTCTGGCAATACTCTTGGACATTGTGAGAGGTACCTTACATATGGCTGTTATTTTTGTGGATGCTGAATAGAGTTCTGAACAAATTCTTAACTAAGATCAAGGTGACCAAGATTGAGAGATCCCTAATGAGAGAAGGCAAAACTGAAAAAAACCAACTGCTTTCTCTAGATGTCTTTCATGAGTCATCGGTGTTTTTTTCTTCTCATACCCTTCTCAAAAGAGTTGGGAAGAGCACCTCAGCT
This sequence comes from Pavo muticus, assembly GCA_016647715.1. Lineage (NCBI taxonomy): Eukaryota > Metazoa > Chordata > Aves > Galliformes > Phasianidae > Pavo > Pavo muticus. The sequence goes on from JACDJE010000091.1 coordinate 971,465, forward strand.
ATTCCCAGTATTGCATTTTTTTTTAACTTTGTCAGTCATGTTTCTCGTGTGTTTGGCAACATGTCCTGCCTACTTATAGTCCTTCGCATTTTCATGGTTCTTCCTCACAACTTTTCATTACTCTGATACCTCTTCCTTGTAACTGTGCCTCTTTAGTGATCATGTTGCTGGTGGGTTTTTGTGAAATGGTTCCATGTTGGTTTGACTGTGCCTTTAGGGTGCTACAAAATGATAATATGTTGTTCTTGGATAGGCTGTTTAAATAGACTTACATTTGGGTTCAAGGTAAGCTAGTATTTACTGTATTCTGATTAGTGCACTTGAGATTTAGAGGTGTCACAAGTCTCTGCTTTGGATGAGGATACTCCCTACTTTTGTGTGCCAGTTGTTAAGATGAACGAGTCTGTTTCCAGAAGCGGTAGCTGTGATGAAGAAAGAATCAAGCCTAATTAGCATAATTAAGGGCAGATCAAACTCAATCCTTTGAGTCTGTAATTACGTGAGTGAATAATTGGTGTGAGAGTAACATGATTGATTAAATGACTTGTGTGTTCTCAATAGAAGGAGACTTCATGATCCATCAAACTAGAAAATGTAGAGCAGGCTGCTAATTCATTTGATGTTTTTCACTGTGCACAGCACTACAAAATGGTTTTTGCTCTGTAACAGTGGGTTGGCTATCGGAATTCAGGTGCTGCTGCTATTCTTTGTAGTCCAGAAATTAGGTTTTCTGGTATGAGGGATGTTTTGTTTTTTAATGAGCTCTGATATCATGTAAGTTTTATGTCTCTGAACCTCAAATTGTTTTATAAGTATATACACAGATATAGTGAATTTTTCCCATAAATTTTGTTTGATGCTGTCATTGGTAGGGGAAAGAAATGAACATGATTACTGGTAATGGTCTTTACATGATTCAATTCATTGTATTTAAACGGGTGAAACCATAATGTTCTGTTAGGTACTTCTACTAGCTTAAGAAAGCCTGTGTTACTATAGGTTTTCAGGTTTATTTGTGGTTGTGGTTGGTATTTTTATGTCTCTCCCCCCCCCCTGTTGAACACCCTTGTCAAGTTCAAGGGACAAATTCAAACCTGTATGCACCATTTCTTTTTCTGAAATACCAACCCCTTCTTCTATAGGCCTTTAGACTTGCTGAGTGCTGGTAAATGGTATCTGTTTTTCTGATAGACATCCTTGGTATTGTGTGGTACTGCGGGCTTATCGTTAAGCATCACGGTACAGAAATGACCTGCCATTCTTAGTTTTTAGGAGAAGGTCTTCCAGCAAGCTAGCTGACTTCATGTCTGGTGTGTGGGAATCTCTCACTGGGCTCTTCCATTGTATCCTTTTTTTTCCCTAAAGTCTAATGCTGTGGACGTGCAACTCTATTGCTGGTTTTAGACAATCTTGAAAAATAATTTCCTGACTTAACTTTGTCATTGTACTGTAACTTTGAGAGAGCATCTGTTTCATCCTCAGCATTTACAAGGGCTGATCTGAAAGTAATGCCTCCTGTTTTATTATGTTGGACCTTTGATGTCAGAGGTGGATGTTGGTGGAATGGCAGTAGAGGTTGAACCTGCCCACCAATATTATGTTACATTTCATTGCAGCGTGACAGATGGCAGCAGGGGGGGCAGTCTGACAAAATGCCATATGACATGGAAGTGCAGATGAAGCGAAGGTGTGCCATTGAATTCCTCTGTGCAGAAAAATGGTGCCCAGTGACATTCATTGGTGCTTGCTGAATGTTTATGGAGACCAAATGTTGGATGTGAGCACAGTGAAGCAGTGGGTGGTGTGTTTGAGCAGTGGTGACAGTGATGTGCAAGACAAGCCACGTTCTGGATGACCGTCCACTGCTGTCAAACCACAAAATGAAGAATGTCTCAATTAGCTCATCTGTGCAAATCAGCAGATTATGACCAAGGAGCTGTGTATGGAGCTGAACATTGACTTCAGTGAATTGTGAACAATGATGGTAGTGTTGGAACATTGCAAAGTTTGCACTAGTGTTTGCATTATGCTCACCCAGGAACAGAAAGAACACTGTATGCAAGTTTTTCAGGACCTATTGAATCAATACAAGGCTGAAGGTGGCAGTTTCCTGAATCGCATCATTACTGGTGACAAAAGTGTCACCACTATAAGCAAGAGTCAAAACAGCAGTCCATGGAGTGACAACATGTGAATTCCCCATTGAAGAAAAAGAGATGGTGCAGACTTACAAATGCAACATGCAGGCTTGCACAGTTCATCGCTGGTGAAAATGTGAAGCAGAGGTGATGCCTTTGCTGAAGAAGTGTTCCATAGCTGAAAACTTGTTCTATCAAATAGTGTTAATGCACTCCTTGTTGTTGTTTCCATGGAAATAAATAGGCATTACTTTTGGAGTGACCTACATACATAACGGATGAGGAATGTGTGCATGTCATTTTCTGGGATAACTTTGTTTCTTGCTGTCTTATTAACATGTTCCATTTATTTATATATAAATATCTTCGCATTTTGTAATAAGAGATTCCGAACTTCTCCTATACATAGCTACAAGTTTGACTGTTTCTAATAGATGTTGCTGTTGACTCCGAATATACTGTGGCTTCATTTGCTTGATCTAGCTTAATTCAGTAAATAACAGTGAATTTTTCATATTCAGGAGGATGCTCTCCAGTGTATGCATCTCATCAGAGCTAAAACGCTATTGTAATATCCATAATGAATTATTTTCCTTGTGTTTGTTTGTGAGGCACTGATAGAGAAACCCCATATGTTGAGTTCTCCCTGAGGTTAGAAGGAAGGGTTGATTCTTGAAGTGCTGTAGGTATTGAGGCATTCCTATAAATGGATTATAGGGAAGGAATAAAGTGTAATAGTCTTTCACTTTATAGGTGTTTCACTTTTTGAAGCATAAAGATGTGTAGAATATCTGAAATAAGTACTGAGAAAGATGGTAGTGTTTAGAAGAAAAATATGCACAAAAAGAAAAAGCAAAATGAAGGAGTAATTAATAATAGGTAGTTGTTTAAACTAACATAAATACTTTCATTGTTTTTCTCTGCAGTTCAGATGTCCTTTAAAAACCTGTGATTTCCTCACATTAAGTAAGAGATGGCTTGAATCAATCCATACGTAGTTCAAAAGATTTATTTATAAAATATGAAAAATGCATTATTCTTATACCCTTAAAGGGAATTTTTATTTCTTTTAGGTATTGTTTCATTTCTGTTCATAGCCTTCAATTATATTTTGTACAACTTCATTTTATGATGCGAGTTTACGTAGCGAGTTCCCCTGTCTAGACTATTCCAGGAAAAACTGTTATTATTTGCCTGCTTCAGACTGAATGAGAGGAGGATCTGACCTTTGGGTTGTAGTTTGTAATTTTATTTTGATCATCAGATTGGTTTCTTAGCTTTGGGAACTTAAAGCAGAATTATACTGAGCTATGTTTTTTGGTAAAGGACAGCAGCAGTGAGGGGACAGGACTGTTTGCCACTGGAGACTGCCCCAGGACTTGAGCAGGCACACAATTGGTGTGTGAGGTCTCTTCTCCCTATTTTTTTGCAAATTACAAATGTTTAAATATTAAGAAGTTCACAGTGCAGAGTTTCCAGATTCTTCAAGTTTTGTGTTTAGTCTTTTTTTCTGTAATCATAAAGCTCTTTAGTATTCACATACTCTTTCATCACAGTCTTTTGCAGCTTTTAAAAATAGAAGTGTTGTGCATAACCTTCAGGATATTGTATCTTTGTAATTAAAATCCTCACAAGTTTTTTTGACACTCACTTCCAGTTTAATTTTAAGAGCAACCCTGAAACCTCTACGTGTTCTGAAGTTCTGAGCAGTGTCTCTGCTGTTGGCAAGGCTGACTCTACATGGGCGGTGATATAGGGCTGTTATCAATCTGGAATGAGATACTATGGTTAGGAAACAAAATCTAAACCATCTACTTAATGCTTGGTACTGGTCAGAGAAACAATTGGATGTTATGGACTGCAAGTGAAAGAATTACATTGCTATGCTGAAAAACTGTGCTGTGGTAATCCATCCATGAATTTCGGGTTTCCTGCCTCATAAAGGTTACAAAGGAACTGCAAAAAGTGCAGAAAAGAGATGCGGGTGATCAAAGGTCTGGACAGGCGACTGTGGAAGAAATTATTCTTCTGTAGACTTTGATCTGGAAAGGTGATGATTGAGGGGGAAGTATGATAGCACATAGACATGAGAGGCTTGTAGAGGTGAATAGGGAACTGTATTCCTGCTCACTGTATTGTCTAATATAAGAACTGTATTATAAGAATTAAAGAAAACTTGTAGTTGGTATCTTAAAAAATGACAAAAGCAGATGCAACTTCCTGTAGGGTTAAGTTCAGCTATGAACTTAGGGTACATGAATTCTCCAGAAGGCTAAACAAGTTCATGGAAGAAAACTCCATTGAGATCTATTGCTGTTCAAAAGATCTGCTTTTGGCTTGAAGTCCTTGGGCTGTGAATTCCTGGAGCCTGGAGAAAGTGTTCTGCGTACCTGGTTTGTGCTGTAGGACTGCTGTTGCCAAAGTGCTGTAGATGGGTTGCTGAGCTAAGCAGGCTTCTAGTATGTATGGGAACATTTTAGTATGTTAAGCTTTTAGCTATTAACTCTAGAAGGTTGGCTTCCCATTCCTACTTCTGTGTGAAACCAGATTATTTTTAATGACTTAAACTGATTGACTTCTGTTCTGAAGGAACAGTATTTCTTTGATAAATTTGCAGATTAAAAGTAAACAGTGCTAATTTTGATTTACGAGGGTAATTTTCCATCTGTGCTGATTATTTGATTGGATTCAAATGTGTTGATGTTAATGAGTACATGAATTACATACAGATCAACAGTCATTCTGAGAATTGACAAACAAGTTTTGTCATATTCAAGTTCTCATTTTCAGTTGCACGTAGAGTATTTAATAGTAAGCTCTTTTTCAGTCCTTTAACTCCAGCAGGGATTCTGTGTGAGCATTGACATAAGTGGATGAAGATTCATTCCCAATTTTATAAATCTCAAAATTTCCCATCCGATTTCTAAAACCATTTTCTGAACTAAAAAGTCATTATTACTCGAATGTTTTAAAATGGAGGCTGTTCCACACTTTCAATCTTTCAATTATTCTTATTGCTTTTTCAGAATATTTCCCAATTTCTTTTTACTTTGGTCACCTCCCTTCCCTCCAAGACACAAATTGAATATTCTTCAGCATTTAGAATCATCTGAGTTGGAAGTGACCCTTAAGGGTCATTTAGTTCAACTCCCGTGCAATGAACAGGGGCACCTACAGCTCCATCAGGTGCTCAGAGCCCTGTCCAGTCTGACCTTGGATGTTTTCAGGGATGGGGCTTCCACCACCTCTCTGGGCAACCTGTGCCAATGCCTCACCACTCTTACTGTAAAAAAAAAAAAAAAAAAAAAAAAAAAAAAAAAAAAAAAAAAAAAAAAAAAAAAAAAAAAAAAAAACAATAAACAAACAACAAAAAAAAACCCAACAACAACAAAAATACCTTTTTCCTTACGTCCAATCTAAATCTCCCTTTTAGTTTGCTGGTTTTCTCCTGCCTTTTCATTCAAATGATGCTACAAAAGTAGTTAATCTTCTGGAATGTTAGCTGATTCGACTGTGAGTAAAATTATCAATCCTTTATCCTCTGTGCCCCTAACCTGACTGCATCAGCAATTGGTAATTCTCACCTGCTGTTCTGTAGGCTTTTTTTTTTTCGTTCTCAGTATCACAGTGCCCACACCTTGGACACATTTTATTTAGTTCTTCTCCTATAATCCATTTGTAATTTTGTAATATTACTTTACTTACATACATGCGTATGCACACAGTGGGTAACTCCAGAAATAATGCCTCCTATTTATTTGTATGGAAACTACAACAGATACAAAGAGCACGGTAGTACTATTTGATAGAGCAAATTCTCAGCTATAAAATACTATTTTCCAAGATACTCATGGCCACTACCTATGCATTTTCACTGGTGATGAACTGTGTGCTGCACTTGTAAGAACCTGTACCAGTGAATGTGACCCGCTGTTGCCCCTGCTGAAATGCATTGCCCACAACCTCATGGTGCTCACATCTGCTGTTGGGTCTCCATGAACTCTCAGCAAGTGTCAATAAATGTTGATGGGTGCCATTTTTTCTGCATGAAGGAATTCAGTTCTGCACCTTTGCTTTATACACACTTCCATGTTAGACATCATGTTGTCAGACTGTCCCTCTGCTGCTATCTTTCCCACAGCAGCAACATGGAATATTAGCAGGAAGGTTCAACCTCTACTGCTGTACTGCCAACATCTGTCTCTGATGTTGTGGACCACGTAGGAGGTATTACTCTTGGAGCAGCCCTCATATATATATAAGCCAATATATAAATGTGTCATTTATTTATGTTAGAACTCTCAACACTTTGTGAGCTGATAACAGTACTCTCCATACTGAATCGTGATATAAAAGAGGAGAAATCTGCCTGGTCACAGGAGATACGTAGTTGATCTTGAGCCCTGGCAGAGGGAGGAGGGTGATAATCATGTTGCAGTGTAACAGGGCAGCTCATTTGCAACTGCTGCATGCCCCAGGGCTGGCCAGAGTGCAGCCTTCCCTCCACATCAGCCTGGCCAGTTGCTTACAGTTGGCACCAAGAGGCACCTTCGGACCTAGTGAGTAGGAGAGGCTGCAGCATTGTGCTGCAAACACGTGGAATGCAGATGCTGCAGGAAGTGTGAGTGGCACATCTTCCTAACATGTGATACTTTGCAAGTCTAGCATCTTGTGTAGATCCAGTGCATCTTCTGTGATTTAGAAATTATGGAGAAAAATCCTGACTGTACCATAGACATTTTAAATAGGTCATTTAGAAATGAATCACTGTCAATGAAGACGTGATTTGTTCCTACGTTTGTTTTTTTTTTTCTTTTTGGCGTTGAAGCAATGTTAAAGCAAAAACTCGTACCTTCCAGACTTTGTGTTTGTCATTCTGATTAAGAGCAGCCTGGCGATTTACTGTTCCTGCAGCTGTCAAGGCAAAGAGCATTTAAAAAAATAGAAGTAAATCTGAGATCCTTACTTTACAGAATGGGAGTTATTGATTGTGTGGCTGAGATTTTACTGTGACATTAACACTCTTCTGCTAAATAACTGTGGTGTATCTCCTGCTCTCATCTGAATAAATATTGATGTAAGAATGTGGTAGTTGCTGACTGTACATTTATTGACCACCTGCATTTTGATGACTAATGTAATAAGTGATTGTGTGCTTCACAATAGTGCTTGCAAAAGATTATTGGATGTCGGTGAATGGCTTCTGGCTGGCAGAGGTTCCATATTATGCTTCTGAACTCTGATTGTTTACCTGGAAATTTGTCTGTTTTGAGTTCAGTCATGTGTAATGTGTTCCTTATGTTAACGTCTTCTCAAAGAGTTCATGTTGAGGGATGATAATTAGATTTTTGAGTATCGCTCTTCCACAAAATAATACAATTTGAATCTTGAATATTCTGCGTTTTACTTTGTTTTTAATTACTGTCAGTTACTCAATGGCTTACATTACTTGATTGCTAAATATATTTTGTGTTATAAAGTGTTTTTATAGGTAAGTTTAAAAATGACTGTTGTGCTCAAATATATTTATTGTCAAATATATGTAAAAAAAAAAAAAAAATT